>QRDG01000100.1:767369-1068188 GCA_012064385.1 Puccinellia tenuiflora | reverse complement strand
TGTCGGTACCTCCACGTGCCGCCATCTCCACTTGATCGTTGATGCCGACAGGCGCTCCTTCGAGCCGAGCACATAGGTCATGGAGAGCAGCCGGCAAGGGGGTGTCCGGCCACAGATTCTCAAGCACGCCTTCTGCCGCCTTCCTTCAGCCGCCTGAATTCCTGGCCGAATCGCAGGAGACGGGAGGCGGTAGTCGGAGCAGATCCGGCCGCGGCACCAGAGATTCCGGCTGAGAGCGAGCCGAGGCAGCGTCTTGTTGAAGCTGCGCATCCACTTCGGGATAGAGGCCTGTAGTTCAAACCAGTAAGGCCGGGTAGAAGACCCAAAGCAAAAACCAAGGAGAAAGGAGACCTCACTTACCGAGGATCAGCTCGTTCACGTCCTCGACATCCTTGACCAGGCCGCCCACCAGCTGTTCATGCTCATGCTCTCGCGCCTTGGCTTCCCGGACGATCTGGTCGGTATTCTCGACGGAAGCCTTCAGTTGATCCTTCAGCTTGGCCGCGTCGCCGCGAAGAGATTCGACTTCGTTCTGCCTCCGACGCTCGGCCTCCCGCAGCTTCGCCACCTCCTCGTCCAGCCGGACGACCTCGAGGCGGCGCTCTTCCAATGCCTTCTCCGCCGCTTGGAGATCGGCCTTGGACAAGGCCAAGGCGGCATCCTTCTCCTTCAGTTGCCTCTCCAAGCCGGCGCGGGAGGTGGAGTCACCTGTGGAGATCAAGCCACCGTCAAGCCAAAACATGCAAGAGAAGGGCAGAATGGCAAGACAAAGTGCGGAAAGAAAAAGGGAGCCAAACCTTTGGCCGCCTCAAGCTCCCGCTTGAGCAATGTCGCCTCCTTATTCGCCGCGGCAAGGCCTTGTTCCATGGAGGAGCAGAGCAACGTCACGTTGGCCAAGTTATCCCTGGCCACTCGCTCCGCTAGTTCGGCAAGGGGAACTTTTCCCGACGCATCGGGCCGAGCCGGCACCGGTCCGGAGTACGTCGGGGAAGACACCAGGGTCGAGTGGCGAGGGCCGGGGAGCAAGGCCGTCGCCTCCGCGATGGTTTTGTCCTTGGCTGTCACGGCCACCGTCAACGAAGGAGTGGGGAAGGCGGTATACCCAGCCCCGACGCTGGGCTGGGGAACCACCTGGAAAGCGCCCACTGGCGTCTCGGCGTCTCCGCCTGAAGCCGGAGGATTGAAGTCCACTACAAGGGGGGACGCCTCCTCCAGCACTCGGGCTGGCCGCCTCCGTCGACTTCGCCCCCGAAGGCGGATCAGCCGCCTGCGACGCGGAGACCTCGGTGACAGGCACCGATGCCGACTCCTTTACCACAACGACCGTCGTCTCCGCTATGGGAAGCGGTGCCCTATGAAACAAGGAAGGCGTCATCGACGAGCGCAAGTTGCGAAGATTTCCACCACACAAGACAAGGACTTACCCGACAATCGAGCCCAGCACCCTGGCCGCCCTCCTCTTCGTCCGCTTGGGCGGAGGGGGAGGCACAGCGTCGGACGGGCGCTTCACGCCTCCGGAAGGCGCATCGCCGCCTTTCGCCGGGACGACAGGGTCCTCGACCGGCCGCTCCGTGCGAGCCGGCACCACCTCGGCCCTGGCAGAGGCCTTTGCGGAACGCCGGCTTCCGTGCCCGCTGCCGCCTTCTCCTCAGCCGCCTTGGCAGCCGCTAGTTGCCTTGCAGCCGCCTGGGCATCCATCGATGCCCGGATCGAGTCCGCCTGCGCCAGCTCCGCGTAAATAGCCTTCTCCATATCATCAATGCCCGAATCATTGCCAAGAACAAAAGGAGGGGAAAGATTAACCACCTGGGCGCGGGTCTCGTCGGCGGCGGGTTTTGCCTTCTCCACGGCTGCCGCCTTCGCCCTCTCCTCGTCCTCTCTCGAGGCCAACAACTGCTCCACAGTAAAATCAGCATCAGATGCTCCTAAGGCTAAGACTGCCTGCGCCGACTGAGCGTAAAACTCCTTCTCCAAGTCATCCGGATTCGAATCGTAAATGAAATTACCACCCAAAGCAAGACCAATCACCTCATTGTTGGCCCCCTCAGTCTGGGCCTCCTCCTCCGTCATCTCGGCGCCAACCTCAGCCCGGACCTCGGCCGTGACCTCGTCCGCCCTGGCCTCGGTCTCGGATGTCTCCGCCCTCGGCCTTCCGGCTGGCGACAGGCCGCCTGTAGTAGGCCGGGAAGACGACGAAGCCCGCTTTTTGGCGGGATGCACGCCTCGCTTCCCGAAGGCGCCCTTCCGCTTGGGCGGCGCATTTGCATCGACATCGGCGGACGCCTTCGACCGCCTCTCCTTCACGGTCCGCCGGTGGAGGACCACCTTCTTCCGCGCCGCCGCCTCCAGCTCCTTGGTCCGGCGGGTGGATATCGCCGGCTTGGAGGCTGGCACGGAGGAAGAACCCTCTGAGTCCGGTTCAGAGCTGGTGGAGAGGTCTACTACGACACGCGCAACATCGTCAGCCTGCCCGGCGACCCCGGGCCCAGAAGACTTACCACGGGACGACGAAACCGGAGGCGGATCGTCATGCTCGAGATCCTCGTCCCTGTAGGCGGCCGAGTCGGAGTCGGCGCCTGCGGCAGAGACCGGGCTCGTTGCAGTCCGGTCAGCGTCATCATCACCGCCGGCATCGGCGCCTCTACCCGACGACTCGGTGGTGTCGCCGCGTGTTCCCGCGACGCCACGAGCATCGCCGCCGGATTCGCCTCCAGCGGCAGTGTCCGCACCTCCACCCGCCGCCTGCTCCTCGGCGGCGCTATCCTCCTCCAGCATGGCCGTCTGCGACGCAGAAAGGGGACCCTGGACGTCAGGCTCGAAGACTATTCCGAAATCTTCAACCATCTGGACCTCACAAAGCTACCCGGCAAGCCGGCTAGATCAGGCGGCAGCCGGAAAGGAGAATCGGAAGCAAACTGAGAAGGGAAGAAGCTAACCTCGGGGGCGCGCTCCGAGCGGTCGAGAGGATCGAGCCCGAGGCTCCAATTCTCCTCGAACTTGTCGGTGATAAGGCGGGAAACCCACTCGATTAATCCCTTCTCCGCCGGGATGTTCATGGAAGCACAAGTGGGATCCCGGATGCCGGAGTAGAAGCACATCTTGTGCGAGCGCTCCTGCAGCGGGTACATCCGCCTTATTGCCCAGGCCAGGGTCAGGTCCCTGGACTTCAAGCCGTCCGCCACCAGCTTCTCCAGGCGGGCGAACAGGACGACCTGCAGACTCTCGTCGACTACCGGCTTCCGGCTCCAGGACCTGTCAGCCGGACGCGTATTGGAGAAGGCGGGGAGTTTGATCCGGTCGACCTCAGTGGCGTTCTTGACATAGAAGTATGTGTTCTGCCACTTCTTGACGGACTCGGGCAGATGGATCTTGGGGAACGGCGTGTTCTTCGGGCTGATGGAGACGCTGCCGCAGTCCCGCGGCAGCCCAGCAGTCACCTGGGACCGCAAGAAGAAGAACATACCGAAGAGCTCCATACTGGGCCACATGCCCAAGTAAGCCTCGCAGAGCGTGACGAAGCAAGACAACTGCGTGATGCAGTTAGCCCCCAGATGGTGAGGCTGCAGCCCGTAGAAAGTCAGAAACTCGTTGAAGAACGAGCTGATGGGGAGCCCCAAACCCCGCTCCACATGCGTGTAAAACATGACAAATTCATCCGGTTTGGGCTGCGGCGAGATCTCTCCAGGGGGAGGGGCGCGAGCCTCCACATCGCCGCTCTTCCCCATGGACCCATTCCGGTGAATCGTCAGGAGGAACTTGTCATCAATGATGGAACCCATCCAGGCACCAGTGCTCGCCATTGAAATCCTGTTGCCCGTGGTGGAAGAAACGGAGGCAGAAGCAGCGAGATGAAGAAATCGGCAAGAAGCAGGAAGGCAAGAGCAGGCGAAGAAGACGAAGCGAGAGAGAGGAGCGAAAACTCCGAGCCTTCCCCCTCTTTTCCCCTTTAAAGGCGGGGCAGGCGGAACCGCACCGCTCCACGCGCCACGTGGGGCGCGGGGGGGGCCGGGCCGTCCACAAACGATCCCACTAACAAGCAGTTGCCACAGAAGATCCGGCCCGACGAAGACTGAAGCGACGTGCCCCTGACATCGGGCAGGGCGCAACCGTCATGACCAAGCGACGAAACGTGGCTGACGCGTGCCACGACCCACGATTCCCAAGACGTCCGGACTACCGGAGACCGGCTACCTCAAGCCGGACGGTCCACCTCCGGCTACCATCACTCTATCCGGCAAACTTCAAGCCGGACAACTTCAACTACATCGACAAACGAAACATTGAAGCTCGAGAAGTCTACCCGGCGAACCGGCAAGACTCCACGATCTCGGGGGCTAGTGTCGGGGATATGAACCCCGGATACCTCTAAGAGGACCATTCCTTCAAGAACTGCAAGGGCCGGCTACAGCGTGCCGCCTGAAGCCCGCCGGATGAAACAAGCCGCTTAGCCTACCCGGAGGCGGACGGCCGGCTAGAGCAGCCGGCCTCTACCAACCGACCAGTCCGTACTGGTAGGCCCAGATCGTCCAGCTCCTGTCGGGCGTTACAGCTACAGTGTAATGATGAGATAGTACCAGCCGGCTCCAGAGTAGCGATGTCATAAGGGTAATTATGTAATCTCCTTGTAACCCGAAACCCTAGCCGCTGCCTATATAAGGCGTGCATGGGCCTCCTGCGCGGGACACGCTCAACACGTTAGACAGACACACAAGCACGGATACGTAGATCATCGTCCACCTCTAGTCGGCTGGACACTTCTAGCCGGCTCCACCGCCAAACAGCTCCAGGAGCAATCTTGTAGCTCGACTTGTGATCAATCAATAGAAACAAGAAGAGCAGGACGTAGGGGTTTTACCTCCACAAGGAGGGCCCCGAACCTGGGTAATTGACGTGTGTTTGCATGTTGGTTGCCCAATCCCGCGCGAGCATCCGTTCGTCGCCTGCCCCATACTCTTTTCCATCCTTGATGGATATGCCGTGCTACCCACCACGACAGCGCTCGTCGAGTTCATCCGTGAGAACCGGGACGTCTTTGCATGGAAGCCATCGGACATGCCAGGAGTCCCGAGAGAACTCGCCGAGCACAGCTTACACGTTAACCCTAATGCAAGACCAGTTAAGCAAGGTTTGCGCAAGTTTCATGATGATAGGAGGAAGGCCATCGGAGAAGAGGTGGCCCGGCTCCTCGCAACCGAGTTCATCAAGGAAGTCTTTCACCCAGAGTGGGTAGCCAATCTAGTGTTAGTGCCAAAGAAAACAGGAGAGTTGCGGATGTGCATCGACTTCACGGGTCTTAACAAGCATTGCCCTAAGGACCCGTTTGCATTGCCTCATATTGACCAGATCATTGACTCCACAGCAGGGTCAGAGTTACTTTGTTTTTTGGATGCCTATTCAGGGTACCACCAGATCAGACTCAACATAGAGGATGAGCTGAAGACGTCTTTCATCACACCCTTTGGAGCATTTTGCTATACAACAATGCCCTTTGGACTCAAGAACGCAGGAGCTACATATCAGAGGTGCATACAGAATTGTTTCAAAGAACAGATTGGAAGGAACATTCACGCTTATGTGGATGATGTAGTTGTCAAGTCTCAAAAGGCTGACTCTCTGATAGCAGACCTGACAGAAACCTTTGGTAACCTGCGCAAGTACAAGATGAAACTCAACCCAACCAAGTGTGTTTTGGGAGTCCCTGCAGGCAAACTCCTTGGCTTCATTGTTTCTGAGAGAGGCATTGAAGCAAACCCAGAGAAAATCAAGGCTATTCACAATTTGCAGAGGCCGACTTGTCTAAAGGACGTTCAGAAACTCGCTAGTTATGTAGCAGCTCTCAGCAGATTCATCTCAAGACTCGGAGAGAAGGCGGGTCCTCTCTATCGACTCTTGAAGAAGTCAGATAAGTTCATATGGGATAAAGAAGCCGATGATGCTTTTGAGAACTTGAAGAAAACCCTATCATCAGCACCAGTACTTGCAACTCCTACAGACAAGGAGCCCATGCTATTATATGTGACTGCCAATGAAAGGGTGGTCAGTGCAGTAGTAGTTGTGGAGCGATCAGAGGAAGGAAAAGAGTATCCAGTGCAGAGGCCTGTTTATTACATCAGTGAAGTCCTAACAGAGTCAAAGCAAAGGTACCCTCAATGGCAGAAGCTAGTCTATGGAGTTTTCCTTGCAAGTAGGAAGCTTAAGCATTATTTCCAAGAGCATCTAATCAAAGTGGTGAGTTCAGCACCGCTAGCAGACATCATACGCAACAGAGATGGAACAGGTCGAGTCGCCAAGTGGGCAATCGAGTTGGGTCCTTACCATATCACATACGAGCCCAGGACAGCAATCAAATCTCAAGCTTTGGTCGACTTCGTCAACGATTGGACTGATTGCACATCCTCACCGAGTTCACCTTGCACCAAATATTGGACAATGCACTTCGACGGGTCCAGACAGCTAGAGGGCTCAGGAGCCGGCGTGGTTCTAACTTCACCAAAAGGAGATAAGTTGGCATATGTCCTTCAGTTACATTTTGATTGTACAAACAACATGGCAGAGTATGAGGCTTTGCTACACGGCCTGCGTCTGGCAAAGCAGATGAACATCAAGCGTATCAGGTGCTTTGGAGACTCGGATCTCGTAGCCCAGCAAGTATCTGGAACCTGGGACTCGAAGGATGCAAACATGGCGGCTTATAGAAGAGCAGTCGAACAGATAGCCGGGTTCTTTTCTGGTTATCAAGTGGAGCATATTGACAGACGCAAGAACGAGGCCGCAGATGCGTTATCACGAATTGGCTCTCGTCGAGAGAAAGTACCCCCAAATGTATTTGTGGATGAGCTTCACCACCCATCGATCAAATTTCCCTCAGAGGAGGAGTTAGCCTCCCCAGATCCAGAATCGGCACTGGTGGCAGCAGTACGAGTAACACCAGCATGGACAGAGCCCTACCTTGCATATCTCCTTAGGGGTGAACTCACACGGGATGAAGTCAAACAGAGACAGCTCATCAGACGATGCAAGTCCTACACAATCATTGATGGCGAGTTGTACAGAAGGAGCATCACTGGAGTCTACCAGAGGTGTGTGTCTCCAGAAGAGGGCAGGCAAATATTGCAAGAGATTCATGCAGGTGATTGTGGTCATCATGCATCCACTAGATCCTTGGTGTCAAAAGCTTTCAGGCACGGGTTCTTTTGGTTAACAGCACATCTGGACGCATAAAAGATAGTACGAGTCTGTGATGGATGCCAAAGGTACGCAAGGCAAGACCACGTGCCAGCCCAAGAGCTCAGAACTATTCCTATCACTTGGCCGTTTGCAGTTTGGGGGCTTGATATGGTGGGTCCTTTCTCAAAGTCGCCTTGTCAGAAGACCCATCTGCTAGTAGCAGTTGACAAGTTCACCAAGTGGGTGGAAGTCGAACCCATCAGCAGAGTCGACGGAGCATCAGCGGTGAGATTCTTTAAGAAAATAGCAACACGCTTTGGATACCCTCACATCATCATTACAGATAATGGTACCAACTTATCAGTTGGAGAGATGGCCAAGTTCTGTGGTGAGAACAACATTAGACTCGACCTAGCCTCAGTGGCACACCCACAGTCCAATGGACAAGCAGAGAGGGCAAATCAGGAGTTGTTGAAGGGAGTTAAGCCTCGGCTCCGAGTCCCTTTGCTAAGAGCCGCCGGGTGTTGGGTTTAGGAGCTGCCAGCAGTACTCTGGACTATAAGGACGACTCCTAACAGATCCACGGGCTTCACACCTTTCTTCATGGTGTATGGAGCAGAAGCCGTCCTGCCAAGCGACTTGCTACATGACTCGCCACGAGTCGCCAATTACGTCGAGACAGAGAATGAACTCGCTCGCCAAGACTCGGTGGACGCACTCGAGGAAGCAAGGGAGTTAGCCCTTCAGAGATCAGCAGTTTATCAGCAGGACTTGCGGCGATATCATGCACACAGAATCAAGACTCGGACTTTCCAGGAAGGCGACTTAGTACTTCGCCTTGTCCAAAACAGGGAAGGGATGCACAAGTTATCTCCACCATGGGAAGGACCGTTCGTCATAAGCAAGAACTTGCACAATGGGTCGTACTATCTAATGGATGTACGAGATCCGGCAAGTGAAAGTAAAGGAGCTGACACAGCTCATACGCTAGATCCCTATGCAGAGGCAAAGAGGCCATGGAACATAGCTCAATTGCGTCCATATTATACTTAAGTTGTAATAGTTTTATGAGTTGAAAGGCAAAGAGCCCAGCAAGCCATGCCCAGATGTAATCAAATTATTATGATCAAAGCAAATAAAGACGGCTTCTGTGAATATGAGTCCTTAGTTGAGTCACCCAGCGAGTGCGCTTTATCTTGTTAAATTTTGATCATTAGGTTCTTGGGGGCTTGCTTTTCAGTGAAAAAAGTCAAAGCTTAGACTCTTGAACCCGGCACAGTAGCCAAACTTTTCCTAATTTTCTCGCTGGTAAGTCAGATGCATCCTGCACAATATGACTAATCTACAGGCATGGCTTGTCTCCGGTTCTCATGAATCTTAAGGGACATGAGTTGTCAGGAGCCTGTCAGCTAAAGCTGTAAGAGAAGTCATGCAGGGCCTACTTATTCATCAGTGGATAATTAGACGGGTTATAAGAACCACAAAATGACTTGCATAGATAATACATATCAATCTCACAGTTTAACAAGCAAGTCATTACAAGCCGATCGGCACAATTTCAGAACAAGTAGTTCAAAAAGACCTAAAAAGGTTCTGCATCAGCAGTGCATCATTACAAAGTTTAAAATACCAGTAGCACATCATTACACAAATTCAAAAGTCATCCAAGGGATGATCCTTTGGAGGAGTCGACTTCTCAGCTGGAGTTGGGGAGTCCTTCTTCACAGGAGACTTGTCTTTTGTTTGGGTAGCGGAGGTATGAGCCGGCTTCATAGGAGGCTTGGTGGCGACTCTCTTCGTTTGAAAACCAGTGCCTCTGGGACTCTTCATATGCTTAGCCAGCTCTTCTTGTTTCTGGGCGTCTCCAGAAATAGCTCTTGAAGGAGTGGGCGCAGCAGGAGTCTTCAAAGTGGGCTCGGCACCAGGAACAGGAACCGTTGGCGACGAGGAACTCGGCCTAGTAGAAGAGGATGGGACACCAGCTAGGGTCCTGTGAGGGGCGGCCAAAGTTTACGATCTCAGGAATCCCTGGACCAACCCTTTTGTTCTCCAAGTCATAATGGTGAACCCATACCTCAGGGTCCATCTTGTTGGCTATCTCACAAGCATATGGCCACACCAGCTTTTCCTCAGCCTTGAAGTCGTCCTGGGTGAAGGGTTTGCCATCTTCGTGTTGTTCTGGCTTTCCCATAGTAAGCAGTGCCGGCTCTAATACAGTGGGATAATAACTGTGAGCCAGGGCAAGGATTCTGATGGATGCTCTCCTCAAAGAAGATTGCTTCCACATCCGCATATACCCTGGTGCCCTAGACAACTCATCCACCAAACGCTCAGGCTCCTTAGGGCACTTGCCCTTGGCATTCAAATACTTGACCACAGCACGGGCTCCTTCTTGCAGCCCATGGCAATAATCCAGCATCTCATGCAATTGCTTGCTAGTGGGCAGCTTGAGCTTTGGGGAGTCAGCCCCTGCAGAAAGGAAATCAAAGAGTGACAGTTTTAAAAGCAATTCAGAAATATGCAAAAAGGAAGTAAGCAAAAAGTACAAACTTACCGAATATATGTTGGCACATGGCCCCAATGCCTTTGCGGCAGGTGTCAAAGACAGCTTTCAGGTCATTGTGTGCCTTTTGAGCAACTCTTTTGGCATCAGCAGACTCTTTCTTCACCTGCTCCAGTTGAGCAGATAAAGCTTTCAACTCCTTCTCCAATTGAAGAGAGTGCTCTTTCTCAGCTTGAGCAGACCTGGCGCTAGCAGCTGCTTGGTCCTCCAGCTCCTTCATATCCCTCTTCATTTTGGAGATAAGGCACTGCAATCACAAGTCAAATTTTTGCAAGTCAGAATTGACAAGTCATAGTTTGCAACTCAGGATTGATAAGTCAGATTTACAAGTCAGCTTTACAAGTCAAGCAGAGAACTCATGAGCTCCAAGTCGTCACAAGTCAACAACTTGGCGCTTGGGGGCTACTCAGGAGTCAATTTTTTCTTTTACAACCAGCAGGCATGGGTCCTAGTCAACAAGTTATCAGCTCCAAGTCAGTCACAAGTCAACAACTTGGCGCTTGGGGGCTACTCGCAGAGCAGAAATTTTTCTTCTATAAGCTAAGTTCCAGTTAATTACATGTATTTGTAGCTCCAAGTCGTCGCAGGCTGACAACTCGGCGCTTGGGGGCTACTCGTGGAAAAGTTTTTGGTCCAAGGACCCGACAGACAGCAAATCAGCAGCCCCGAGTCCTAGTAGAGCTAAGGACTCAGTGCTTGGGGGCTACAGTGTACAAATTTTTCTACACAGCAGTTGAGTTCAATTTCAAAGCAAAGCACCTATCCTAGTCACAAGTCACCACAGACAGGTGCTTGGGGGCTACTGCAATAGGAGGATGCTAGAAAGCATAAGGGATAAAAGTTGCAAGAGCTTACGTTATGAATCATGTGAAGGGACCTAAGAGCCGCTTGCTCATCATCCTTTAGCCTGGCGGATTGATCGTTCAGGTCGACCGCTTCAGCATAAGCTTCAGAGAAGGACATATTGTCCGACACCCGAAGTCGGCTGTAGTCAATGGAGGACTTGGCCTTGTCACTCGGTTGAGCTACAGGAGCCGCCTCCGGAGGAGCCGGATGAGCTTGAGGCGCGGCGATAGGAGTCCCAGTCCCAGATGAGGGCTGGGCCACTAGTGGAGTCGCCTCCCGAGTCCTTGAAGGGGACTCGAGAACAGTGGGAGCTACGGTTGCTCCAGCAGATGCAGGAGTGGAGGGACCCATCCTTGTGCTCGTTGTTTGAGAAGCTGAAGGAGGGACGGGTCCACGAGAAGAGGTGACATCAATCATGCCTGGGAGCTTGGTCACCTTGATACAAGGCCGGGCCCTGAAATATATAAAGATAGAAGTCAGCAATAAATCTAGTGAAAAGGAAATACAGAAGTCATATAAAGTATAAATAAGCACAAAAGTCATACCCAACGTTGGTCTCAAGGTCCAAGGAGGCCTGAGAGTCAGAAGATGGCATGGACATGCCAGAGTGGTAGGAGTCGGCCTTCTCAGGAGGGGAGGTCGACTTCCTTTGATGGGAAGTTGGCAATGGATCTGGAGCATCTGCGGGTCCATCAGAACGTAGCTTCCTCTTCCTGGCAGCAATGACGCTCTGCGTAGATTCTTGAAGTTTAGAAATGGAGCCGCTTGACCCCAAGACTCGAGAGTGAGGTACCTTGGGGACGGCCGCTCGAGACTCATTCCTAACAGGAGTTGAGGAACGACTCTTCGCGCCCGAGGACTCCTCAGAAGAAGTCGGCTGCACAGTTGCAGGACTTGATGCCGAATGTTCCTGCTCGGAGACAGGAGCCTCTTGAGAGGACTCCTCTTCAACAACATTTTCGGTAGGAGCCTCTGGAGAGGACTCCTCATCACCAACATCATCTTCAACGGGAGCCTCCTGAGAGGACTCCTCGTCATCGTCATCAGTGTCTTCTGCCACAGTAGTTTGTTCTGTGACAGGAGTCTCCTCCTCAACCTCGGCTTCAGCTTCAGCTTCAGCTTCAGCTTCAACTCTAGTTCCGGCTTCAGAGGCTGGCTTCCAGAAGGAGTCAGTTAGCTACACAAGAGTCAGGAAGGTTGAGTTAGCAAACGAGACAGATAAAAACAAGTTAAAAACGTAATAAGGTGTAAAGCTTACATCAGGAGCCGGATTGGTGGAGCAGAAGGGCTGGAGCCCAAAATGTGCCTGGTCCTTCACCGGCTTCCCAGTCAGCTTTTTGATGAGCCGACCGAGCTCAGGACCATCTGACAGCTGCTCTGTCACTCGGAGGTCGTCGCCCGCACAGCGAGTATATGTGCAAATGAGTCGGGTCCTGTGACTCAGCGGCTGAATCCTCCAAGTTGTCCAGCAGCGGACCAGGTCCATGTTCTCCAGGTTGTGGGATAGAAGGGCCCGGATCCTAGAGATTAAAGACTCGACCTTTGGCCGGGCGGCCTCCGGACACCTAGCCTTCATAAGGGGAGTCGCCTCGAGGCGATCTTCAGAGAATAATGGGAGTTTGGGTTCATTTGCAGGAGAGGTATCCTTGCAGTAAAAGAAAGTTTTCTGCCAATCTTTGATACGATTAGGAAAGACAGGCTTGGGAAAGACAGAATGGAGGCGCCGTTGGAGAGCGACGGCGCCGCACTGCAGAAGGGGGCCGCCGGAAGTTTCAGGTTGAGGATTGCAATAAAAGAGCTCAAGCCAGAGATCAAGATCTGGCTTGATTTGGAGGTAGTCCTCACATAAGGTGACAAAATTAGACAAAGTGAGAATGGAATTGGGAGCTAAGTCGTGAATCCGCAGCTTATAGAAGTCGAGGAGCTGGCGGAAGAAGAGATTACCCGGAGGCGAGAATCCGCGGAACAGGTGCTCTGTGAAGATCACCACCTCATCCCTCGCGGGAGCAGGCACCACCTCATCCCCTGGGGCCCGAGCCTTAACATTGGACGGAATAAGGCCAGTCGACCGGTGCGTCTTCAATTGCTCAGTTGTGATCGTAGATCCGCCCCAATCGGCGGAGATCGAGCGCTTGGAGGAAGGAGCTTTAGTGGCGGCGGCGGCCGCGGCGGCGATGTCAACTGTCCTGCTCGACGAGGGGGCCTTAGCCTTGGAAGCAACCTTGGCGCGCTTGGGTGCCATGGCAAGAGGGCGGTGTGTGCTGAGCGCGGGAAAGAGATGAGCGCAGAGAGAAAGGGGAATTTGAGGTGAAGGGGCAAGTGAGGGTTTAGAGACCTAACCCTTCGCAATTTATAAAGGGGTAAAAACCCTAGAGAACTACAGTCATGGTCCACGGTAAACTGTGAATAACGATTCAGTGAATGAGAAGTTGAAAAGGGTATAACAGAGAAAAACTAAAGTCACAGAAGTGGAAGGAGCCGGCTTGTCTCAGAATGGCGAGTCCTGTGACAATGAGAGTCAAGTTATTCAGTCCTTGTTTGCAAGAGTCATAACAAACTCGGCCAGCTAGTGCAAAGGCAAGGGTGGTGGCTTGAACAAGGAATGAGGATGAACTCATTTTATATGTGTGGTGTGTTTTTATGCAGGAATTCATCTTGGAGCTAGCAGCAGGCGACTTCTGAGTTGATGACTCAGATTGAAGAAGTTGAACCAAGGAGTCGACCCAAGGAGTCAGAGGAAGCCGCAAAGCTGCGCCCAAGATAAATTCGGGGGCTACTGATGGGGGGATACTTTATAGGTAGGCCCATAGACCCGGAAAGTAGACCCGTCAAGACCAAGAAGGCCAAAGCCGAGTCACGTATCAAGTCGCATGGGCTGGGCTGGAGACAAGCCGACCAAGGCCCATGACGGAGAAGGGACCCGTCAGGAAGGAGTCCAAGTACAACCCGGAGCCCTAACTTGAAAGGCCAAGACGTAGAGTAGGACTCCGTGTTCTAGTATGACTCGGTGTAGGTTGTAAGTCCAGAGACCCGGCCACCTTTATAAGCGGGGTCCTGGACCTTAGATTGATGAGTCCTAAGCAGTCCAGAAACACCAGATCCATAGTCGCCGACTCCCCAGATAGGAGCCGGAACCCTGTAATCGAGATCAGATCCAGAGCAATAAAGAGAAGCAGGAAGTAGGTCTTTACCTCTAATCAAGAGGGGCCGAACCTGGGTAAATCTGTGTCCCTAGGCGAGATTAACCTCTCCTACGTACTTCGTGCATCAATGGCCCCAGAACTCACCTTCCCAGAGGAAGGACTTGCCGTGACAACCCCACGACAGTTTCCATAATTTCAAAAAGGATAGCATGAGAATTTTTATTTTTAGGAAGGGCATTAAGAATTATTAGACCTTTCTTATGAAAGGATTCATCATCATCATCCACATCATCTTCTTCATCATTATTATCATTATCATTATTAGAAGATTTAGCCATAAGGCAAAAGATGGTTGATGAAGAAGAACAATTAATTATTGAACTACTTAAGTTCACATCTTGTTCCATAGCTAATTGGTTTCCTCTACATTATTATTCATACAAGAGTTAGAGGGAACACAAGCATTTTTATCATGGCAACAAGATAAAGCAAGCATATCATCAAGAGATTTATCCAAGCAATTTTTGGATGATATGCAAGGACTATCAACACTAGCATGTATGACATTTATAGTGCTATGTGTATTTAGGTCCAAAGATGAGGCATTGCAACAAGATAGAGATAAAAGATCATCAACAATGAGCTCACTATCATTATTGCACAACCTATTACTACTCACCATCACATTAGTTTGTGGCTTACCACATTTTGGTGAAGTAGACGAAGATGAGAACTCATCACGACCGGAGGTGGAGGGAGAACAATCATCCTCAATAGTGTTGGACAATCCATATTTATCTTGAATTTTGGTCCAAAGCTCATGAGCGTTCCGGAAAGGCATGATCGACTCAAGCACTACATTGCTCAAAACACATATAAGACCATTAGATGCTAGAGTATCGAGATAAGAATTTTTCTCATCCACTAAATATAAATTTTGGGAATCCTTTGGAGAAGAAAAACCCATATCTACAATACTCTTTAAAATTGGGTCTATGTCCCTAAAAAGATTAAGCATGCGAATTTTCCATACATCATAATTTGTGCCATCGAATATAAAAGTGGGATCGTGCACTAATTATCTAAACGACATCTTTACTCTCTTGGCGGTAAAGCCCAAAAAGAGAGCCTAGACTCTGATACCAATTGAAAGGACAAACGATGTCGCCTAGAGTAGGGTGAATAGGCGATTTAAACTTTTTACGATTTATGGCTTGATAATTGCGGAATAAAACTAGGTGTTTAAATTAACAAGCCAACAAAACCTAATATACTAGGTTCACCTATGTGCACCAACAACTTATGCTAAGCAATATAATAACAAGGTGATAGCAAGATATAATTTCAAGCACGAAGGCTATCACAATGTAAAGTGCATAAGTAAAGAGCTCGGGTATAGAAATAACCGAGGCACGCGGAGATGAGGATGTATTCCCGAGTTCCTCCATGTTAAGGGAGTACGTCTCGTTGGAGGGGTGTGAGCTCGCCACCACAGGCCTACTCAACGCCACAAATGCCTCACCCTATTCTCCGATGAAACGCACCACAAAGGTGAGGTTCACCTTCCACTATCGGAGTCCTTCTAGGCGGAATCCGGAGTCTTTACACCACTAAGCTTGGGGCACACATCCACAACCGAATTGTAGGCTCCCAAGAATCACCACAACATAGTATAGGGGTCAATGACCCAAGATTAACAAGTTCCCAACCTTCGCTTCCACGAATCTTCGTGGAGAGAGCAAACCGATGCAACTAATGCAATGGCAAGAGCACAAGCGCTCAAATCCTTCACTCTCAAATTCCAACAAAGCAACAAATGCTTACGGGGGAATAAGAGAGGAAGAATAAGGAAGAACTCAACAAATGAATCTCAAGATCTAGATCCAAAGGGTTCCACTCACAAAGAGGAGAAAGTGATTGGTGGAGTTGTAGATCTAGATCTCCTCTCTCTTTTTCCTAAATTTGGGCCAAGAATCATTGAAGGGATTGAGAGGAATCAAAGCTTTGGAGGTCAACAATGGAGGAGTGAGACGGCGGTTGTCGAGTCCGACGGCGAGGAGTCAGTCGGGACATCAGAAGTCGTCATCACCGCCGAGCCAAAGAAACAACTTGCAGTCAACCATGAAGAGGAGTCGTTGGCGGAGCCACTTATGGAGCCAGATTACGACGCCGATTCAGAGTCTATCTTGCCCTTATTCGAGGATCGGCTTGGGTATGGAATTGAAGAGGAGGATTATGCGGAGTCGCCAGTACGCGCCCGCGTCGTTGGAGTCTACATGTCTGGGAATGGCGGAAATCAATTTGATCCAAGTCTACTAACAAAGGAAATCAATGCAAGCAACGCAGCAGAACGGGCGGCCGAGTTAGCCAGCGCGCGTGCTGCGATGGAGAGGCAACTAGCACAAATCAACGAGGCAAACCGTAGATTAGCATAAGAGCGGGCCCGGGTCCAGACTGAGGCCCAGGTTGTAAGGAGTCGCCAGGAGGAACTCACCTCTATTCAGCATCGCAGGGCGAGGAGTCGCCTGTGTGGCGGAGTCATTGTCAACCCTACTGCTTTGTTCAACACACCCACTGGTCCAGGCGCAGGAGCCAGGCTAGGGAGCTCATCAGCTGCGGGAGGCGGCGCAGGAGGAGGAGCAACACCACCACCACCACCGCCAGAAGGATCCGGCGGCATCGGTACCAACGGACCGCCACCTGAAGGAGGAGTCGGAGGAGGATCAACAGGTGGTATGGGACCTCCACCTGGCAGGTTTCGTACGCCAGAGGGGCATTACTCTAACCCAATGGACAACGTTCATGTGGCAACTATCAGGCTAGAGAACATTGAGATACCAGAAGGAGCAGCGGGACAGGAGACCTGATACGTCTCCGACGTATCTATAATTTCTTATGATCCATGCTTGTTTTCATACCATTTGCTACATGTTTTGTTTACATCTTATAGCATTTTTATGCATTTTCTGGAACTAACCTATTAACAAGATGCCACAGTGCCAGTTCCTGTTTTCTGCTGTTTTCCCGTTTCAGAAAAGTACTTAAGGAAATATTCTCGGAATTGGACGGGACAAAAAGCAGCAGTCTTATAATTCAATGGACTACACGGAGCCCGAAGGAGAGGACCTGGAGGGCCGTGGGCCGGCCACACCATAGGGTGGCGCAGGACCCATGCCTGCCGCGCCACCAGGTGGTGTGCGGCCCACGGGAGCCCTCCGGCGCCGCCCTTTCGCCTATATATTGCCCCCGACGCATAAAACCTAGACGGACCCGTCATATTCCAAAGAAACATCTGCAGCGCCGCCGCCATCGCCGACAAGTTTCGGGGGACAGAAGTCTCTGTTCCGACACCCTGCCGGGACGGGGAAGTGCCCCCGGAGCCATCTCCATCGACTCCACCACCATCTTTATCGCCGTTGCTGACTCCCATGATGAGGATGGAGTAGTTCTCCCTCAGGGCTGAGGGCCGTACCGGTAGCCATGTGGTCTATATCTCTCTCTCCCATGATGTGATCTGAGGGCCGTACCGGTAGCCATTGTCTTTTTATTTTTTTTTTTGATTTTGCTGGAAAAATTCTTCTGTTGGCCATAACTTTTTTTTTCGTTTGAATTTTGAGATCTAAAAAAAGGCTAACCGGGTAAACCCCGGTGAGGGCGGTTCCGAAATTTTCTCTAGTTTTTTTTAAGGTATTATACGCATTTTTTCGACGTCGTATGCAAAAGTTATGCCCGTTTTAATATTTTTTCACCTACTTTTGGAAAAAAAGTCAAAATGTGTATTTTAAATTTTTCCTAACAACTAGACCCTAAACCTTCCCTATATCTAAAAAGATTTTATTTTTTGAATTTTTTATCATTTTCTTTCACTTCGTGCAAAACTAAAAAGGCGATCCACGGGGGGGGGGGGGGGGGGGGCGGTGCGTGTGGTGAAAAAATGCTGCACAATTCTGTGGCGCATGGAACCACATGCGCCACAGAAATGTCACTTTCTGTGGCGCATGTGGACACATGCACCACAGAATTGTGCAGCCCCTAATCGTTGGTGCCGGGCCCACCATATTTCTGTGGCGCATGTGGCCAGATGCGCCACAGAATGTACATTTCTGTGGCGCACCTTGCTCCATGCGCCACAGAAAAGGCAGCGTAGGATGCAAGCCAGCCGTTGGTTGTGGGGCCCACAGAATTTCTGTGGCGCATGGAGGAAGGTGAGCCACAGAATGTCGTCTTTTAGTGGCGCATGTCCTCCAGATGCGCCACAGAATTTCTTCTTTTAGTGGCGCATGGAAACTGGTGCGCCACAAAAAAAAAATTTAGTGGCGCATGAAATATTGGTGCGCCACAAAATAGCATTCCACCTATAGCTAGTTTCCTAGTAGTGTTTTTATGCATTTTCTGGAACTAACCTATTAACAAGATGCCACAGTGCCAGTTCCTATTTTCTGCTGTTTTCCCGTTTCAGAAAAGTACTTAAGGAAATATTCTCGGAATTGGACGGGACAAAAAGCAGCAGTCTTATAATTCAATGGACTACACGGAGCCCGAAGGAGAGGGACCTGGAGGGCCGTGGGCCGGCCACACCATAGGGTGGCACGGGACCCATGCCTGCCGCGCCACCAGGTGGTGTGGGGCCCACGGGAGCCCTCCGACGCCGCCCTTTCACCTATATATTGCCCCCGACGCATAAAACCTAGATGGACCCGTCATATTCCAAAGAAACATCTGCAGCGCCGGCGCCATCGCCGACAAGTTTCGGGGGACAGAAGTCTCTGTTCCGGCACCTTGCCGGGACGGGGAAGTGCCCCCGGAGCCATCTCCATCGACTCCACCACCATCTTCATCGCCGTTGCTGACTCCCATGATGAGGAGGGAGTAGTTCTCCCTCGGGGCTGAGGGCCGTACCGGTAGCCATGTGGTCTACATCTCTCTCTCCCATGATGTGATCTATATGTGATCATGAGCTTTGAAATCTAGATGTTGTTATGTTACTCAAGTGGGCTTTATTTATGTGATCTCCGGAGACTCCTTGTCCCACGTGTGTAAAGGTGACAGTGTGTGCACCGTGTGGGTCTTTAGGCTATATTTCACAAGATACTTGTTCACTGATTTATTATTTGAGTTGGATGTCTCTATGAAATTGTGGTGTGTTAGTACCTCCTATGAATGCTCATGGTCCAGTGTGGGGTATCATTAGTACTTGGGAAGTTTGAGGCGTGCTTTTGCATTCCTACACAATGAATTAGTGTCCGTTATCCAGCCGAAGAATACTTCGGAGTAGTATATTGAAGTGCTTATATTTATATTCAATTATGATTGCATTGTTGAGAGTGACCACTGGTGAAAGTATGATCCCTAGGCCTTGTTTCTAAGCATTGAAACACCGTTTATAACAAGTTCTGCTACATGTTTGCTTGCTGCCATTTTTATTTCAGATTGCAATTACTACTTATAATCATCCATATTACTTGTATTTCACTATCTCTTCGCCGAACTAGTGCACCTATACATCTGACAAGTGTATTGGGTGTGTTGGGGACACAAGAGACTTTTGTATTGTGATTGCAGGGTTGCTTGAGAGGGATACCTTTGACCTCTACCTCCCTGAGTTCGATAAACCTTGGGTGATTCACTTAAGGGAAACTTGCTGCTGTTCTACAAACCTCTGCTCTTGGAGGCCCAACACTGTCTACAAGAATAGAAGCGTGTGTAGACATCAAGCTATTTCTGGCGCCGTTGCCGGGGAGGTAAGGTAAGCGGCACTCACACTCCAACAACAAAGCTATCCGGCAACGAAGCTATTTTTCTGGCGCCGTTGCCGGGGAGGTAAGGTAAAAGGTACTCACATCCTCTGGCTACTAAGCTATTTTATAGTATTGTTGCTATTCTGTGAGTGCTCGAAGTTATTTACTTTAGATTATGCAATTATATCTTTTTGTTTCTTGTTTTTAATTTCACTAGTTAGGCTTAATAGAAAACAACAAAAAAATAGAGATCTTTATGAACTTTATATTGAATTAGGACATGATGCTTTTGAAGAGAAAATTAAAAAACCTATGGAAGTTTGTTTGCATAATAGTGGTAGTAATGTTATTAGTATGAATTCTTTGAACACCATTATTGCTAATGCTATGGAAAAGTCTAAGCTTGGGGAAGCTAGTTTTTATGAAAATGATCTTTTTAGTCCCCCAAGCTTTGAGGTGGAAATTTGCTTTGATGTTACTATACCCTCCCATATATGATGATTATAATGATGAATGTGATCTTTTCAGTCCATCTACTATTGAGCATAAATTCCCTTGTGATTATGATATGCCTCCTATATATGATGATTACAATGATGGCTATGGTAGTTTTACTCTCACTATTACTAATGAGAAGGATTTTACTTATGTGGAGAGTAATAATGACACTTTTATGCATATGGATCATGATAAGAATTTTACATGTGATGGTTATATTGTGGATTTTATCAATGATGCTACTGAAAGTTTTTATGAAAAAGGGAGACATGGCTTCATATATCACAATAACATTGAATCTCCTCTCCTTTTGTTGAAATTTTTTAAGTTGCACCTATTTTGTCTTCCTATGCTAGTCAATTTATGCTTCATGGATTTATTTACTTACAAGATTCCAATGCATAGGAAGTGGGTTAGACTTAAATGAGTTTTATAGTTGCTTCTTGATGCTCCCTTATTGTGCTCCAACTCTCATTTTATGTGAGCATCATCAAAATTACCATGCCTAGCTAAAACGCTTTAAAGAAAGCGCTTATGGGAGACAACCCATCATTTATTTTCAGTATATTTTCTTTTATTTGAGTCAAGAAGTTTGTTTACTTCTGTAGCAACTTCTTTGTATCTTTATTTTCTTGCAATGTTGTGCCAAGTAAGGTCTCTAGTAAAAAGTTTTTGCTATATTTGGATTTCTGCACAGGAAACAGATTTCTGTCTGTCACCGTTAAATTCGTCATTTATTCCAGAAGCGACGAAATGCTTTGAGATTTTTTGTGCTGAATCTTCATATATGTATGAAACTTTTTCTAGTTCAGTGATTTTCTATTTGAGCAACTCTAGTGCCTCGAAAAAATTCGTCTTTACAGACTGTTCAGATTTTGACAGATTCTGCCTTTTATTGTGCATTGCTTCCTTTGCGATGTTTATTTGGATCTTTTGATTCTTTGAGCATCAGTGGCTGTAGCTAATGTTATAATGCATTAAGGTGTGCTTGTGTCACAGTAGAACTTGTGAATTTTTGGTTTATGCACTAACCCTCTAATGAGAATTACTTTGAGTTCGATGTGGTGTAAGTTTTCAAGTAAGCAAAATGGACGATATGATGAGATCAAGAAGAGTGAAAAGCCTAAGCTTGGGGATGCCCCGGTGGGTCATCCCCAGCAAATTCAAGAAGACTCAAGCATCTAAGCTTGGGGATGCCCAAGGCATCCCCTTCTTCATCGACAAAACTATCAGGTCATCTCTAGTGATACTATATTTTTATTCCACTACATCTTATGTATTTTGCTTGGAGCGTCTGTTTTTATTTTGAGTGTGTGTTTTAGTTTGCTTAATAAGTTGGATCCTAGCATTCTTGTGTGGGAGAGAGACACGCTCCGCTTTTTCATATGAATACTCTTGTGCTTCGCTTATATTCGTTGAGTATTCTTAGCTACTGTTTGTTTTCTAGTAAGCTCTCGCTTTTAGCATGTTATCTTGTTTAGGGCTGCTAGTTCTTTGTGTTAAGCTCTCTTGTATTTCACTCTTATTTGTTAGAGAGTTGTTTTAGTTGCTTGGTTGATGTGTTAGATTGGAAAATGCTATGCTTGTGATAGTGGTATGAAATAGAGAAAAGCTGCATAGTCTTGTAGACCATTGTGTAGATAACTTGCTCCTCTTCAATTGTTTTGAGGTATTAAAATAACTAATGGTTAAAATATGTTGGTTAATGTTGTTAAGAGCTGATTAGTTAAGATGTGTTAGTAGAGCATGGAGCCGTACTTTTCTGAACTAAAAACAACTTAAGTCAATAGTGCTTTAGTGTCGTGATTTCCTCTTAGTTGAAAAGAAGTTTCTAATGGTATAGTTACTGCAACGGTCGGGGAAGCCAACGGGGCACTTGTGTCGCCGCCACGATCCCTCTCGGGGTGTCTCTAACCATTTGTAAGACTTTGATACTGTTAGTTGTTTGCAATATACGACATGCTATGTGAGTTTTTGGTTTTTGGCACTTCCACCTCCATATTTTGCTAGCCTCTTCGGTACTTTGCATTGCCCTTTTTCACATTGAGATGGGTGCATACTTCGCAAGTACATCCAACCCCGTGGGAGATCTTCATCTTGTTCTCCTACACATAAGCCAACTATCTTCCTCAAAACAGCCACCATATCTACCTATCACAGCATTTCCATAGCTGTTCCGAGATACATTGCCATGCAACATCCATCATTTACATTACATGACTTTATGTCATTTTTACTTCATTACCATATAGTATTGCTTGACCATTTGAGTTAGTGTGATGCGTGGTTTTCCACATGTGTTACATCTTTTCCACACTACGCTCGGTCTTGCATATCCACCATACACCATGTATTAGTCTTTGAGTTTTGAGTACACCAAAAAGTGTGATGATCATCTTGTAAAATAGAGTGTTGCCTCTACCTGTGAGCATATTGAAAAGAGTCCAAAGTGGCCAATCAAAAGAGTCCAAAAGAGACCAATGAGAGAAAAATATAAAAGAGCCACAAAGGCCTCAAAAA
Source organism: Puccinellia tenuiflora (assembly GCA_012064385.1). NCBI lineage: Eukaryota > Viridiplantae > Streptophyta > Magnoliopsida > Poales > Poaceae > Puccinellia > Puccinellia tenuiflora. The sequence continues at coordinate 1,045,713 of QRDG01000100.1, read as the reverse complement.
GCAAAAAAAAAAAAAGAAAAAGAAAAAAGAATATAAAATGAGAGAGGGGGCAACACTACTATCCTTTTATTCCACACTTGTGCTAGTAGCACCTACATCATTGTAGTGAGTTTTCATGCTTCATTAGTATAACTATGTGGGGACCAAACATTATAGAACTTGGCTTGTATATTCCAACGATGAGCCTCCTCAAGTGAGCTCTAGGTCTTCATGAGCAAGCAAGTTGGATGCACCCCCACTAGTTCCATTGGAGAGCTTCCATTCATATAGCTCTATGTGCATCCGTTGCATGGCAATCACTACTCCTCATTCAGTGTCTACTACGGGACTTCCTCTTGTCTTGTGGTTACCTCTTCCACTGTTTGAGCCTTTCTTTTTGGCCTTCCAAACCCCCATTATTATTCTCTTTGCCATAACCTCATGGTGCCAAGCCTTCTTCTTGCTTGTATTAGTTGAGTGGACTACATAACAGTTGATAAGTTAAGTGGATGGATTAAGGACACTTGACTTGAGCTGGCTATTTCTATTATTGACTGAATTTGATGCTTTGAAGATTGATTGACATTTTACATTGGAGACACAATTTACTATCCTTCTTTCTAAACCTTATGTATGGTTCCTTGTCTCCAACACGCTGATTCATGAAAAGTTCTAGCTTCTTTTAGCTAGCATTTGTTAATCATTGTTTGCTTAATGTCAACTATAGACAATTGTTTTGGATCACCTTATTCACATCATGTGCTTTGCATTGCTATGTTGATCTAGATTGTGAGTTAGCATGTCTCCTAAGAAATTATTTGTTATCGGTCTACCTACTCGAGGACGAGTAGAACTAAGCTTGGGGATGCTGATACGTCTCCAACGTATCTATAATTTCTTATGATCCATGCTTGTTTTCATACCATTTGCTACATGTTTTGTTTACATCTTATAGCATTTCACTACCAGGAAAAGGGCTATTAGTGGCGCACCAAAAAAGAATTCTGTGGCGCACCCACAAGAAATGCCCATGCGCCACAGAATCCTCGCCACTAAAATATATTTCTGTGGCACATGCTGGCGGTGCGCCACAGAAATGCTAAGATTCTGTGGCGCACCCAGAACCGTGCGCCACAGAAATATTTTAGTGGCGCACCCACCACCATGCGCCACAGAATTTTGTTTTGAATTTCAAAAAAAAGGCGGCCAGATCTAGATCTAGATCTAGCCGCCGGAATTTCGCCGGAATTTTTTCGGTGCTCGTCGGAGGCCGTGTTGCCGTGGGTGGAGGAGGAGGGGGTAGCCGGAGGTGGGTGGAGGATGGGAGTCGTCGAAGATGGTGGAGTAGGTCGCCGGAGGTCGCCGGGGTGGATGAGGTCGTCGGAGGTCACCGGAGGTGGAGGTAGCCGGAGGTGGAGGTAGCCGGAGGTGGAGGAGGAGGTCGCCGGGGTGGTGGAGGAGGTCGCCGGAGGTGGAGGTCGCCGGGGTGGTGGAGGAGATCGCCGGAGGTAGAGGTGGAGGTGGAGGTGGAGGTGGAGAGGAGGAGGTCGCCGTGGTGGTGGAGGAGGTCGCCGGAGGTGGAGGTCGCCGGAGGTGGAGGTGGAGGAAGAGGAGGATAGAAGATGTGGAGGAGAGGAGGAGAGGAGAAGGAGGAGGAAGGAGAAGGGGAGAGGAGAAGTGGAGGAGAAGGGGAGAGGAGGATAGAAGATGTGGAGGAGAGGAGAGGAGAAGCAGGAGGAAGGAGAAGGGGAGAGGAGAAGTGGAGGAGAAGGGAGAGGAGAAGTGGAGGGAGAAGTGGAGGAGAGAAGTGGAGGAGAGAAGTGGAGGAGAGAAGGGGTGCCGGCGGGATTCAAAATTTGGAATCCCGCCAGACAATTCTGTGGCGCATGGGCTACATATGCGCCACAGAATTGTCTTTTTTATTTTTTTTTTTTGATTTTGCTGGAAAATTCTTCTGTTGGCCATAACTTTTTTTCGTTTGGAATTTTGAGAATCTAAAAAAGGCTAACCGGGTAAACCCCGGTGAGGGCGGTTCCGAAATTTTCTCTAGTTTTTTTTAAGGTATTATACGCATTTTTTCGACGTCGTATGCAAAAGTTATGCCCGTTTTAATATTTTTTCACCTACTTTTGGAAAAAAAGTCAAATGTGTATTTTAAATTTTTCCTAACAACTAGACCCTAAACCTTCCCTATATCTAAAAAGATTTTATTTTTTGAATTTTTTATCATTTTCTTTCACTTCGTGCAAAACTAAAAGGCGATCCACGGGGGGGGGGGGCGGTGCGTGTGGTGAAAAAATGCTGCACAATTCTGTGGCGCATGGAACCACATGCGCCACAGAAATGTCACTTTCTGTGGCGCATGTGGACCCATGCACCACAGAATTGTGCAGCCCCTAATCGTTGGTGCCGGGCCCACCATATTTCTGTGGCGCATGTGGCCAGATGCGCCACAGAAATGTACATTTCTGTGGCGCACCTTGCTCCATGCGCCACAGAAAAGGCAGCGTAGGATGCAAGCCAGCCGTTGGTTGTGGGGCCCACAGAATTTCTGTGGCGCATGGAGGAAGGTGAGCCACAGAATGTCGTCTTTTAGTGGCGCATGTCCTCCAGATGCGCCACAGAATTTCTTCTTTTAGTGGCGCATGGAAACTGGTGCGCCACAAAAAAAAATTTAGTGGCGCATGAAATATTGGTGCGCCACAAAATAGCATTCCACCTATAGCTAGTTTCCTAGTAGTGTTTTTATGCATTTTCTGGAACTAACCTATTAACAAGATGCCACAGTGCCAGTTCCTATTTTCTGCTGTTTTCCCGTTTCAGAAAAGTACTTAAGGAAATATTCTCGGAATTGGACGGGACAAAAAGCAGCAGTCTTATAATTCAATGGACTACACGGAGCCCGAAGGAGAGGACCTGGAGGGCCGTGGGCCGGCCACACCATAGGGTGGCACGGGACCCATGCCTGCCGCGCCACCAGGTGGTGTGGGGCCCACGGGAGCCCTCCGACGCCGCCCTTTCACCTATATATTGCCCCCGACGCATAAAACCTAGATGGACCCGTCATATTCCAAAGAAACATCTGCAGCGCCGGCGCCATCGCCGACAAGTTTCGGGGGACAGAAGTCTCTGTTCCGGCACCTTGCCGGGACGGGGAAGTGCCCCCGGAGCCATCTCCATCGACTCCACCACCATCTTCATCGCCGTTGCTGACTCCCATGATGAGGAGGGAGTAGTTCTCCCTCGGGGCTGAGGGCCGTACCGGTAGCCATGTGGTCTACATCTCTCTCTCCCATGATGTGATCTATATGTGATCATGAGCTTTGAAATCTAGATGTTGTTATGTTACTCAAGTGGGCTTTATTTATGTGATCTCCGGAGACTCCTTGTCCCACGTGTGTAAAGGTGACAGTGTGTGCACCGTGTGGGTCTTTAGGCTATATTTCACAAGATACTTGTTCACTGATTTATTATTTGAGTTGGATGTCTCTATGAAATTGTGGTGTGTTAGTACCTCCTATGAATGCTCATGGTCCAGTGTGGGGTATTCATTAGTACTTGGGAAGTTTGAGGCGTGCTTTTGCATTCCTACACAATGAATTAGTGTCCGTTATCCAGCCGAAGAATACTTCGGAGTAGTATATTGAAGTGCTTATATTTATATTCAATTATGATTGCATTGTTGAGAGTGACCACTGGTGAAAGTATGATCCCTAGGCCTTGTTTCTAAGCATTGAAACACCGTTTATAACAAGTTCTGCTACATGTTTGCTTGCTGCCATTTTTATTTCAGATTGCAATTACTACTTATAATCATCCATATTACTTGTATTTCACTATCTCTTCGCCGAACTAGTGCACCTATACATCTGACAAGTGTATTGGGTGTGTTGGGGACACAAGAGACTTTTTGTATTGTGATTGCAGGGTTGCTTGAGAGGGATACCTTTGACCTCTACCTCCCTGAGTTCGATAAACCTTGGGTGATTCACTTAAGGGAAACTTGCTGCTGTTCTACAAACCTCTGCTCTTGGAGGCCCAACACTGTCTACAAGAATAGAAGCGTGTGTAGACATCAAGCTATTTTCTGGCGCCGTTGCCGGGGAGGTAAGGTAAGCGGCACTCACACTCCAACAACAAAGCTATCCGGCAACGAAGCTATTTTCTGGCGCCGTTGCCGGGGAGGTAAGGTAAAAGGTACTCACATCCTCTGGCTACTAAGCTATTTTATAGTATTGTTGCTGTTCTGTGAGTGCTCGAAGTTATTTACTTTAGATTCTGCAATTATATCCGCCGTGCTATTGAGATGCTGAAGACAACAATGACTCAGCAAGCTCTTTATCCAGCGTTTCCAGATGCAAGTAGGCTGCACTCGACATCGTTCAACTCTGCCACGAGGAGTCGGCATGACGAGTCTCACCCGGCCAACTCTACAAGCGCAAGGCGCCGTGAACAAGAGAGGAACAGGGTCATCATACCAACTGCCTCACGAGCTCAACTGGTGATTGATGAAGCAAGACAGCGACGAGAGAGGGAGGCGGCCAGGGCACGGGAGGCTGAGAGGAATAGAGCCCTAGCTGGTCCAGATAACCAGCCTCAGCCAACCCGGGCGCACACAGAGGTGACTTTTCCTGGTACCTCTCCTTCACTAACAGGACCAGAGTGCCTGTCAGATGCCATCAGGTCCGAGTCTTTCCCCAGCGACTTCAAGGAGCCGTGCAAAGTTCCCAATTACGAGCCCAACATGGACCCGACTTCCTGGTTGGGTACATACGAGATGGCAATGAGTATCCGAAATGCCACAGGTAATCTGTGTGCCAAATTCATGTATCTTATGATGGAGGGAGTAGCCAAAGTGTGGATGCGGAACTTGCCTCCTAGATCAATCAATTCTTGGGAGCAGTTGAAGTCGGCTTTCATACAGAACTTCCAGGGAACATGCAAAAAGCTTAGTACCATAGAGGACTTGGAGCGGTGTGTTCAGAGAAAAGGCGAGTCTGCAAGGCATTGGATGAAGCGGGTCTCGGAGATCATCAACTCATCGCAAGGACTCCCAACAATTTCAGTGCTAATGGCAATGGAGAGAAATTGCAGCTACAATCCCTTGAGCTGGAAGCTGGGTCGCATGAAGGAGAGCCTGAATCAAGGTATTCCCCTTACGATCGGCGAGATCATGGCAGGTGCTAATAAGCACGCTGCCACTGACAAAACAAAGGATCAGGAGGAAGGGCCCAAAGGACATGGTGGCAATAGTCAGAACCAGAATCAAAACCAGAACCAGGGAAGTAACAAGCGGCCATATGGAGACAACTCTGACCTAGTGGCTAACACAAACACTTGGGTCAGACACAAGGACAACAATTCTCAAGGGTATCAGGGACGTAGGCCGACCACAGAGGAGGTTCTGGCGAGTCCATGCCCTAAACACGCCAGAAACGGCAAGTGCGGTCACACCTTGGGACAGTGCGTGGATTTGCAGCGTGCCAGATTACCCGGACCAGGAAATAGAGGCAACAATAATGGATATAGAGGAATCAATGGTGATGGAGGACCCGGCAACCACGGTGGAGGAGCCGGCAATAACCCTAACCAACCTCAGGGAGGAGGTAACCAACAGGGCGGGTTCCAGCAGAACCCGAAGCAGCTTCACGATAACAATGGGCAGTATTATGTCACAACTCGGCCACAGAACTGGAGTCGTGGCAGTTACCATGTCTTCACAACAAGCACGTCCAAGCGTGCCAAGAAGTTAAAGGTTAAAGCTGTCAATGCAGTGGAGACGGCGCTCCCACAGTGGCTCAGGTGGTCAGAGCAAACCATCACATGGAGTCGGGCAGATCATCCGCCAAGAGTCGACGACCCAGGGCAGCTAGCCTTGGTGGTGGCACCTCAAGTTGGGGGCTACACATTGAACAAAGTGCTCATGGATGGTGGAAGTAGTATAAACATCTTATATTATGACACATTCAAGAGGATGCAGCTGCAAGATAGGCAGCTAATACCCACTGAAATAGTTTTTCATGGAATCGTATCAGGGAAGTCAGCCAAGCCAATCGGTAAGATTTACCTTGAGGTTGCTTTTGGCACAGTGGAGAATTTTCGTTCAGAGATTATGCCTTTTGAGGTAGTGGATCTTAAGAGTCCATACCATGCTATCTTTGGTCGACCAGCATACTTTAAGTTTATGGCCAGACCATGCTATGTTTATTTGAAGCTCAAGATGCCAGGTCCAGCAGGAGTCATTACAGTTAATGGCAGCAGACAGATGGCATTGGAGTGTGAACTAGGAGATGCAGCTATGGCCGAGACAGCTTGTGCTCAAGAGGAGCTGAAATTCTACAAGGCGAACGTGGACCCGGAGGACAACTCGGTCCTTAAGAAGCTGGCCACAGAGGAGAAGATGAAATTCAAGTCAGCTCAGGATACAAAGCAAGTCGACTTTACCCCTGGTGATTCCTCCAAGCAGTTCACCATTGGGGCACACCTTTCTGATAAATAGGAAAGCACGCTCGTCGAGTTCATCCGTGAGAACCGGGACGTCTTTGCATGGAAGCCATCGGACATGCCAGGAGTCCCGAGAGAACTCGCCGAGCACAGCTTACACGTTAACCCTAATGCAAGACCAGTTAAGCAAGGTTTGCGCAAGTTTCATGATGATAGGAGGAAGGCCATCGGAGAAGAGGTGGCCCGGCTCCTCGCAGCCGAGTTCATCAAGGAAGTCTTTCACCCAGAGTGGGTAGCCAATCCAGTGTTAGTGCCAAAGAAAACAGGAGAGTTGCAGATGTGCATCGACTTCACGGGTCTTAACAAGCATTGCCCTAAGGACCCGTTTGCATTGCCTCGTATTGACCAGATCATTGACTCCACAGCAGGGTCAGAGTTACTTTGTTTTTTGGATGCCTATTCAGGGTACCACCAGATCAGACTCAACATAGAGGATGAGCTGAAGACGTCTTTCATCACACCCTTTGGAGCATTTTGCTATACAACAATGCCTTTGGACTCAAGAATGCAGGAGCTACATATCAGAGGTGCATCCAGAATTGTTTCAAAGAACAGATTGGAAGGAACATTCATGCTTATGTGGATGATGTAGTTGTCAAGTCTCAAAAGGCTGACTCTCTGATAGCAGACCTGACAGAAACCTTTGGTAACCTGCGCAAGTACAAGATGAAACTCAACCCAACCAAGTGTGTTTTTGGAGTCCCTGCAGGCAAACTCCTTGGCTTCATTGTTTCTGAGAGAGGCATTGAAGCAAACCCAGAGAAAATCAAGGCTATTCACAATTTGCAGAGGCCGACTTGTCTAAAGGACGTTCAGAAACTCGCTGGTTGTGTAGCAGGTCTCAGCAGATTCATCTCAAGACTCGGAGAGAAGGCGGGTCCTCTCTATCGACTCTTGAAGAAGTCAGATAAGTTCATATGGGATAAAGAAGTCGATGATGCTTTTGAGAACTTGAAGAAAACCCTATCATCAGCACCAGTACTTGCAGCTCCTACAGACAAGGAGCCCAAGCTATTATATGTGGCTGCCAATGAAAGGGTGGTCAGTGCAGTAGTAGTTGTGGAACGATCAGAGGAAGGAAAAGAGTATCCAGTGCAGAGGACTGTTTATTACATCAGTGAAGTCCTAACAGAGTCAAAGCAAAGGTACCCTCAATGGCAGAAGCAAGGAAGCTTAAGCATTATTTCCAAGAGCATCCAATCAAAGTGGTGAGTTCAGCACTGCTAGCAGACATCATACGCAACAGAGATGCAACAGGTCGAGTCACCAAGTGGGCAATCGAGTTGGGTCCTTACCATATCACATACGAGCCCAGGACAGCAATCAAATCTCAAGCTTTGGTCGACTTCGTCAACGATTGGACTGATTGCACCTCCTCACCGAGTTCACCTTACACCAAATATTAGAGAATGCACTTCGACGGGTCCAGACAGCTAGAGGGCTCAGGAGCCGGCGTGGTTCTAACTTCACCAAAAGGAGATAAGTTGGCATATGTCCTTCAGTTACATTTTGATTGTACAAACAACATGGCAGAGTATGAGGCTTTGCTACATGGCCTGCGTCTGGCAAAGCAGATGAACATCAAGCGTATCAGGTGCTTTGGAGACTCGGATCTCGTAGCCCAGCAAGTATCTGGAACATGGGACTCGAAGGATGCAAACATGGCGGCTTATAGAAGAGCAGTCGAACAGATAGCCGGGTTCTTTTCTGGTTATCAAGTGGAGCATATTGACAGACGCAAGAACGAGGCCGCAGATGCGTTATCACGACTCGGCTCTCGTCGAGAGAAAGTACCCCCAAATGTATTTGTGGATGAGCTTCACCACCCATCGGTCAAATTGCCCTCAGAGGAGGAGTTAGCCTCCCCAGATCCAGAATCGGCACTGGTGGCAGCAGTACGAGTAACACCAGCATGGACAGAGCCCTACCTTGCATATCTCCTTAGGGGTGAACTCCCACAGGATGAAGTCAAACTGAGACATCTCATCAGACGATGCAAGTCCTACACAATCATTGATGGCGAGTTGTACAGAAGGAGCATCACTGGAGTCTACCAGAGGTGTGTGTCTCCAGAAGAGGGCAGGCAAATATTGCAAGAGATTCATGCAGGTGATTATGGTCATCATGCATCCACTATATCCTTGGTGTCAAAAGCTTTCAGGCACGGGTTCTTTTGGTTAACAGCACATCTGGACGCAGAAAAGATACTACGAGTCTGTGATGGATGCCACAGGTACGCAAGGCAAGACCACGTGCCAGCCCAAGAGCTCAGAACTATTCCTATCACTTGGCCGTTTGCAGTTTGGGGGCTTGTTATGGTGGGTCCTTTCTCAAAGTCGCCCTGTCAGAAGACTCATCTGCTAGTAGCAGTTGACAAGTTCACCAAGTGGGTGGAAGTCGAACCCGTCAGCAGAGTCGACGGAGCATCAGCGGTGAGATTCTTTAAGAAAATAGCAACACGCTTTGGATACCCTCACATCATCATTACAGATAATGGTACCAACTTATCAGTTGGAGAGATGGCCAAGTTCCATGGTGAGAACAACATTAGACTCGACCTAGCCTCAGTGGCACACCCACAGTCCAATGGACAAGCAGAGAGGGCAAATCAGGAGTTGTTGAAGGGAGTTAAGCCTCGGCTCCGAGTCCCTTTGCTAAGAGCCGCCGGGTGTTGGGTTGAGGAGCTGCCAGCAGTACTCTGGAGTATAAGGACGACTCCTAACAGATCCACGGGCTTCACACCTTTCTTCATGGTGTATGGAGCAGAAGCCGTCCTGCCAAGCGACTTGCTACATGACTCGCCACGAGTCGCCAATTACGTCGAGATAGAGAATGAACTCGCTCGCCAAGACTCGGTGGACGCACTCGAGGAAGCAAGGGAGTTAGCCCTTGAGAGATCAGCAGTTTATCAGCAGGACTTGCGGCGATATCATGCACGCAGAATCAAGACTCGGACTTTCCAGGAAGGTGACTTAGTACTTCGCCTTGTCCAAAACAGGGAAGGGATGCACAAGTTATCTCCACCATGGGAAGGACCGTTCGTCATAAGCAAGAACTTGCACAATGGGTCGTACTATCTAATGGATGTACGAGATCCGGCAAGTGAAAGTAAAGGAGCTGACACAGCTCATACGCTAGATCCCTATGCAGAGGCAAAGAGGCCATGGAACATAGCTCAATTGCGTCCATATTATACTTAAGTTGTAACAGTTTTATGAGTTGAAAGGCAAAGAGCCCAGCAAGCCATGCCCAGATGTAATCAAATTATTATGATCAAAGCAAATAAAGCCGGCTTCTGTGAATATGAGTCCTTAGTCGAGTCACCCAGCGAGTGCGCTTTATCTTGTTAAATTTTGATCATTAGGTTCTTGGGGGCTTGCTTTTCAGTGAAAAAAGTCAAAGCTTAGACTCTTGAACCCGGCACAGTAGCCAAACTTTTCCTAATTTTCTCGCTGGTAAGTCAGATGCATCCTGCACAATATGACTAATCTACAGGCATGGCTTGTCTCCAGTTCTCATGAATCTTAAGGGACATGAGTTGTCAGGAGCCTGTCAGCTAAAGCTGTAAGAGAAGTCATGCAGGGCCTACTTATTCATCAGTGGATAATTAGACGGGTTATAAGAACCACAAAATGACTTGCATAGATAATACATATCAATCTCACAGTTTAACAAGCAAGTCATTACAAGCCGATCGGCACAATTTCAGAACAAGTAGTTCAAAAAGACCTAAAAAGGTTCTGCATCAGCAGTGCATCATTACAAAGTTTAAAATACCAGTAGCACATCATTACACAAATTCAAAAGTCATCCAAGGGATGATCCTTTGGAGGAGTCGACTTCTCAGCTGGAGTTGGGGAGTCCTTCTTCACAGGAGACTTGTCTTTTGTTTGGGCAGCAGAGGTAGGAGCCGGCTTCATAGGAGGCTTGGTGGCGACTCTCTTCGTTTGAAAACCAGTGCCTCTGGGACTCTTCATATGCTTAGCCAGCTCTTCTTGTTTCTGGGCGTCTCCAGAAATAGCTCTTGAAGGAGTGGGCGCAGCAGGAGTCTTCAAAGTGGGCTCGGCACCAGGAACAGGAGCCGTTGGCGACGAGGAACTCGGCCCAGTAGAAGAGGATGGGACACCAGCTGGGTCCTGTGAGGGGCGGCCAAAGTTTACGATCTCAGGAATCCCTGGACCAACCCTTTTGTTCTCCAAGTCATAATGGTGAACCCATACCTCAGGGTCCATCTTGTTGGCTATCTCACAAGCATATGGCCGCACCAGCTTTTCCTCAGCCTTGAAGTCGTCCTGGGTGAAGGGTTTGCCATCTTCGTGTTGTTCTGGCTTTCCCATAGTAAGCAGTGCCGGCTCTAATACAGTGGGATAATAACTGTGAGCTAGGGCAAGGATTCTGATGGATGCTCTCCTCAAAGAAGATTGCTTCCACATCCGCATATACCCTGGTGCCCTAGACAACTCATCCACCAAACGCTCAGGCTCCTTGGGGCACTTGCCCTTGGCATTCAAATACTTGACCACAGCACGGGCTCCTTCTTGCAGCCCATGGCAATAATCCAGCATCTCATGCAATTGCTTGCTAGTGGGCAGCTTGAGCTTTGGGGAGTCAGCCCCTGCAGAAAGGAAATCAAAGAGTGACAGTTTTAAAAGCAATTCAGAAATATGCAAAAAGGAAGTAAGCAAAAAGTACAAACTTACCGAATATATGTTGGCACATGGCCCCAATGCCTTTGCGGCAGGTGTCAAAGACAGCTTTCAGGTCATTGTGTGCCTTTTGAGCAACTCTTTTGGCATCAGCAGACTTCTTTCTTCACCTGCTCCAGTTGAGCAGATAAAGCTTTCAACTCCTTCTCCAATTGAAGAGAGTGCTCTTTCTCAGCTTGAGCAGACCTGGCGCTAGCAGCTGCCTGGTCCTCCAGCTCCTTCATATCCCTCTTCATTTTGGAGATAAGGCACTGCAATCACAAGTCAAATTTTTGCAAGTCAGAATTGACAAGTCATAGTTTGCAACTTAGGATTGATAAGTCAGATTTACAAGTCAGCTTTACAAGTCAAGCAGAGAACTCATGAGCTCCAAGTCGTCACAAGTCAACAACTTGGCGCTTGGGGGCTACTCAGGAGTCAATTTTTTCTTTTACAACCAGCAGGCATGGGTCCTAGTCAACAAGTTATCAGCTCCAAGTCGTCACAAGTCAACAACTTGGCGCTTGGGGGCTACTCGCAGAGCAGAAATTTTTCTTCTATAAGCTAAGTTCCAGTTAATTACATGTATTTGTAGCTCCAAGTCGTCGCAGGCTGACAACTCGGCGCTTGGGGGCTACTCGTGGAAAAGTTTTTGGTCCAAGGACCCGACAGACAGCAAATCAGCAGCCCCGAGTCCTAGTAGAGCTAAGGACTCAGTGCTTGGGGGCTACAGTGTACAAATTTTTCTACACAGCAGTTGAGTTCAATTTCAAAGCAAAGCACCTATCCTAGTCACAAGTCACCACAGACAGGTGCTTGGGGGCTACTGCAATAGGAGGATGCTAGAAAGCATAAGGGATAAAAGTTGCAAGAGCTTACGTTATGAATCATGTGAAGGGACCTAAGAGCCGCTTGCTCATCATCCTTTAGCCTGGCGGATTGATCGTTCAGGTCGACCGCTTCAGCATAAGCTTCAGAGAAGGACATATTGTCCGACACCCGAAGTCGGCTGTAGTCAATGGAGGACTTGGCCTTGTCACTCGGTTGAGCTACAGGAGCCGCCTCCGGAGGAGCCGGATGAGCTTGAGGCGCGGCGATAGGAGTCCCAGTCCCAGATGAGGGCTGGGCCACTAGTGGAGTCGCCTCCCGAGTCCTTGAAGGGGACTCGAGAACAGTGGGAGCTACGGTTGCTCCAGCAGATGCAGGAGTGGAGGGACCCATCCTTGTGCTCGTTGTTTGAGAAGCTGAAGGAGGGACGGGTCCACGAGAAGAGGTGACATCAATCATGCCTGGGAGCTTGGTCACCTTGATACAAGGCCGAGCCCTGAAATATACAAAGATAGAAGTCAGCAATTAATCTAGTGAAAAGGAAATACAGAAGTCATATAAAGTACAAATAAGCACAAAAGTCATACCCAACGTTGGTCTCAAGGTCCAAGGAGGCCTGAGAGTCAGAAGATGGCATGGACATGCCAGAGTGGTAGGAGTCGGCCTTCTCAGGAGGGGAGGTCGACTTCCTTTGATGGGAAGTTGGCAATGGATCTGGAGCATCTGCGGGTCCATCAGAACGTAGCTTCCTCTTCCTGGCAGCAATGACGCTCTGCGTAGATTCTTGAAGTTTAGAAATGGAGCCGCTTGACCCCAAGACTCGAGAGTGAGGTACCTTGGGGACGGCCGCTCGAGACTCATTCCTAACAGGAGATGAGGAACGACTCTTCGCGCCTGAGGACTCCTCAGAAGAAGTCGGCTGCACAGTTGCAGGACTTGATGCCGAATGTTCCTGCTCAGAGACAGGAGCCTCTGAGAGGACTCCTCTTCAGCAACATTTTCGGTAGGAGCCTCTGGAGAGGACTCCTCATCATCAACATCATCTTCAACGGGAGCCTCCTGGGAGGACTCCTCGTCATCGTCATCAGTGTCTTCTGCCACAGTAGTTTGTTCTGTGACAGGAGTCTCCTCCTCAACCTCGGCTTCAGCTTCAGCTTCAGCTTCAGCTTCAACTCTAGTTCCAGCTTCAGAGGCTGGCTTCCAGAAGGAGTCAGTTAGCTAGCACAAGAGTCAGGGAGGTTGAGTTAGCAAACGAGACAGACAAAAACAAGTTAAAAACGCAACAAGGTGTAAAGCTTACATCAGGAGCCGGATTGGTGGAGCAGAAGGGCTGGAGCCCAAAATGTGCCTGGTCCTTCACCGGCTTCCCAGTCAGCTTTTTGATGAGCCGACCGAGCTCAGGACCATCTGACAGCTGCTCTGTCACTCGGAGGTCGTCGCCCGCGCAGCGAGTATATGTGCAAATAAGCCGGGTCCTGTGACTCAGCGGCTGAATCCTCCAAGTTGTCCAGCAGCGGACCAGGTCCATGTTCTCCAGGTTGTGGGATAGAAGGGCCCGGATCCTAGAGATTAAAGAATCGACCTTTGGCCGGGCGGCCTCTGAGCATCTAGCCTTCCAGGCGATCTTCAGAGAATAGAGGGATTTTGGGTTCATTTGCAGGAGAGGTGTCCTTGCAGTAGAAGAAGGTCTTGTGCCAATCTTTGATGCGATTAGGAAAGACAGGCTTGGGAAAGACAGAATGGAAGCGTCGTTGGAGAGCGACGGCGCCGCATTACAGAAGGGGGCCGCCGGAAGTTTCAGGTTGAGGATTGCAATAAAAGAGCTCAAGCCAGAGATCAAGATCTGGCTTGATTTGGAGGTATGTCGTCGTGGTGAACAACAGATGCCTATGGGTAGGCTTAAGTCTGGGGCCGATTGTAACAGCCCTAACTTGGTTATGAAAAATACGAAGAATTTTTCCACTTTTGTTTCTTTGTTTGCATCATAGCATCCATATGCATTTGGGCCTACCAAACTTACATTTAGCAACCAAATGCAATGGGGAGCCAACCTTCCCCAAATCCTCCAAGCAAATGCAATGCCCACCTTGGAAACCAACTAAATGAACTTCCAAATTGTTTATGAAGTTCCCATTTTTGCTTGAATGACAGTTTCTCCCTTTTCAGTTTTTGTCAAATAAGAAATGACATGAGAGTTGAAAATTGGCTGAATTCAATCCTTAATTTTGGAACCAAGTTAGGCTTTCCAAAAATTCAAAATAAAATCATGGGGAGTCTCCTTATGATTGTGAGAGCCTCCATGAAAATTTTCGTGATTTTTGGAATTGTTAAAATGCCCCAATTAAATGCATTTTGGAAATTGCTCCAAATTACCCTAAACAAAGGCTATGAACAAATTCTGAGCAAACTAATTTATTTGACCTCACCAAAATTTGTGGTGGTTCTAGCAGGTAATTCTAGTCTCTATGAATTTTTCTGGGATTTTAGAAAATGTCCTGGTAATTTGTTTAAATGTTTGAAGGCTGCTGCTGGGCTTGTTTGCAAGCTTTTCAAAAATTCCAGGGGCCTTCTTGTAATTTCTTTTCCCTCTCTCACCTCCCTCCCTGTGCTCCATGGCACTGGCGCCATGCCGCGCCAGTGGCCGACGCCCCACTCGCCCCCTCGAGGTCAGGAGGACCTCAATCGATGCCACTTGCTCCCCCTTTTCGCCCTCCTCCCTTTCCTCTGTCGATTGGGTCCAAGGGAGCCTAACCCTAGCCTCCTCCCGAGTTTCCCCGTCGTCGCCACCGTGAATCGCACGCCGCCGTCGTTGGACTCTCTCCCGCCCAAGTTGAAGAGTGTGGCGAGCTCCGCCACGCCCCCAGTTTCCTCCTCCGCGGCGGAATCGGCCTAGGAGGGCCGGAGCCGACGGAGCCGTCATCGACATCGCCGCTCCCGGCCAAGCTCCGCCCTCCCGAATTGGGCGCCGTTGACCGTCCCCTCGCCGCCTCGGCCTCACACTCGGGCTCACTGGTGAGCTAGCTCCCTTCTGGCCGTTTCCACACCCCTCCCCCCACTCGCGCCGCCAGATTGGGGTCGCCGCCGGCCGCTCCCCGTCGGGTGCCGCACGCGCGCGTGCTCTACACGCCGGCCAGGAAACCGGCCTGGGCTGGCATCGAGGCCGGTTGCCTCCGATGCCTCCCCGGCCTCCCACCCGGTCTGGGCCGGCCGTTAGGCCGGCAGTCTCTATTGGGCCCCTGGCCTCCCACCCGGTCTGGGCTGGCTCTGGGGCCGGTGGCCTCTGCCACTGTCCCGGCCTGCTAACCGGCCTGGGCTGGTTTACAGGCCGGCCCAACAGTAAAACCTGCATTTTAGCAAAATGAAATGAAACTTTTAAATAATTCATATCTAATTGAATAATACTTCAAATTGGGCAAATCAAATACCAAAGTGTTTAGAAAAACATTTGCTATCTTTTGGAAACATTGTTTTGTTTTTTGTTTAAATAATTTTGGCTGTTATTTAAGAATTCCTAAAATGGGTTATTTAATACCCAAATTGGGAAATTCATAACTTTTTAAATGATTGCCCAAAAATTATGAATTAAATATCAAAGTGATCAACATGTCAAATGCTATCAACCCATGCACTTATCACATCATGATCACAAACTTTTATTTGATGTTATTCATAAATTGTTTAAATTATTTAAATTCAATTATTTAATTATTTTGCTATTTATTCATCGGTACTCCGAAAATTGCAAATAAATTACCGAAATGATCGGAATGACCAACCCTATCTTTTCATGTCATGTTCATGCATAATTGAACCACTTATCTAATAATTTGATAATTTATAAAGATTTGTGGTCACTAAGATAAATATGGGGTGGATTCCAAATAATTGCACTAATTATTTGGCTCCCCATTTAATGTTGCTATTTAATTTATGTAATAATATCCTTGCATCAATTGGACATGTCATCATGTGATTGAGCATTGCACTTTGTGTTCATGTGATTTATGTGTGCCTTTTATTTTTTTTGGGTAACGATAGATTCCGGAGTCGAGGTTACCGATAACTACCCCGACGAGCAGTACTTCACGACCGGGCAGCAAGGCAAGAGATAACCCAACCTTCGTGGCATTCTAGCATCCTATGATTTTATCAAATTATTTTATCCACCATAATATTGCATGCGGTTCAAATATCTCTTTGGGTAAATTTTAGAATATCCTATGAATGCATGTTCTTCCCCGAGCCAATCACATGTATCCCTACCTATGAAACCTAGGGTTGAAGTGTTGGCTGAGATAAAGTTATATTGGTGTACTCATATGCTTAGCTAGGCTTAGCCATGCTTAATAGATGTTTTATGTCCGTTATTAATTCCATAATTGTTGATATTGATGGGATGATTCGGTCATGGTGGATAATGGAGATGCTTAATTAAAATGCTAAGAAGGCGTGGATGAGTTGCCCTCGGGGAGGGTGGTTTGTCTCATTCTTGCCGCCTAGGCTGAACGTGCTTTTAGCTGGAACCAAGAAAACGAGCGTGCTCCCGGAGGTGGGGGCATATGGAACCCCCTTTGACCGAATAATCTGTGAGGGGCTTGTCAAGGGTCCTCTAGTTTGCTATTTCCATTTGCGCGTGTGTGGTGTTGGTGGAAAAAGGAAACGATGATGGTGGTGTGTAGGATGTGACGGTGGGGCAGGGCGCTGGGAGCGCTGAACCTGTCCTTCCGCCACTGATGGCCCTTGAGTAAGTCTCATGCTTTGTAAAGGTCTAACCGCGCCTGCTTGCCGGCCTTCCCCGGAAGAGGGTCAATTAGGTGAGTCGGACGGTACCAATGGGTAAAGTAGTACACCCCTGCAGGGTAAATCTTTTCGAAAAGCCGTGTCCACGGTTATGGACAAACTCTTGGGAAAGGCGCATTAGCTCATAGATAATCTTAACCTAATTGATATGGTAGCTAAAGGTTGCATAATCAACGTGTGATAAAGGTTCACTTCCTCGAGGGTGATTTCGAGGGGGTGCCTTGGTGGAGATGAGTGTGGTTGGTGACAAAAGGGTTCGATGAGAACCTATGATGACAAATGTTACTCTCTTATCCCCTTTATAAAAATACTCTGAGTAGACGAATGCCAAGTGTCTTTATGTTTCGGTTTATGAAAGTTAGCTTTATGCAAAAGAACTACATATAAAGCTTTAGAGCCTCCGTCAGTCATTGGGCCTATATCGCCCTACTAAACTTGCGAGTACATCGTACTCAGTCTCTCTTTGCTGCCTCTATGATTTTGTATTTCAGAGGAGGACGACACCGAGCAGCTAGGTGGGTTCTTCGTTGACGTCGACTACTAGTATGGGGTTCCCAGGTGGCAGCTTGGGGCCGTGGAACAAGCTGGCTTGGGTGATGTTTATTGTAGGCCTCTTAGGCCATATATTTGCTTCTTGTTGTTAGACAACACTACCCGCTTCCGCTTGATGACTTGTTGGATCTGTGATCCTTTTGTTGTGTAATATTTGTATTCTTCTCGTTATATGAGTTGCTAAACTTTGTGTCGTAGAGTCATGCTTTGTGCCAGTTCTGTTCCACAAGTCTCGATCTTTGTCTTATGCATTGATGGTTGTGTCGAATTCATAGCCTCTCTGTATAATTCCGGGGTCGGGGCGTTACACCGATGGACGCTAGAGGATTCGGGGAGGGATTATGCGCAGGAATACGCACACGAAGAACACTACAAACACAAAGATCTACCCTGCTTCGGGGCCCTCGTGGGGAGGTAAAACCCCTACTGCAGCATCTATCCTATTTGGTGTATTCTCATATCTGTATATGTGAACTGTACAAGGGCTCCTTGAGCTGTATGTGAGAGCAAAATAGTGCTAAGCTAGCAAAGAGAGGAAGTGAGACGGAGCTCACGGGGGAAAATGAGCCCCTCCGGGGCTGTCTAGAGCTCTCCCCCTGGTGCTCTTTATATAGGGAGAGCCCAGGGGACATGGGGTGGCCCACAGAACACTATGCACGGTATGGGTGCTGCACTATAGCTGAAATGACTACTTGGGCCTAATCAACACTGCACATGCGTCATCATCTGTACTCTAGTCACGTCCGTGTCACTGTAGCCATGCTGGCAATGCCCTCATCTTTGTCTTGTTCCTACTTGGTCAACTGGTAGCCGTACCAGGTACGAGCTGGGAGCGTCCCAGTACCTGGTTGTGCTGGATGTCGGGAGCTGGATGCTGGAGTTGGCCGGCCGGGTGGCGAATGTCGGAGTGGGCCGGATGTCGGATGAACAGTGGCGAGACATGTCGGATGAACGGGTTCCGGGTGAACAGTGTTCGGGGCATGTCGTATGAACAGTATCGGGTGAACAGAGTCATACCGGGTCATGTATGTCGGGTGAACAGTACCGGGTGAACATTGTCATACCGGGTCGTGTATGTCGGGTGAACAGTACCCGGGCGAACATTACCCGGGGTGAACAGTGTTCTCGTTATGCCGGATGAACAGTACCCGGGTGAACAGTGCTCCTGTATGTCGGGTGAACAGTCCCGGGTGAACAGTGTCATGCCGGGCGCGTGTATGTCGGGTGAACATTACCCCGGGGGTGTGAACAGTGTTCTCGGTATGTTGGATGAACAGTACCCCGGGTGAACAGTGTTTCTGTATGTCGGGCGAACAGTACCGGGTGAACAGTGTTCCTGTATGTCGAATGAACAGTACCGGTGAACAGTGCTGTCAGGCGCCCTGGGTCTTGCATGGAAAACCACCAACTCTGGGATACCCGGGGTTATATCCCCGACAGTAGTCCCCGAGGCTATGTGGGACTCGTAGAGTCGTGCATAGTCTCACCAAAAATTGTATCGCAGAGTTGGTACTCAAAATCTAGCCAGCTTGGGCTGAATCCGATATATAGCCATCATAGGAAATATTAACATCCCATGTCAGCAACACGTGTTGTGTCATTTTGCAGCCTGCATGGGCGTCACCACATGTTGATTTATAGCCAAGCTGGGCATTTACCAAAATCGTATGTCTGCCATCATAAGTCTGTCCTCTAGCCATGCCCTCTAGACCGAACGCGTCATCCGGTTGACCGAGCTCACCCGAATCAACAACGAGATGGACAGTTTGCACTAGAAATGCATCTCATGCATGGGCATGGCCACACATAGATGTGTCTGCCGACACTGAGCAATTTGGCACACTGCCTGCACAAGCATGTTTCATATGTCGGATGTCAACAGCCTTTTGCTGGATTGACATGCAGCCAGCATGGGCATTTATTGTATGTCCGTTTTTAGCCATCTCGGGCTTTACCGCACAGAGATGTCGGTTTCTAGCCACTCTGGGCGTTTTACCGACATCCGATGTCTCCAGCATGAACTGGTTTGACATAAAGCCTGCATGGGCATTTCTCATATCTCGGTTTCTGCCACCTTGGGCTTTTACCGCACAGATATGTCGGTAGCGCTAGCTGCACCAACATATAGCCGTCATTGGCTGACTTTGACATTTTGCCTTCATGGGCACTTGTTAAATGACGAGTGGAGATATTTCCCAACACATAACATTCAGGGAGATTAGATATCATTCGACTCGATGCACCGAGATAATGATGCTATGATACTCTGCAAGTTCGGATAATTGAAGAATCATGATAGTCGGTAAAGCCGATAAAGATAACAATTGTGAGATGCTTGATGATATGAGATAAATGCCGTGATATTTTGGCAAACCGAAATAAACGGCGATTCGAGATATTGCAGGATGCCCTGATATTTTGGCAAACTGAAATAAACGGCGATTCGAGATATTGCAGGATGCCCTGATATTTTGGCGAACCGAAATAAACGGCGATCTGGAGATATTGTCAATGCCATGATTCTAGTGATTAATAATAATTCCGTAAATCCGGTACCCCTGTACGATATTAGTCCAAACGCATATATACCGAATACTTAATGCGAACAACAGTTCTATTAACGGACGAAATAATTCTAGCATATGTTGGAAACTAAATCTAGCAGCATGTCTATGCACAAAGGTGCAGACTCGGGCTCCACCGAGTCCCCGAGTTGTTTTTCTTATCTAGGAGAAACTCTAAAACAGACTGTACGGCCAGTCCCCGGGTTACGACACTTCGTTCCCGGGGAAAACAGTTAAGCTAAGCATGAAGGGGCTGTCCCCGAGTAACGTTCGAGATTGTGTATTTATGTGCGGTGCAAAACTATATAAATAAATACTTACATTTGTATTATTGACGGATAGTCGAAGCCGACGAACCGGGATTCATAGTAGGCCGTGATTCTGGATCGACCGGGATTGGCTCAACTAACTCGGCGAACCAAACGTAGCCAGCGACAGACGGAACCTGCATCAGTAGTGCTTGGTCTGGCTCAGTCGGTCTGGCTCATTTGGCCAACCAAACAGAGCCGACATGAGCATATATACATGGCAAACTCTTTTTATGTCGGGCAGTCATATGCCGATTTTTATCTCAACTCGACGTATGCAGGTATTCTAGTACTGAGCCGACATACTTTTTCATATCGGCCGACATACTCAAGCCAACTTTCTACTCGGATGCTAATCTTTATGCTACTCTTTAGCAGTCCACTTTTATCTAGCCGACATACCAATCATTCGGCAGCTAAACTTTCTACCTTTCTTTATTTTTCTTCTCCACCATTCAACATATAGTCACGTCGGTAGACTCTTTGCATGGCACCATTTTTCTCCATCAGCCGACATATACCAATGTCGGCACTCCCTTTTTTCCATCTTACTCGGCTGAGGCTAGGAAAAGCCGACCGTAACGCACTAGTCGACATCATTTTTAGCTAACAACGCATGTCGGCATGCATCTATGTCGGCATGCACTCTTTCTCTCTCTATTTTTGATTCGGCTTGTGCTTCAGCCGACATAGAAACATGTCAGTTTTACTCAGCCACACATCCTTATTCTTCTGGAGTACACGTTTTCTTTCACACGGCTTTCCTATTTCTTTACTTCTCTTTGCAGCGGAAAGAGAACATGAACAAGCACTCTCGGCCAGTACACGACGCTGTAGCCGAGATACAGTGGCGAAAGCACGCAAGGAGTGCGGCCGGGAGCTTCCGCGAACCAACATGCAGGCAGCGAGGAGCAGCCGGGATACGCCGCGGACGGTGAGGGCGCGACCGGGATCAGCGAAAACTGGGATACGGCGGTACCTGGCGGAGCCAAAACACGGCGAGGCCGGGCGGAACCGACATATGGGCAGCGAGGCCGGGATGCGGACATGTCGGCAGCGAGGAGCTGGGCATGTCGGCATATTCGGCACAGAGGTGCCGGCAATGGCGCGGAGAGCACGCCGTGGATGCCGGCGAGCGCGGGCGCGAGACCAGCAACATCATTGCCCACGGGAATGTCCGGGATCAGGGAAGCCTGCACAGGAGGCGAACTGCGCGCCCGAGGAGCGGCGAACTCGTGCCGGAGCTGGCGGCGAGCAACGCAGGGACCTGCTTGGGTCTTTACGCGCAGGGCGTGACCCGATGTGAGGTCTTTTCCTCTCTTTTTTTTTTCTTTTCTATTCTCTCGAGCCGGATGGCTCTTTCTTTCCTCATTGATTCCTCCACTTGAGCGGCCGGCCCGCCGGACGAGCAGCCGGCGAGGCGGCGGAGCCGGCCACGGGCGAGAGCCGTCGCGCCGAGCCGGAGGTGACCAGCCGGGCGCAACAGGCGGGCCGGCGGGCACGGGGACGAAGCTTGCGGGGCCGGCGGCCGGCGGTGGAGATGGCCTGCGGAGACTGACCGGAGCAGCCGGCGCGGCGACGCGAGCAAGCGCGGGACGCGGGAGCCAACACGGGTCAGCCGGCGCACGGGCGGGCGCCCGAGCACGGCAGGCAGAGGTCGGAGGGGCCGGTCAAGAAGTGGGCGGAGCAGCCGGAGGCGGCGGCACGGGCGAGCGGGGCGCGGAGGTGCAGCCGGAGGTGCGCGTGCGGGCGCGCGCGGACGCGGCCGGACGCAAGAGCTGCTGCCCAGCTGGTCAAGGAAAACTGTTTGCGTGCGTTGCCTGGCTATACTGATTAAGCTGCCTGTGTGTGTGCTTAGCTCCATTTGATCAAGCTGCATGCGTGCCTGCTTAGCTGACCGCACGGTTGGTGGCGTGGAGGAGCCAGCAGCAGGTAGCCGCAGGACGCGGCCAGAGGAGCGCGTGCGTGCGTGGAAGTGGATGCGCGGGTGCTGGCTTGGAGGCACGGAAGCGCGGGTGAGCTCGGGCGAGGAGGCGCGGATGCTCAGAGCTCGGGACGCGGAGGCGCGGGGATAGAGCCGGCCAGGGCGGCCGAGGCGGGGCCGAAACCGGCCAAGGCGAGGTCGATGCGGAGCCGGCCGGCCATGGCATGCAGAAGACCGATCTCGGCGAGCCCGGGCGGCTGAGGCGGCGCAGGACGAGGCCGAGGCGGAGAGCCGGCCCGGGAGGAGCTCGGGGCGGCTCCGATATAGGTGACGCGGTGGAGCGTTGCCAGCCAGGAGGCGGGGCAGGGCACGGCCACCCGGCCGGAGGTAGCTGAAGCAGGACGGAGCTAGAGACGGCCGGCCTGGGGTGGCCGAGGCGGAGCTCGAGGACGGCCAGGTGCGGACATGTCGGTGCAGGGGATCTCGGGAAGATGAGACCCGGGACGCGGGTGCTGAGGTGAACTGGACGCGGACGGGATTGACGCCTCGGCCCTGTCGAGTCTGGATATTTGGATTTCGGACCAGCCGAAGTAAAAAGACTCGGGCCACCGAGATAAGAGACTCGGGCCGACCGAGGTTAAAATGATTCGGCCCAGCGGATGGATATGTCGGCATGGGCTGCATTTAACTCGGTTTGGGCTGCTATTATGTCGAATTTGGCTGTGTATATCTCGGATCTGGCCTACATAACTCGGAACTGACTAATTTAACTCGGATCAGGCTAACTCACGCCGGTTTTGGATATTCTTATGTCGGTTTGACTTCTGTTAACCCGGGGATGATGTCGGAGTCGAGTCCCCGAGTTAACCAAAAAGGGTCCCGTCCGAATTTGATCCAGCAAGCGCCACTCTCAGCCCCACGGTGGGCGCCAACTGTCGTCGTGGTGAACAACAGATGCCTATGGGTAGGCTTAAGTCTGGGGCCGATGGACGCTAGAGGATTCGGGGAGGGATTATGCGCAGGAATACGCACACGAAGAACACTACAAACACAAAGATCTACCCTGCTTCGGGGCCCTCGTGGGGAGGTAAAACCCCTACTGCAGCATCTATCCTATTTGGTGTATTCTCATATCTGTATATGTGAACTGTACAAGGGCTCCTTGAGCTGTATGTGAGAGCAAAATAGTGCTAAGCTAGCAAAGAGAGGAAGTGAGACGGAGCTCACGGGGGGAAATGAGCCCCTCCGGGGCTATCTAGAGCTCTCCCCCTGGTGCTCTTTATATAGGGAGAGCCCAGGGGACAAGGGGTGGCCCACAGAACACTATGCACGGTATGGGTGCTGCGCTGTAGCTGAAATGACTACTGGGGCCTAATCAACACTGCACATGCGTCATCATCTGTACTCTAGTCACGTCCGTGTCACTATAGCCATGCTGGCAATGCCCTCATCTTTGTCTTGTTCCTACTTGGTCAACTGGTAGCCGTACCAGGTACGAGCTGGGAGCGTCCCAGTACCTGGTTGTGCTGGATGTCGGGAGCTGGATGCTGGAGTTGGCCGGCCGGGTGGCGAATGTCGGAGTGGGCCGGATGTCGGATGAACAGTGGCGAGACATGTCGGATGAACGGGTTCCGGGTGAACAGTGTTCGGGGCATGTCGTATGAACAGTATCGGGTGAACAGTGTCATACCGGGTCATGTATGTTGGGTGAACAGTACCGGGTGAACATTGTCATACCGGGTCGTGTATGTCGGGTGAACAGTACCCGGGTGAACATTACCCGGGGTGAACAGTGTTCTCGTTATGCCGGGTGAACAGTACCGGGTGAACAGTGTTCCTGTATGTCGGATGAACAGTCCCGGGTAAACAGTGTCATGCCGTGACATGTATGTCGGGTGAACATTACCCCGGGGGGGTGAACAGTGTTCTCGGTATGTCGGATGAACAGTACCCCCGGGTGAACAGTGTTTCCGTATGTCGGGCGAACAGTACCGGGTGAACAGTGTTCCTGTATGTCGGATGAACAGTACCGGGTGAACAGTGTTGCCAGGCGCCCTGGGTCTTGCATGGAAAACCACCAACTCTGGGATACCCGGGGTTATATCCCCGACAAGGTAGTCCTCACATAAGGTGACAAAATTAGACAAAGTGAGAATGGAATTGGGAGCTAGGTCGTGAATCCACAGCTTATAGAAGTCGAGGAGCTGGCGGAAGAAGAGATTACCCGGAGGCGTGAATCCGCGGAACAGGTGCTCTGTGAAGATCACCACCTCATCCTTCGCGGGAGCATGCACCACCTCATCCCCTGGGGCCCGAGCCTTCACATTGGACGGAATAAGGCCAGTCGACCGGTGCGTCTTCAATTGCTCAGCTGTGATTGTAGATCCGCCCCAATCGGCGGAGATCGAGCGCTTGGAGGAAGGAGCTTTAGTGGCGGCGGCGGCCACGGCGGCAATGTCAACTGTCCTGCTCGACGAGGGGGCCTTAGCTTTGGGAGCAACCTTGGCGCGCTTGGGTGCCATGGCGAGCGGGCGGTGTGTGCTGAGCGCGGGAAAGAGATGAGCGCAGAGAGAAAGGGGAATTTGAGGTGAAGGGGCAAGTGAGGGTTTTGAGACCTAACCCGTCGCAATTTATAAAGGGGTAAAAACCCTAGAGAGCTACAGTCATGGTCCACGGTAAACTATGAATAACGATTCAGTGTATGAGAAGTTGAAAACGATATAACAGATAAAAACTAAAGTCACAGAAGTGGAAGGTGCCGGCTTGTCTCAGAATGGCGAGTCCTCTGACAATGAGTTATTCAGTCCTTGTTCGCAAGAGTCATAACAAACTCGGCCAGCTAGTGCAAAGGCAGGGGTGGTGGCTTGAACAAGGAATGAGGATGAACTCATTTTATATGTGTGGTGTGTTTTTATGCAGGAATTCATCTTGGAGCTAGCAGCAGGCGACTTCTGAGTTGATGACTCAGATTGAAGAAGTTCAACCAAGGAGTCGACCCAAGGAGTCAGAGGAAGCCGCAAAGCTGCGCCCAAGATAAATTCGGGGGCTACTGATGGGGGGATACTTTATAGGTAGGCCCATGGACCCAGAAAGTAGACCCGTCAAGACCAAGAAGGCCAAAGCTGACCAAGGCCCATGACGGAGAAGGGACCCGTCAGGAAGGAGTCCAAGTACAACACGGAGCCCTAACTTGAAAGGCCAAGACGTAGAGTATGTCTCCGTGTTCTAGTATGACTCGATGTAGGTTGTAAGTCCAGAGACCCGGCCACCTTTATAAGTGGGGTCCTGGACCTTGGATTGAGAAGTCCTAAGTAATCCATAAACACCAGATCCATAGTCGTCGACTCCCCAGATAGGAGTCGGAACCCTGTAATCGAGATCAGATCCAGAGCAATAAAGAGAAGCAGAAAGTAGGTCTTTACCTCTAATCAAGAGGGGCCGAACCTGGGTAAATCTGTGTCCCTAGGCGGGATTAACCTCTCCTACGTACTTATCACCTTTCCAGAGGAAGGACTTGCCGTGACAACCCCACGACAACGCTTCTCCGCGAACACTACCAGGTAAATGACTTCCTAGTAGCCCCCGAGCACTATGCCGGGTTAAGCTTTACAAACTAGCCGACATAGTGGTCCGAGATAATGCGTATGCATATGTTTAGCCCCCTAGCGATGAAATGTCATCCTGTAGCCAGTCTTGCTCTTCAATATAGCTTTAGGCTTTTAGCACCTCCTTACGCAGATCCATCGCAAAATTAGTGCTGAAACCATCAATTTTTTGGTGTGCGAAATCAGGAGATACGCCGGCTAAAAATGGAGCTGGCAAACAAGGATGCCATCATCGCCGGCTTCGAGGCGGATTGCGTCCAGTACCAAGGTACGAATGCCGAAAACTTAACTTTGTATGATAAGCTTATTTTTATTCTGCTGACATTTTGTCTTGCACATGCCATCATCAACCGGCAGTTTGCCGATAGCACAGGCAGCATCGACCGGCTCCGTACTGAAAATATTGAGCTGAAAAAGCTTAATGAGATGATGATGGTCGAGCTGGAGACGACTAAGAGAAGCCTCGCTCAAGCCGAACAAGCTCTTGAAACGGAGAGGCAAAATCACAAAGATGCCTTTCGTGATATCCAGGATCGGCTTGACAAGTGCCTCGATGAGTCATTAGCTATCGACAAGCAGCTTCTGAGTAAGTTTTATTAAAAAACTCAAATTCACTGCTTTCTGACTTAGCCATTTATAACTAAACTTCGCCTTTTGCAGCTTCGGCGGGTTATGACCATGCATGAGCTGATAGCGGAAAACCGGCTTGACCGGATTTTGGAAGTAGGGGAACTCCTCTCGAAGATCCTTTCTTCAGGAAAGAAGCTTGCCGATAAATTCTTTCCCGGCAACCCCGAGCCATTGACGGACCTTGGAGGCTTGGCAACTGAACTGGACGAAGCAACGTCGTCCTTTGAAGAACGGCTTCGATCCAGCGCTCGTGGAGGTGCCAAGACAACTTTAGGCCTAATGATGGCACATTACCCGGAGGCAGAAGCTTGGCGTGTTGCATCCAGCTTTCCTCTTGAGAAAGAGGGCGGCTCTCTTATTGATCAAATGCTTGAAAGACTGTCTAAGAATACTCACTTTTTTTCTTGATGGTTATTCTGGTTTCTCTCAAATTGCTGTTAAATACTCCCTCCGTTCCACAATATAAGATGTTTTAGGTGTTTCACATGTTGTCTAGATTCGGACTAAAAGGATGGAAAGATAATGGACATATACACTAAAACATGTCTAGATACATGTGGTCCAAATGTGAATGTGGAAAAAGCCTAAAACATCTTATATTGTGGAACGGAGGGAGTATGAAGATCAAGAAAAGACTACTTTTACTTGTATTTATGGAACTTATGCTTATAGACGTATGCCTTTTGGTTTGTGTAATGCTCCTGCTACTTTTCAGAGATGCATGTCTGCTATTTTTCATCGACGATTTCTCCGTCTATGGAACTTCTTTCGACAATTGCCTCTATAATCTTGACAAAGTTTTCCAGAGATGTGAGGAGACAAATCTTATTCTCAACTGGGAGAAGTGTCACTTCATGGTGAATGAAGGCATAGTGCTTGGACATAAAATTTCTGAGAGAGGAATTGAAGTTGATAGAGCTAAAATTGAAGCAATTGAGAAGATGCCCTATCCAAGGGACATCAAAGGTATTCGTAGTTTCTTTGGTCATGCTGGTTTTTATTGGAGGTTTATTAAAGACTTTTCTAAGACTTCGAGGCCTCTTACTAATCTTCTTCAAAAGGATGTTCCATTGTTTTTTATGAAGATTGTAGGGAAGCCTTCAAAGTACTTAAGAAAGCTTTAATCACCGCTCCTATAGTCCAACCGCATGATTGGAATTTACCCTTTGAGATTATGTGTGATGCAAGTTATCATGCTATAGGGGCTGTTCTTGGCCAAAGAATTGATAAGAAGTTAAATGTCATTCATTATGCTAGTAAGCTTTGGATAGTGCGCAGAAGAATTGTGCAACTACTGAAAAGGAAGTTTTAGCAGTTGTTTTCGCTTCTCATAAATTTGGACAATACATTGTGGATTCTAAAGTAACTATTCATACTGATCATGCTGCAATTAAGTACCTTATGGAAAAGAAAGATGCTAGGCCTAGGCTTATTAGATGGGTGCTTTTGCTGCAAGAGTTTGATTTGCATATTGTTGATAGAAAAGGCGCAGATAATCCTGTAGCTGATAATTTATCTAAAATGGAAAATATACCTCAGGATCCTATTCCTTTAAATGATAGTTTCCCTGATGAACAACTTGCTGTCATTAAGGTAACCTCTCATGACGCTCCTTGGTATGCTTATTATGCTAATTTCATTGTCTCAAAATTTTTGCCTCCAAGCTTTACTTATCAACAGAAAAGGAAATTTTTCTATGACTTGAGGCACTACTTCTAGGATGACCCACATTTATACAAGGAGGGGGTTGATGGAATTTTGAGGAGATGTATTCCTGAGCATGAACAGGAGGAAGTGTTCAGGAAGTGCCACAACAGTGGTTATGGAGGACATCACACAGGAGAAAGGACCGCACATAAGGTTCTTCAACCAGGTTTTTATTGGCCTACTTTATTTAAGGATGCTAAAAGGTTTGTTTCATCTTGTGATGAGTGTCAAAGGGTTGGTAACATTAGTAGACGTAATGAAATGCCTATGAACTATTCTCTTGTTATTGAGCCTTTTGACTGTTGGGGATTTGATTTTATGGCTCCTTTTCCCACTTCACATGGCAATACTCACATCCTTGTTGCTGTAGACTGTGTTACTAAATGGGTAGAAGCTATAACAACTAAAAGTGCTGATCATAAGACCTCCCTAAAAATGCTTAAAGAAGTTATCTTTTCTAGGTTTGGTGTACCTAGATATCTTATTACGTATGGAGGGTCCCATTTTATTCATGGTGCTTTTAGAAAGGTTTTAGCTAAATATGATGTCAATCACAGAGTTTCTTCACCATATCACCCTCAAACTAGTGACAGGTTGAGTTAACTAATAGAGAGATTAAACTAATCTTGCAAAAGACCGTTAACAAGTCTAAGAAAAATTGGTCTAAGAAACTTAATGATGCTTTATAGGCTTATAGAACTGCTTATAAAAATCCTATGGGCATGTCTCCTTATAAAATGGTTTATGGGAAGGCATGTCATTTGCCTCTTGAATTAGACATAAAGCTTATTGGGATGTTAGACACCTTAATTCTGATCCTGTTCTTGCCGGTGAAACTAGATTGCTTAAATTGAGTTCTTTGGATGAGTGGAGAAATGAATCTTATGAGAATGCTCGTTTGTTTAAGGAAAAAGTAAAGAGAAGGCATGATAAGAGAATTTTGAAAAGAGAATTTAATTTTGGTGACAAAGTGCTTTTGTATATGTCTTGTCTCAGATTTTTTGTAGGGAAATTGCTCTCTTAATGGGAAGGACCATTCATCATTGAGGAAGTTTATCGTTCCGGTGCTATAAAGATTAACAGTCTTGACGGAGACAAACCTCAAGTGGTGACTGGTCAGCGACTCAAGCACTATATCTCAGGCAATCCTTTGGAGAAAGATGCCGACGTTATTCAAGTGGTCCCTCCGGAGGAATTTATCGAAACCAATACCGGAAGACTCAGAATCAGAAAACGATTAGGTAAATGTTTCGGTAAGGAAAACACTTTGGAAAATTCCAGAAAATTCATATTATTTATTTTAGAAAATTAGGAAAATTCGGAGACCGGACGGAGTACGAGACGGAGCCCAGGAGGCAGGGGCGACCCCTGGCCGTGGCCCATCCTCTGGCCGCGGTGGGGACCCGCCCCTGGTCCCTGGACACCGCCTCCGAATCCGCCTAGTCTCGTTGCTTCCTTTATTGTAAAACCCTCTGTCGTGGTATTGTTGAATCTAGCCGCGGCAGGGGTGCCATCGAGCTAGGTAGAGAGAGGGGTTTTGGAGACGTGGGGTGATCCGGCGACATAGAGACGAGTTACCCAGCTTCGGATCACACGACGGTGGCGTGATCCACGTGCTGCTATAAATCACTATAAGGCAATATGAGCTGAATACAATGATGTTGTGTGTATAGCCTGATTGTATGAGGCTTGGAGATTATCTCTGGATCTGCCCTAAGGCATCCCGTAGGCCGGCTTATAAAGGCGTCCGGCTAGGGCTT
The DNA here is from genome assembly GCA_012064385.1 of Puccinellia tenuiflora. Lineage (NCBI taxonomy): Eukaryota > Viridiplantae > Streptophyta > Magnoliopsida > Poales > Poaceae > Puccinellia > Puccinellia tenuiflora. Next base: position 1,015,867 of record QRDG01000100.1, on the reverse strand, counting down.
ACAAGGAAAGTCTACCGGCATAAGGAAATAGGAGTCCTAGACTAATACAGCTTAGTTGTCTTCGTCTTGTGCGCCAAGTCGGATGGTTTACTGGGCCTTCGTCTTGGGTCCTCCTTAGCCGGCTTCGCTTTGTCCTTGTGCTTCAGCATATTGGGCCGCCCGGTAAGCCTGCCGCATTACCAACAGTGGGCCACCCTGGTATACTGGAATATGTACATGTCAATGATACCCCTATTGGTATATCCCCGACATTAGCCCCCGGAAAGTTTTGAGTTCTCCAGCGGCCGGCTTCTTCGATGGGCTTGAAGTAGTTTCACCTTTCTTTTTCTTGTCTTGGTTAGGCGGGATGTAGAACATGAAGATTTGCCGAAGAAAATATCCGACATGTACTGCCGAACTAACATTCGTCTTAATTGCCATTTTAAGACGGATTGACCAGGACTCCCGGACTGATCGATTTTACATCGTGCCGGCTTGTGTCCAGTGGAACTTGCTGATTTGCCATGCTTCTGAAGTAGACCGCGTCCGGTCTGCTTTCAGAATTGAACTGTGGCCGCTGGTGACGGCTTTATTGTCCATTGGGAACACAATCAATTTGCATGTCTCAGAATCGAGTTTATTCCATAGAGTGGATGAAGAAAAAATCTCCGTCCAGGTGGATGTAGCCCCCGAGGCTCATGTCGGCTTATGAAGTAAGGCGGCATGAGACTCAGAAAATCCAATGGCTGTAGCCCCCGAGCGTCGAATCGAAGTACTCGAAAGCCGGGTCGATGCTTAGCAGAACGTGCGTCATTGTAGATCCAATGGTTGTAGCCCCCGAGGCTCATGTCGGCTTATGAATTATGGCGGCATGAGACTCGACGCAGCCCCCGAGCTATCCATCACTGTAAGTTTCGACGGAATGTAGCCCCCGAGGCTTATGTCGACATGAGGCTTGACGAGAACATCTCGCCGGGCAACAGGGTGCAACGCCAATCTGTTTAAAACCCAGGAGGCGGCTGAATGAAAACATCTCGCCGGGTAACAGTGCGTAATGCCAATCTGTTTAAACCCAGGAGGCGGCTGAAGACGAGTCGTCTTGTAGGTGACGTCCTTGATGAAGCGGCAAAAAACACCTGCAGAATAGACAATAACTGCATTAAACTGTACTTTTAATGCAAGCTAAACAATTTTAAGGCCTAAGCCGACAATTTTTTTTCAACAAAAACATTGGTTGCAGATTATCTGCGGTCCGCCCTTAAGTTTTCTGGCTTATGCACTTTAGCCATATTTCGTGTGTTAGCAAACCTCCGGCACGGAACGTGTAACATCCCTAACTTGGTAATGAAAAATACGAAGAATTTTTCCACTTTTTGCATTCTTGTTTGCCTCATGGCATGTCTCTAATTTGCTAATGTTAACAAGTGACCAAATGGGAAACAAAAGAGGGAAGCCAAACTTCCCAAAACTCTAAACTTAATGCAAGCTTGGTACAACCCTTCTCATAACAGGTGGCCTTGTGGTTCAACAAGTTCACTCTTTTGCAACGGAACCAAATGATTGGCCTCCAACTTGTTTTCAATTTCAAACTCCAATTGTGGTTCCTAGCCTTGGTTATTGGTAAGCCACGTCATGATGCTCAAAGGCCAAGTACATGTATGTTGAGCTAGTTTAACTTGTGGAAAAGCTCCCAGAATTTTTTTGCATATTTTCTGGAATTGTTTTGGAGCCCTTTCAAATTCTGGCTTTTCTGCCAAAACTGTGGTCATCCGGAATGACCCGGAATTTTTCCGGATCAATTCCGGGCCAGTCGGAATTTTCCGGACCCATCCGGAAAATTCCGGATGAAGCACAGTGACGATGGACACGGCGCCATGCCGCCGATGCCACCTGCTCCCTGCCCATGCCGCTCGACGCCGTGGCCCCCTGCGAGGTCAAAGACGCACGCCTCGACGCCCTAGACCTCACCTGCTCCCTTTCCCCTCTCCTCTCCCCTCTCGTGCGTCCGCCCGAGCTCCCCGCGCCACACCCGATTGCCGCCGTAGCCGAGCTCGCCGCCGTCGCTTCGGAGCTCCCCGTGTAGATTGAAGCGGACAGGGAGCTTCGCCTCGTCGTCCTCCCCATCCTGGAGCAAAGAATCGAGCCGGGGTGCCTCGGTCCCGACGTTTTCATCCTCGCCGTCCTCACCGCAGCCGCCGCCCTCCGGAGCCCGATTCCGACGACTCCGTCCACCTCCACTGCAGTCGAGCACCCATACGTGTCCAGGGTGAGCCCCGCGCCCTTTTGGCACTCTCCCGCGTCCCTCTCCCCTTTCGTTCTTGCTCGCGTCGAGCGAGTCCCCGCCGCCGCCGTCGTTTTCTTCCCAGGATCGAGCCATCCGGAATCGCCCGGATTATTCCGGATCGATTCCGGGTCGACCGGAAAATTCCGGACATTTCCGGACGAATTCCGAAACCCATACAGAAAGATTTTGAGGTCACCTCGGTTTTGGCTCGGAATGAGCCCGGATTATTCCGGACCATCCGGAATATTCCGGACCAATCCGAATGAATTCCGAACCAAGCTGAAAGCTTTTGAGCTATGTAATTTGACTTCTTTTCGTTAAATCTTGCAAATGGTGTACCACTTTGATCAGTGTTTCAGATGCTCTCTAAATATGCTAGAATCACCTCATGAAACAAATTGCCTTTGACATAAATCCACATAATCTTTTAATTTGCTATTTAATCAGCGGTGCTCCGAAATTACAAATAATTACCGGNGGGTTTCGGAATTCGTCCGGAAATGTCCGGAAAAATCCGGTCGACCCGGAATCGATCCGGAATATTCCGGACGATTCCGATCGGCTCGAATCTGGGCAGAAAAACGACGGCGGCGGCGGGTGCGCACAAAGAGCGGGCAAGAGAGGGAGAGGGGCAGCGGGATTTGGCCTAGAAGGTTGCGGGGCTCACCCTGAGTACGTGGGCGAGGTCGGTGAGGCCGGAGAGGGAGAGACGACGGCGGATTTCGTCGGGGACGATCACGGCGAGCGGCGGAAGAACCCCGGGAAGACGGGCTCGATTAGCTCGACTGGAGGCCTCCCATCATGCGGGCTTTGGTGGAGGAGGTAGAGGGAGACGCGGCGGTCCTTCCTGCGCGGTCGGTTCGTCCCGGGCTCGACGGAGACGACGGCGATGCGGCGGCGGCACGAGTCCGAGCTTCGGCGGCGAGGCGAGCACGCGGAGGAGGAAGGGGAAAAGGGGGAAGCAGGGGAAAGGGAGCAGGTTAGCACGAGGGCGTCACGGCGTGCGGCATTGACCTCAAGGGGGGCCACGGCGTCGAGCGGCATGGGCAGGGGAGCAGGTGGCATCGGCGGCATGGCGCCAGTGTCCAACGTCACTGTGCTTCATCCGGAATTTTCCGGATGGGTCCGGAAAATTCCGACTGGCCCGGAATTGATCCGGAAAATTCCGGGTCATTCCGGATGACCACAGTTTTGGCAGAAAAGCCAGAATTTGAAAGGGCTCCAAAACAAATCCAGAAAATATGCAAAAATTCTGGGAGTTTCCTCACAGGATAAAACATCTCCCCAAACATTCATCTAGGTCTTGGAGCAAGGTGGCATAGCTCCCAATTACACAAAGGCTTTGAGCCACATTTTAGGGCCTAGGAAAGTCGGAGACAAAACAGGAAACCACCCATTTGGTTCTCAGCACGTGAGGTGAACTTAGGGAGTTTGGTGAACCATATGGTCACGTGTCAAAACATAGGTTGTAGCAATTGGTGCACTTCAAGAATTAAAGGTTTTTGGGAAGTTTGGCTTCCCTCTTTTTATTGTTTCCCATTTGGTTACTTGGTAACATTAGCAAATTAAAGATATGCCATGATGCAAACATAATGCAAAAAGTGGAAAAATTCTTCGTATTTTTCATTACCAAGTTAGGGATGTTACACCGTCCTCACCGCAGCCGCCGCCCTCCGGAGCCCGATTCCGACGACTCCGTCCACCTCCACTGCAGTCGAGCACCCATACGTGTCCAGGGTGAGCCCCGCGCCCTTTTGGCACTCTCCCGTGTCCCTCTCCCCTTTCGTTCTTGCTCGCGTCGAGCGAGTCCCCGCCGCCGCCGTCGTTTTCTTCCCAGGATCGAGCCATCCGGAATCGCCCGGATTATTCCGGATCGATTCCGGGTCGACCGGAAAATTCCGGACATTTCCGGACGAATTCCGAAACCCATACAGAAAGATTTTGAGGTCACCTCGGTTTTGGCTCGGAATGAGCCCGGATTATTCCGGACCATCCGGAATATTCCGGACCAATCCGAATGAATTCCGAACCAAGCTGAAAGCTTTTGAGCTATGTAATTTGACTTCTTTTCGTTAAATCTTGCAAATGGTGTACCACTTTGATCAGTGTTTCAGATGCTCTCTAAATATGCTAGAATCACCTCATGACAACAAATTGCCCTTTGACATAAATCCACATAATCTTTAATTTGCTATTTAATCATCGGTGCTCCGAAAATTACAAATAAATTACCGGAGTGATCGGAAGAACGAACCCTAACCTTTTCATGTCATGTTCATGCAATTGAGCCACTTCTATAATAATTTGATAATTTATGAAGAATGTGGTCACTAAGATGAATATGGAGTCTTGTCCAAATAATTGCACTAATTATTTGGAGCTCCCTTTAAATTGTTATTTAAACCAAATGATAATATCCTTGCATAAATTTTTGACATGTCATCATGTGTTTGAGCATTGCATCTTGAGTTGTGTGATTTATGTGTTCTTTGCTTTTCTTTTGGGCATCGATAGATTCCGGAGTCGAGGTTACCGATAACTACCCCCGACGATCAATACTACGCGCCCGGGCAGCAAGGCAAGAGATAACCTAACCTTCTTGGCATCTAGCATCCTATGCTTTTATCAAACTATTTTATCCACCATAATATTGCATGCGGTTCAAATGTCTCTTTTGGTAAATATATAGAATCCTATGAATGCATGTCTCTTCCCCGAGCCAATCACATGAATCCCTACCTATGAACCCTAGTGTTGATGTGTTGGCCGGATACGAAGTATAATTGTCGGTTATATGCTTATCCATGCTTAGACATGCTTAGTTGCAATACTAGTTGTGTCCGTTGTTTATTTCCATAATTGTTGTTGAAGATGGAATGATGCGGACTTGGTGGACAAATGTGATGCTAAATTAAAATGCTAAGATGGTTTGGGTGAGTTGCCATCGGGGATGGTGCTTTGCCTCACTCTAGCCCCTAGGTGCGAGTTCTTTACCTCTTGAACCAAGACTAGCGTGCTGCCATTGGTGGGTGTATGGGCGCCTTACTGACCGAATAATTTGTGAGGGGCTTGTCAAGGGTCCTCTAGTTTGCTATTTCCATTTGCGCGTGTGTGGTGTGAGTGGAAAGGAACGAGGATGATGGTGTGTAGGATGTGACGGTGGGGCAGGGCGCTGGGAGCGCTGAACCTGTCTTTCCGCCACTGATGGTCCTTGAGTAAGCCTCATGCATTGTAAAGGTCTAACCGCGCCCGCTCGCCGGTCTTCCCCGGAAGAGGGCCACTCAGGTGAGCCGGACGGTACCAATGGGTAATTTAGTACACCCCTGCAGGGTTAATCTTTTCGAAAAGCCGTGTCCACGGTTATGGACGACTTGGGAATGGACGATAAGATCATAGAGAATCTTAACCTAATTGATATGGCAGCTAAAGGTTGCATTAATCAACGTGTGGTAAAGGTTCATTTCCTCGAGGGTGATTCGAGGGGGTGCCTTGGTGGAGATGAGTGTGGCTGGTGACAAAAGGGTTCGATGAGAACCTATGACGACAATTGTTACTCTCTTATCCCCTTTATACAAATACTCTGAGTAGACGAATGCCAAGTGTCTTTATGTTTCGGTTTATGAAATTTAGCTTTATGCAAAAGAACTACATTATACAGCTTTAGAGCCTCCGTCAGTCATTGGGCCTATATCGCCCTACTAAACTTGCGAGTACATCGTACTCAGTCTCTCTTTGCTGCCTCTATGTATTTGTATTTCAGAGGAGGACGACACCCGAGCAGTTAGGTGGGTTCTTCGTGGACGTCGACTACTAGTCTGGGGTTCCCAGGTGGCAGCTTGGGACCGTGGAACAAGCTGGCTTGGGTGATGTTTATCTGTAGGCCTCTTAGGCCATAATTTGCTTCTTGTTGTATTAGACAACGCTACTTCGCTTCCGCTTGTTGAATTGTTGGATCTGCGATCCTTTTGCTTGTAATATTTGTATTCTCCTCGTTATATGAGTTGCTATATAAATGTTTTGTGTCGTAGAGTCATGCTTTGTGCCAGTTCTGTTCCACAAGTCTCGATCTTTGTTTTATACATTGATGGTTGTGTTGCTTACATAGCCTCTCTGTATAATTCCGGGGTCGGGGCGCTACAGAACGTCTGCTGGGCAACAGGGATGCAATACCAAGCTATTTAGACCCAGAACAAACGCCGGCTTTTGGTGCCGAAACACCTACTTAGGCGACCCAGCACATAAGCAGTCAGATGAATACTCTTAGGCGGACAAAACATTAATTTGTAAGGCAACATGGCCAAAAAAGCATCAAACATAACCACTAGCACGAAGCAAATTCTGGTTGACATTGATAGCTTAGTATATATGATCATCGGGAAATAAAAGATGGTATGATCTCGAAGAGCGAACCAGAATTTATTTCATGAGCATATATAATGTTAACGAGAGAATTGCTGAAAACTTAGCTTTTTGATGCTCTTGGCGTTGATGACGCATATGCCGGGATGCGGCGATGAGCAGGCCGCGACGGCAATTAAGCCAAACCACGATGACGAGTAGGCCGCAACGACAAATTATGTCGGAAAAAAGATGGTGTGTATGCCGGGAAGGCGTGTCGTCCGTGACGGTTGATGATGAAGTCGAAACATGATAAAGCCGACGACAGATCCGCCAAATCCAGCGAAAAAAATGCAACCGTGACGCGTTGCCACGTAAGCCGAATCAGCGACAATGAATAGCCGTAAACACATCGTGCCACATTAGCAATTAAGCTAGAACATGACGACGGGTAGGCAAGAACGCGAAAAAACATCATGTCACGTTGGCTATTTAGGCCGAAACGCGACGATGGATATGCCGAAAAGGCGTCATGTTCTGCTAGCAATTAAGCAGGACACGACAATAAATATGACTAAAAAACATCGTCCGCGTCGACAATTAAACCGGAACGCGATGAAGGGTATGCCGAAAAGGCGTCTTGCCGCGTCAGCAATTAAGCTGGAACGCGACGATAATCGCGCCAAAAAGGCAACATGCCGCGTCGGCGATTAAGCCGGAATGCGGCGATAAGTAGTCGAAATAAACATTATGTCCTGTTAGCAATTAAGCTGGACACAGCGATAATTATTGAGGTGCTAGGGATTAGAGCCCCAATTGTAAACTCCGTGTGCGTAATTGCTTTTCTCCAAATCTTTGCGCTTTTGTTCTTCACGTGAGGTATACTTGACACGATCGATCTGAGTTGTAGTGTCGGGCTGTTGCACATGAACCGTACTTAGGACACAACTCAACTCTGACTGATTGCAGGTGCCTTGGAACTTGATCCGGCGATGGGGAGCTGATCGGGTCATCAGCAAGCTGTGCAGGTTGCGTGGCCGCACCTGCCACCGCGCGCAGGCCATGAGTGCCCATGGAATTTTTGGCTTTTGGCATGCTTGATGAGTCTGACATGGATATCAGCCGGCCGGACAGGGCAGCTTGACAGATCTGCAGCCGTAGTAAACAAAACCTCAAGCCTGAAGAATCAATCAGTAGCTCGTGGATCTTCAAAGACGGAATTTGGTTCAACTCGATGCGTAGACGATCAAATCAAACCAGCCGTGCACGACGGGACGAAGCTTTTGGGCACCCGGCTGTATGGCCAGAAAATCTTCGGGACCTTGAAGTAGATGCTCTTCCTTGCCCTGCTGTGAGATTCCGCCTGCTTAGTCCAAGGCGGATACCAGAAGTGACGTCCTTGACTGCGATAAGCCAGAAAAAAGCAACGCGGCGGAAAACATCGCCTTCGTCGATTGGATCCGATCTACACCTCACGTGTACGATGTGAGCCGATCCGGTGTAGCTTTGGGAGCGAAGCCGACCGCGACGAAGACGACGATGATGAACTTGTAGAACTGGATCAGCCGGGTAGATCCGATCTGGCTGAAGATGTCGATGAAGGATCCCGCCCGGATCATCGCCTTGACGCCTCTGGGCCCCACGGTGGGCGCCAACCGTCGTGGTATTGTTGAATCTAGCCGCGGCAGGGGTGCCATCGAGCTAGGTAGAGAGAGGGGTTTTGGAGACGTGGGGTGATCCGGCGACATAGAGACGAGTTTACCCAGCTTCGGATCACACGACGGTGGCGTGATCCTACGTGCTGCTATAAATCACTATAAGGCAATATGAGCCGATTACAATGATGTTGTGTGTATAGCCTTGATTGTATGAGGCTGTGGAGATTATCTCTGGATCTGTCCTAAGGCGTCCCGTAGGCCGGCTTATAAAGGCGGCCAGGCCTAGGGCTTACAAGGAAAGTCTACCGGCATAAGGAAATAGGAGTCCTAGACTAATACGGCTTAGTTGTCTTCGTCTTGTGCGCCAAGTCGGATGGTTACTGGGCCTTCGTCTTGGGTCCTCCTTAGCCGGCTTCGCTTTGTCCTTGTGCTTCAGCATATTGGGCCGCCCGGTAAGCCTGCCGGCATTACCAACAGTGGGCCACCCTGGTATACTGGAATATGTACATGTCGATGATACCCCTATTTGGTATATCCCCGACACCCTCGACTATATATTTCCCCGAAATTTTCGAGGAGCGTATCCTATGTTTTCCATCGTGTTTTCTTTTTGAGTTTTTCTGCCAGAATCCTGGAGCCTTCGATCATGACGTCTCCTTCCGGCTTCGATGACGAGGGTGTTGAGGATCAAGATAAGAACATTGGAGTTGCTGGGGAAAAAGAAGAAGTGTTCGCGGACATGTCCGTGGACGATGGAGAAGAAGATGAAGACCAACGCCAATATCCCTACGCCACCATAGCAAAGATCAGAGTGTCTGCAAATCCCTCTGTCCATAAGAAGGGGGGATGGCTGCACCAGGTGATAAAGATCCTCGTAGATACTCCGATGGGAGGTCTCCTTTTTCGCGAACTAGAAATCCTTTTCATACCCTGATCCATAACCATTAACTTGAGAATACTCCGTTGGGAGAGTTACCATCTGGTTGAATATAGATCGCACTTATGCAGGGAGTGGAAGTCTCGGTCTAGATATTGAGGATAGCTGGAGAAGCTCTTCTGATGACTGGAACTCACACATTTGATTGTTGAGGATCCGTATTGAGAGCAACACGGAGATGATCCGCAATCTCGGCTTCCAACTTGAGGAGCTAAAGGAAACTATCGAGAGGGTCATAAGAATCATCAACCCAACACCTCCATATTGATTTCGAGTTTTGGGTAACGGCACTCCCTTGGCTTGTTCCAAGCTTGGGGGAGTGCCCCGGTATCTTTATCTTTTATCTTTCATTTTCTTAGTCATGTGAGTCGTATCATGAGTAGAGAAGTTATCGTGTAGTATGGTTATGCAGTGTGTCTTGTCACTCCTTGTGAGTTCTTTGTATCCGTTGGTGTGTGGTTTTATATAATGGAATATAAATGAGAAGTATCTTTTTTATTCTTCTGCACTTTATATTTTATCATGGCAATCTCTCTCATCCGATGGTCTTGTGGTAAGTGATGATTTGACATTCGGTGTATGAGTAGAAGTTTATTCAGTATTGGCAAGCATGACTTTGTTTAACTTGCAATAATTACCTTGATGCTTGAGTAGAGAAGAGGAATTTAATTGCCAATATACTATCCTTTATGTCTTACATGCTTGTGAACCCTCTAGCTTGCACACTTTTGTATTAGATTTATTTCTGACAGTGATGATAAGCTTTATGTTGCATGTTTGGCATATTGTTTTAGATAATATATTTGGTTTACATCTCTAAACACTATATGTTTGCTATAAAGCCTTTTCTAGCCTAAATCCTTGTACTGAGTGTGATGTCCACTCGTGCATCCAATCCCTTAGCCAAATTGCCTGCCATGAGTGTCCACCATATCTACCTATGCATGGTATTTCCTACCATTCCAAGTAAATTTTCATGTGCTACCTTTAAAACCTTCAAAATATTCCTTTTTGTGTCTCTGTTTTTAAGCTCATGAGTTATAACTTCTGACAAGCAAGGTCATTTCCCCCCTTTCACCCGATGTTGATGGTTTACGTCCTCACTTGAATCAACCCGAGAGCATCTTAAGCAAAATATAAATATAACTCACCATTCTCCTCCACACAATGAAAATCTGAGAAATCAGCTCAAACATTGGTTAGTGGTGAAACAAAGGAGAAAGAGGAATGTACTCGTTCCTCTAAAACTAGCCGCTCTCACAAGTCTAAAAGCCTTGCTTGTTATGGGGGACTAGCTAGTTTCTTTGCTGTGAAGTCGTTGACGGAATTATGCATCTCTCAAAATTGTTTTTACTCTGTTTTTCAAAACCAAAAAGCTCTAGCACATGACTAATCCCTGCTTCACTCTGCGAAGGGCCTCTCTTTTATTTATTGTTGAGTCAGTTTACCAACTTCCTCTATCTTCCACAATTAAACTTACAGTGTTGATCTATGATGTTAGCGAGTATGATATCTACATTGTGTCTTTTATGTCTCATGATAGTTGTTCATTTTTCTTATGTCAGTTCTAACTCTTATATCATAAGAATACAACCTCGATGATTTGCAACTCGTGGAAAGATGACTTGATAGTTGAAGCATTTAAATGGATCTTTCTTGAAATATGGGCTGACAATTATAATTGTTTCTTAAGCGAAGTCTCAGTTTGCCATTGCTTAATAAGTTTCTATTTTACTTCACCTTAACATGTTATAGTTACATTACTTGTCTTCGAGAAGCCTTATGAGAGAAAGGTTGTTGTTTAAAATGTATTTGTGTTTGGTGAGTAAATACTGATACTTCATGTTCATATTCTTTATTTATCGACACTTCACTCCATAAACCTGTGGTCATGTTTACCGAGCTCAGTTTTTGCTTGGGGACAAGCAGAGTCTAAGCTTGGGGGAGTTGATACATCCATTTTGCATCACTATTTTACATCATAATTTATCTTTATTCATCAATATATTTCATATTATGATGCAATACTTATGTTATTCTACCTTATTTTGCATGTTTTGCAATTATTGGGGATGCATCTGCCGGAGCCCGGAATCAGCTGGAAAAGTACCTGTCAAGATACCTGACTTCGGAAGCCCCAAAAATTCCCAAAAATTCAGAAACTCATTTTTATCAGAGAAGACCCACGGAGCCCGAATATGGGCTAGAGGGGATCCTCCAGGAGCTGGGGCGGGTGCCCACCACGGCCCCACCTCTGGCCGCACCTGGGGGCGGTCCCTGCCCCCTAGGACCGCCCTCCGGCTCCCCTTTGGCGTACTACTACCCCTTGACCTAAAAACGTCGGGGGCAATTGACGAATAATTTTTCCGCCACTTCCACGAGGCGGAAACCAGACAGAGAGAAGAAGATCTCTGGCAGGGAGAAAACTGCCGGGGAATTTCCCTCCCGGAGGGGGGAATCGCCACCATCGTCATCGCCATCACGCCGGGCATCATCGGGATCATCATCAACATCATCTACACCATCAGCACCATCATCACCGCCGCCATCCCATCTCATCCCACTGTAGCAATTGTCATTGTGTTGTTATTAGTTAATTGGAATCATATCCCGGGAGTTGATTACCACTTGTAGTTGATGCTTGAGAGTTTTATCGGTGAATTATCATTACAACCAGATTGTTACCCATATTCATATCACCTCTGATAATGATCTATATGATGTCTTGTGAGTAGTTCATTTGGTTCTTGAGGACATGGGGAAAGCCTAGTTGCTAGTAATTGCATAATGTTGAGTAGTATTTAATGATTTGATATATGTCGTGGTGTTATTCCTCTAGTGGTATCGTGTGAACATTGACTACATGATACTTCACCTTTCAAAGGGCCTAGAGGAATGCATGGAGTATTTAGTTTGCCTATGGTAGGGTTGCAGGAGTGACAGAAAACTAAACCCCAATTCGCGAACTAGTGCACTAGGGAGTGTAGGATCTCAGAGTTTAAGGTTGTGGTTAGGTTTTTATCTTAATTACTTTCTTGTAGTTGCGGATGCTTGCTAGGGGTTTAATCACAAGTATGTATTTGTCCAAGTTAGGGCGGTGCATTAGCATAGGTTCACCCACACAGCACTTTATCGAAACATTGAAGATTAATCAACAGCGTGCAATGATAATGTCTAGGCAGAAATTCCCATGTGTCCTCGAGAACGTTTTAATCATCATAAGTAACACAACTGGCATGTCCTTTGAGCTTAAAAGTATTGGGATATTTGCTGCAATTATTGTAGCACTCTTTTATTTACTTGTTCTTTATTTGTTCTTTATATCAAAACTCCAAAAACATTTCTCTTTTAGTGCTTGCAGTAAAACCTTGTTGAAATCCACTTGTCAACACCTTCTGCTCCTCGTTGGGTTCGACACTCTTACTTATCTAAAGGACTACGATAGATACCCTATACTTGTGGGTCATCATGAATTCACTTCCTTAGCGCCCTAGTCTTCTAGGAGCTTCCAGCCTGAGCTGGCAAGCTTATCCTCGCAGCGGTACGGAGGGGAAACCCGGGAGTGAGCCTAGCCTCCTGCCGGGCGTTCGGGCTCCGGGTCCTCCGCGTTGCCCGCTATGTTTGGGGTGACCCCGGGAGGTCACCCGGTCCTTCAGCCCTGGTTGCCGATGTCGTGCTTGTCGATGTACTCGTGGGGCGGCGGGGCAGCCCGCCTGCCGATCTTGACTCCTTACCTTGTCCGTCTTCTTGGTGGGCCCACGGTTGGTGGACCCGCTTTGGCCGCACCAGGAGAACCCCATGTTCCACTGTTGTTACAGTAGCCCCCGGGCATAGTCCCGGCGGGTACGCTCTTCATCTGTCGGGGCTATGACCAAAAAGCGGTCAAAGTGGGTCCCCAGTGTCTTGTCTTGTCTGATCTGTCCCATCCTTCCGAGGGACGCATAGTCACTCTGGTCGAGGGATTAACTGCGCCTGACTCCTCAATTCCTGCAACGGAGAAAACGAGGAGTCCGTAGCTTGGGGGAGCAACCGAGCCAATTAAAAGCAGGGGCGCCCCTGGCGTCATTGCCCATCTTCTGTCTTCATCCCATCTCCCCAACCCACCGAAATCATCGGCTCTGATGGCTAGGGCGAAGAGGGGAGCTGGGCGTGCTCGTTCTTCTTTAGCAGTGGCGGGAGCCATCACTCGTGGTCGTGTGTCGCGGTGGTGCACGGACAGATGCCATAGGTAGGCTTAACTTGGGGCCGATGGACGCTGGAGGCACCGGGGAGGGTTAGCGCGTGAAGATGCACACAGACACACACGAACACGCACACACGGTTTTACCCAGGTTCAGGGCTCTCGCGAGGAGATAAAACCCCTACTCCTGCTTGTCTGATCTATATATGTGGATTTACAACCGGGCTACAAGATGCTTCTTGAGCTGTGCATGAAATGCTATGAACTAAGGGCTCCTTACCGAGTCCTGGGGTGGCTCTCTGGCTCTCAGCGGGCTCTGGAGGAAATATCTAAAGAGTCTATGCGTGAAGCAAAGGTTTGTCCAAGCATCCCCGTAAGAGGAGCCCCTGGTGCTCCTTATATAGGGAAACCCAGGGCACAGGGTTAGGGCTGACGTTTGGTGCTGGCGTAGGCAGCACTGTGGCCATGTTTGGGCCTCTGACTGCCTCCGTCACCCCTGCGTGGCATGTCCAATCCATCAACCCCTGTGCACTGCTCCGCGGTACCGCTTCGGTCAGCAGCATGGAGGTATGACTCCCCATAACGTGACCACCGAGTCAAGAAGTAGGCAGCGCGTCCCATCGTGCCAGTGGCAGGACGCCTGCCCCGTGATTGTAGGGACAAGACGTGAGTCTTGACCGTCCTCCGGGATAGAGCTCCACTTCTCCCGATCCGGCTTAGGCATGCCAGATGTTGCATAACTCGGTTTCACCTTCCCTGCACACAAGAAGAACAAAGGAGGTTCCGACTTATACTTTGCATGATCCGACATACGTGTATGTCGGTCAGTTCTGACCCGGTCGACTCCGGGTATGCCTGTTAGGTATGTCGGTTATCATTGACCCGGTCAACTCTGGGTCCACATATATTTCGTCATCTTGACCCTACTCGGGGGCTGCCCCCCGACATCGTGGGAGGGCCGCCACCCGAGGCAGAGCAAGGTGCGGCCGTGGTGGTCGCAGAGCTAGGGGATCTCCTTCGCCTCCTCCCCGAAGCACGACCCACTCCGGCTTCCCGTCATTCGAGTTCGTCGTAGATCTGCACCGTGGGCTTCCCAGCCGGCTCCGTCTGCCGGATTCCTTCGCGGTGGCGGTGGATTCGATTGGCGACAGGCCTACTGGCTTCTGGCTTTAGGTGGACAGCTGCCCCAATGGCCCATCCTAGGCTGACGTGGAGTACACCGTCGATGACTCCCTGCTCCTGGGATGGGGGTGGAAGTCGTTCTCCCGCTTCCGCCACCTGACCCGGGGGCAGTACTTGGCGTTTGAGTACGACGGAGACGCGACGCTCTCCGTGAAGATCTAACGCGCCGACGGAGGGCGCGTGGAGTGCTGCGTGCAGAGCGATAAAAGCAGCTGCAGCCGCAGCTCCGACGAGGATGAGGAAGGCTCGCCCAGCATCAAGGTCGAGGAGAGCTCGTCTTCCCGAAGGCGAGGAGCCCCGAGATAGCGGCCCCGAAGATCTCCTTGACCTCCTTCTTGGCGGCCTCGTCGTCGTACTTCCGGAAGTAGCAGCTTCCATTATGCGGTGGTACTCCTTGTTCGCTGAGAGTAGGCCCCCTTGTAGTCCCTTGAGGCGATGTAGAACTGGTTCCCTCGTGTAAGATTGGCCTCCAGGTATAATTGGTGTGAATGGGAATGGGTTTTTTTGCAAAACGCGTCCCCATTACTGCAGCAGCCGTACCGTCGAGGGGTAAGTGGGGAGTGAGAGGCCTATAAAAATGATCCCTAGCCCCCAGCCTCCTCAACGCATCTTCCCTTATGCTCCTCCCTTGCTTCTTTCTCCGCCCCTCGGTAGATCGCAAGGCGATGTCTGGAGAAGATAGGATATCCTTGTCCGGGACGTCGACGGCGGCGTCCGTCTTCCGAGGCACGGCGGAGGCTCCCAGAGGAGCTGGGGCCCGAGACGCTGAAGAAGAAGAAGAAGAGGTGGTGTTCCACCCCGCCATAGTTCGGGACCTTTCGCGCCTAGCGGCCATCACTGGCCCCGCGGCGCAACCGGAAGCCCGTGAGTGAGAACCCCGAAGGTCGCACCTGCTGGCGACCTTGAAGGAGAGGACCGCCGAGGTCCTGGGGCTGTCCCCACTCTGGAAGGAGCTCGAGGCCATAGATCAGGTAAGCACCCGGGCCTTCTTGACCCCTTGTCCTTTCTTGGTTTTGAACTTGGCCTTGAGCCGTCTTGCCTTCGCATCGCAGGCCGAGAGCGTAGCCAAGGGCGAGGTGGCAAACGGGATCATCCACCTTTTCAGCTGTGGAGTGCTGGGGGCTGCAAGGAAGCCGCCTGCTCCCGGAGGCGCCTGAAAGTCCTGTGCGGGTTCCCTCCCTCTTCCCAGGCGTCCCCGGGAATCGAGAGTTCATCCGGCGGGCATGAGAGAGACAAAACTGCGCAGCTAGGAGACTTAGCTCGGAGCTGGCCTTAGTGGCATAGGCTTAATCATGTACTTAGGAAGTTGTAGAATGTAAATTCAGAAATTAAATTTACATGAATGCAATCCTAGTACTCAACTCGCGAGGTCATTTCCCAAGTCTTCCTTTACACTAACGCACCGTCAAGTTTTCAGAGGAGGCCTCTTAGGTGCCAAGTACCCTTTCTGCGTGCACCCCACATTCGTTGCTAAGATGCTGACACAGTAGCAGTACCCCTAAGAGGGCTATACCTTCCGGGAGCCCACTCCACTATCCTCAGGTACTAGGCCAGAGGGAAACAGACTGTTTGCCGGGTGGACGCATTACCCCCGCAAAGGCTCTCATCAACTGTCAAGCATGCGCATGTCGATGGTATATTGACTCCGAGCGAGATGTTATGCCTAAGTGCAGGATGCAGATGCAAAGACTTAGCTGGTTTTATGTCGCGTCCTCGCTCCGCTCTGTCCCTCCCGGGAATCCAGCTCCTTAGTCATTTCCAGCCGCCGGCTCCTGTCCCGGGAAGGAGCTGCACACAACAAACTTTCAGTAGGAAAGCAAAGGACCCTCTCTCCAGGCTATGATGGTTTGTTATCCGAAGCAATCCGCAAGCAAAGTTGCATGTGCATTTCTGAGAAGAAGTTCGTCTCTTACACAGCACTGCCGATTCCTCTTTTCCGCGACAGCACTGCACGATCGGGTGGCAGTGCCCACCTACGAGGTCACTCGCGCTCGACCCGTCAGCCACCGGCTCCATGTCAGCCCCCTGCTTACGTGTTGTTACAGATAACACGCTTTCATGCAAGGATTCAGGCTCACGGAATTGAAATAACTTATCTTTTATTTTCTTGGCAATGATTCTTACTCCCTATTACAGAACACTAGCCCCTTGGGCATGCTTAGTGGATTCGACGTTGGGCGATTCATGTTCATAATTAGGGGTAGAATTTCCGTAGATTCTTGATGTTCCAGGCGTTGCCTTCTGGCCTACCTTGCTCGTCCTCCAGATAGACTACTCTAGGCCTCAGGGTATGAGTGACCCGGTAGGGTCCTTCCCACTAGGACGACATATTGTTCGTGCCATCTAGCTTTTGCTTCTTGCGGAGTACCAGGTGTCGTGGGGTTGTCACGGCAAGTCCTTCCTCTGGGAAGGTGAATTCTGGGGCCATTGATGATCGAAGTACGTAGGAGAGGTTAATCTCGCCTAGGGACACAGATTTACCTAGGTTCGGCCCCTCTTGATTAGAGGTAAAGACCTACTTCCTGCTTCTCTTTATTGCTCTAGATCTGATCTCGATTACAGGGTTCTGGCTCCTATCTGGGGAGTCGGCGACTATGGATCTCGCAATTACTTGATTGCTTAGAACTTGTCGATCTAAGGTCCAGGACCCCGCTTATAAAGGTGGCTGGGTCTCTGGAGTTACAACCTACACCGAGTCATACTAGAACACGGAGTCCTACTCTACGTCTTGGTCTTCCAAGTTAGAGCTCCGGGTTGTACTTGGACTCCTTCCTGACGGGTCCCTGCTCCATCATGGGCCTTGGTCGGCTTGTCTCCAGCCCAACCCATGCGACTTGATGTATGACTCGGCTTTGGCCTTCTTGGTCTTGGCGGGTCTACTTTTCGGGTCCATGGACCTACCTATAAAGTATCCCCCCATCAGTAGCCCCCGAATTTATCTTGGGTGCAGCTTTGTGGCTTCCTCTAACTCCTTGGGTCGACTTCTTCAATCTGGGTCACCAACTCAGAAGCCGCCTGCTGCTAGCTCCAAGATGAATTCCTGCATAAAAACATAACACACATATAAATGAGTCCATCCTCATCCCTTGTTTGAGTCACCACTCTTGCCTTTGCATTAGCTGGCCGAGTTTGTTATGACTCTCGCGAACAAGGACTGAGGAACTTGACTCTTAACTTTCACTGTCACAGGACTCGCCACTCTGAGACAAGCCGGCTCCTTCCACTTCTGTGACTTGTCTTTCCCTTTTCATTTCCTGTATGACTTTTTAATCACTGAACCGTTATCCACAACTTAACTGTGGACCGTTACTGTAACTTTCTAGCGTTTTTCCCCTCTTATAAATCGCGAAGGGTAGGGTCCAGTGCCTTCACTTGCCCCTTTCGCCTCCAAAAATTCTCTTTCTCCTCTGCTCTTTTCTTCCCGCGCGCAGCACACCCCGCACGCTCGCCATGGCTCCCAAGCGCGCCAAGGTTGCACCCAAGGCCAAGGCCTCCTCATCAAGCAGGACGGTTGACATCGCCGCCGCGGCCGCCGCCGCCGCCAAATCTTCATCGAAGCGGTCGATCTCCGCCGATTGGGGCGGATCTACAGTTATAGCTGAGTAATTGAAGACGCACTGGCTCACCGGCCTTATTCCCTCCAACGCAAAAGCTCGGGCCCCAGGGGTTGAGGTGGTGCCTGCTCCCGCTAAGGATGAGGTTGTGGTTTTCACGGAACATCTGTTCCGCGGGTTTACGCCCCCGGGTAACCTCTTCTTCCGCCAACTCCTTGACCTTTATAAGCTGCGGATTCATGACTTGGCTCCCAATTCTATCCTCATGCTGTCCAATTTCGTCACTTTGTGTGAGGACTACCTCCAAATCAAGCCAGATCTCGACCTCTGGCTTGAACTCTTTTATTGCAACCCTCAGCCCGAAACATCCGGCGGCCCCCTTCTGCAATGAGGCGCCGTCGCTCTTCAACGGCGCCTCCATTCTGTTTTCCCTAAACCTATTTTCCCCAACCGTGTCAAGGTCTAGCACAAGACTTTCTTCTACTGCAAGGACACTTCTCCTGCAAATGAACCTAAACTCCCTTTATTCTCTGAAGATCGCCTGGAGGCAACTCCCCTGATGAAAGCCAGATGCTCAGAGGCCGCCCGGCCAAAAGTCGAGTCTTTGATCTCTCGGATTCGGGCCCTTCTATCCCACAACCTGGAGAATATGGACCTAGTCCGCTGCTGGACAACTTGGAGGATTCAGCCGCTGAGTCATAGGACTCGGCTTATTTGCACGTATACTCGCTGCGCGGGCGACGACCTCCGGGTGACAGAGCAACTGTCAGATGGTCCTGAACTCGGTCGGCTCATCAAAAAGCTGACTGGGAAGCCGGTGAAGGACCAAGCACACTTTGGGCTCCCGCCCTTCTGCTCCACCAACCCAGCTCCTGATGTAAGCTTTACACTTTACCACTTTTCTGACTTGCTTTTATCTGTATCGCTTGTTAACTCATTTTATCTGAATCTCTTGCAGCTCACCGACTCCTTCTGGAAGCCGGCCTCTGGAGCTAGCACTAGGAATGAAGCTGAAGCCGAGGCTGAGGTTGAGGAAGAGATCCCTATCACAGAGCAAACCACTGTGGCAGAGGATGCTGAAGATGATGATGATGCAGACGAGGAGTCCTCTCAGGAGGCCTCGGCTGCAAATGATGGTGATGATGACAATGAAGATGAGGAGTCCTCTCCAGAGGCTCATATTGTGGATGATACTGATGAAGACGAGTCCTCTCCGGAGGCTCCTGTCACTGAGCAAGCTCACACAACTTCTGAGGTTGCTGCTGCTCAGCCATCCCTATCTGAAGAGTCCTCAGCCAAAAGTCACTCCTCTTCCTCCCCGGCATCCCATAACAACGGGTCTCGAGAGGCTGTTCCCAAGGTACCCCTTTCTCGAGTCCTTGGATCAACTCGCTCGCCTGCTAAGCCTGGAGAACATGTGCAGAGCGTGGTTGCTGCTAGGAAGAGGAAATTACGCTCCGATGGGCCTGCAGATGCTCCTGAGCCTCTGCCAGTTTCGCACCAACGGAAGTCGGCTTCTCCTCCTAGCAAGGGCCACTCCTATCACTCCGGCATGTCAATGCCCTCTTCAGACCCTCAGGCCTCCTTGGACCTGGAAACTAATGCTGGGTAAGACTCCTCTGTTTAATGTACTTGCATTGGAATGACTTCTACTTTTCCTTTTCATTAGATTTATTGCTAACTTCTATCTTTGTATATTTCAGGGCTCGGCCTTGTGTCAAGGTGACCAAGCTCCCAGGCATGACTGATGTCACCTCTGCTCGTGGACCTGTCCCTCCTTCGGCTTCTCAAACAACAATCACGAGGACATGTCCCTCAACTCCTGCATCTGCTGGTGCAACCACAGCTCCCACTGTTCTCGAGTCCCCTTCAAGGACTCGGGAGGCGACTCCACTAGTGGCCCAGCCCTCATCTGGGACTGGGACTCCTGTCGCCGCGCCTCAAGCTCATCCGGCTCCTCCGAAGGCGGCTCCTATAGCTCAAACGAACGACCAGGCCAAGTCCTCCATTGACTACAGCCGACTTCAGGTGTCTGACAATATGTCCTTCTCTGAAGCTTATGCTGAAGTGGTCGACCTGAACGATCAATCCGCCAGGCTAAAGGAAGATGAGCAAGCGGCTCTTAGGTCCCTTCACATGATTCATAATGTAAGCTCTTGTAACTTTTATCCTTTACGTTTTCTGATAACCTCCCATTGCAGTAGCCCCCAAGCACCTGTCTGTGGTGACTTGTGACTAGGATAGGTGCTTTGCTTTGAAATTAAAGTCAACTGCTGTGTAGAAAATATTTGCACACTGTAGCCCCCAAGCACTGAGTCCTTAGCTCTACTAGGATTCGGGGCTGCTGATTTGCTATCTGTCGGGTGCTTGGACCAAAAAACGTTTCCACGAGTAGCCCCCAAGCGCCGAGTTGTTAGCCTGCGACGGCTTGGAGCTACAAATCAATGCAATTTATTGGTACTTAACTTGTAGAAAAAATTTCTTGCTCTGCGAGTAGCCCCCAAGCGCCAAGTTGTTGACTTGTGACGACTTGGAGCTGATGACTTGTTGACTAGGGCCCATGCCTGCTGGTTGTAAAAAAAATTTTGACTCCTGAGTAGCCCCCAAGCGCCAAGTTGTTAACTTGTGACAACTTGGAGCTCATGACTTCTCTGTACTGACTTGTAAAGCCTGACTTATCAATTCTAACTTGCAAGCTATGACTTGTCAATTCTGACTTGTAAGCCATGACTAGTGATTGCAGAGCCTTATCTCCAAGATGAAGAGGGATATGAAGGAGCTAGAGGACCAGGCAGCTGCTAGTGCCAGGTCTGCTCAAGCTGAAAAAGAGCACTCTCTTCAATTGGAGAAGGAATTGAAAGCTTTATCTGCTCAACTGGAGCAGGTGAAGAGAGAATCTGCAGATGCTAAGAGGGTTGCCCAAAAGGCACACAATGACCTGAAAGCTGTCTTTGACACCTGCCGCAAAGGCATTGGGGCCATGTGCCAACACATATTTGGTAAGTTTCTGCCTTTGCTTACTCCTTCTTTGCATTTTTCTGAACTACTTTTATACTGACGATGACTGACATCATTTCTGCAGGGGCTGATTCCCCAAAACTCAAGCTGCCCACTAGCAAACAACTTTATGAGATGCTTGACCACTGTCATGGGCTGCAAGAGGGAGCCCGTGCTGTGGTGAAATATCTGAATGCTAAGGGCAAGTGCCCCAAAGAACCTGAGCGTCTGGTGGACGAGTTGTCTAGGGCACCAGGGTACATGCGGCTGTGGAAGCAATCTTCTTTGAGGAGAGCATCCATCAGAATCATTGCCCTAGCTCACAGTTATTATCCCACTATCTTAGAGCCGGCACTGCTTACTATGGGAAAGCCAGAACAACATGAGGATGGCAGACCCTTTACCCAAGACGACTTCAAGGCTGAGGAAAAGCTGGTGCGGCCATACGCTTGTGAAATTGCCAACAAGATGGACCCTGAGGTATGGGTTCATCACTATGACTTGGAGAACAAAAGGGTTGCTCCAGAGACTCCTGAGATTGTAAAATTTGGCCGCCCCTCACAGGACTCAGCTGGTGTCCCCTCTTCGTCTGCTACACCAAGTTCCTCATCACCGGCGGCTCCTGCTCCTGGTGCCGAGCCTATACTGAAGACTCCTGCTGCGCCCACTCTTTCAAGAGCTATCTCTGGCGATGCCCAGAAACAAGAAGAGCTGGCTAAACACATGAATAGTCGTAGAGGCACCGGTTTTCAAACTAAGAGAGTCGCCACCAGGCCTCCTGTGAAGCCGACTCCTGCCTCTGCAGCTCAAACACAGAACAAGTCTCCTGTGAAGAAGGACTCCCCGATTCCATCTGAGAAGTCGACTCCTCTGGAGGATCATCCCTTGGATGACTTTTGAATTTTTGTAGTAATGTGCTGATGGTGTTTAAACTTGGTAATGATGCACTGCTGGTGCAAAACCTTTTTAGGTATTTTGAACTACTTGTTCTGAAATTGTGCCAATCGGCTTGTAATGACTTGCTTGTTAAACTTGTGAGATTGATATGTGTTATCTATGCAAGTCATTTTTTGGTTCTTATAACCCATCTAATTATCCACTGATGAATAAGTAGGCCCTGCATGACTTCTCTTACAGCTTGTGCTGACAGGCTCCTGGCACCTCATGTCCCTTAGGATTCATAAGAGCCGGAGACAAGTCATGCCTGTAGATTAATCATATTGTGCAGGATGCATCTGACTTACCAGCGAGAAAATTAGGAAAAGTTTGGCTACTGTGCCGGGTTCAAGAGTCTAAGCTTGACTTTTTTCTCTGAAAAGCAAGCCCCCAAGAACCTGATGATCAAAGTTAAAAAAATAAAGTGCACTCACTGGGTGACCCGACTAAAAGAACTCATATTCACAGAAGCCGGCTTTATTTCCTTTGACCATAACAAGTTGATTACATCTAGGCATGGCTCACTGGGCTCTTTGCCTTTCAACTCATAAAAGTATTACAACTTAAGTATAATAAGGACGTAACTGAGCTATGTTCCATGGCCTTTTTGCCTCTGCATAGGGATCTAGCATAACAAGTTGATTACTCCTTTACTTTCACTTGCCGGACTCTCGTACATCCATTAGATAGTACGACCCATTGTGCAAATTCTTGCTTATGACGAACGGTCGTTCCCATGGTGGAGATAACTTGTGCATCCCTTCCCTGTTTTGAACAAGGCGAAGCACCAAGTCGCCTTCCTGGAAAGTCCGAGTCTTGATTCTGCGCGCGTGGTATCGCCGCAAGTCCTGCTGATAAACTGCTGATCTCTCAAGGGCTAACTCCCTTGCTTCCTCAAGTGCGTCCACCGAGTCCTGGCGAGCGAGTTCATTCTCTGTCTCGACATAATTTGCGACTCGTGGCGAGTCGTGCAGCAAGTCGCTAGGCAGGACGGCTTCTGCTCCATACACCATGAAGAAAGGTGTGAAGCCAGTGGATCTGTTAGGAGTCGTCCTTATACTCCAAAGTACTGCTGGCAGCTCGTCAACCCAACACCCGGCGGCTCTTAGCAACGGGACTCGGAGCCGAGGTTTAATTCCCTTCAGCACCTGCCTGATTTGCCCTCTCTGCTTGTCCATTGGACTGTGGGTGTGCCACTGAGGCTAGGTCGAGTCTGATGTTGTTCTCACCACAGAACTTGGCCATCTCTCCAACTGATAAGTTGGTACCATTATCTGTAATGATGCTGTGAGGATATCCGAAGCGTGTTGCTATTTTCCTGAAAAATCTCACTGCTGATGCTCCGTCGACTCTGCTGACGGGTTCGACTTCCACCCACTTGGTGAACTTGTCAACTGCTACTAGCAGATGGGTCTTCTGACAGGGCGACTTTGAGAAAGGACCAACCATGTCAAGCCCCCAAACTGCAAACGGCCAAGTGATAGGAATAGTTCTGAGTTCTTG
This sequence comes from Puccinellia tenuiflora, assembly GCA_012064385.1. Classification (NCBI taxonomy): domain Eukaryota; kingdom Viridiplantae; phylum Streptophyta; class Magnoliopsida; order Poales; family Poaceae; genus Puccinellia; species Puccinellia tenuiflora. Next base: position 992,319 of record QRDG01000100.1, on the reverse strand, counting down.
GTCTGGCACGTGGTCTTGCCTTGCGTACCTTTGGCATCCGTCACAGACTCGTACTATCTTTTCTGCGTCCAGATGTGCTGTTAACCAAAAGAACCCGTGCCTGAAAGCTTTTGACACCAAGGATCTAGTGGATGCATGATGACCACAATCACATGCATGAATCTTTTGCAGTATTTGCCTGCCTTCCTCTGGAGATACACACCTCTGGTATACTCCAGTGACACTCCTTCTGTACAACTCGCCATCAATGACTGTGTAGGACTTGCATCGTCTTATAAGCTGTCTCTGTTTGACTTCATCTTGTGGGAGTTCACCCCTAAGGAGATATGCAAGTTAGGGGAGTTCACCCCTAAGGAGATTGCTCGTACTGCTGCCACCAGTGCCGACTCTGGATCTGGGGAGGCTAACTCCTCCTCTGAGGGCAACTTGACTGATGGGTGGTGAAGTTCATCCACAAATACATTTGGGGGTACTTTCTCTCGACAAGAGCCGAGTCGTGATAACGCATCGGCGGCCTCGTTCTTGCGTCTGTCAATATGCTCCACTTGATAACCAGAAAAGAACCCGTCTATCTGTTCGACTGCTCTTCTATAAGCCGCCATGTTTGCATCCTTCGAGTCCCAGGTTCCAGATACTTGCTGAGCTACAAGATCCGAGTCTCCAAAGCACTTGATATGCTTGATGTTCATCCCCTTTGCCAAACGCAGGCCGTGCAACAAAGCCTCATACTCTGCCATGTTGTTTGTACAATCAAAATGCAACTGAAGGACATATGCCAACTTATCTCCTTTTGGTGAAGTTAGGACCACGCCGGCTCCTGAGTGTCGTGGTGGGTTGCACGGCATATCCATCAGAGATGGAAAAGATTGTGGGGCAGGCGACGATGGATGCTCGCGCGGGATTGGGCAACAAGCACGCAAACACACGCTAGTTACCCAGGTTCAGGGCCCTCCTTGTGGAGGTAACACCCCTACGTCCTGCTCTTCTTGTTCTTATTGCTTGATCACAGAATCGGGCTACAATGGTGCTCCTTCAGCTGTTTCGGGTGGCAGCCGGCTGGAGATCCTAGCCGGCTGGAGGTTGAAGATGATGCTACGTGGTGCTCTGGTTGCTCGTGTGCATGTGCCTATCGTATGTCCCTTGCTTACTTGCCTCGCGCAGGAGGCTCTAGCCCGCTTTATATAGGCAGCGGGCTAGGGTTTTTGGTTACAGGGAAGTTACAAGTTTGTCCCTATGACATCACTACTTTCTGGGCCGGCTGGAGCTTGTTGTCATGATTTGGTACAGGAGATGCCCGACAAGGGGTACTGTTCACCCAGAGCGGTTATACGGACCGGGCCCACTCGTACGGAGATGTCGGTTGGTGCGTCCGGCTTCGGCCCAGCCGGACGTCCGCATCCGGGTAGACGCAGGTGGCTTGCTTCATCCGGCGGGTTTCAGGCGGCACTGCGCAGCCGGCACTTGTTCAGCCGGCCTGCGGAGAACTGAAGGAATAGGCTTCTTTGGGATATCCGGGGTTCATATCCCCGACACTAGCCCCCGAGATCGTGGAGTCTTGCTTGCTTGCTGGGAAGACTTCTCGATCTTCTCCTCTTTCTTGAATGTTGCGGTTGAAATGTCGAGGTTGGAGTTGGCGCCGGCTGGAACCAAAGCCGGGTGGAGCTGCAGCTTGCTGGTGGGGAAAGCTCCACGGGCACTCCTGACCTTGGTTGTATACTGTCGAAGTTGTCGTTGACTCGTTTGGCTTCGTGGTGCGGGATCCGTAGATCTTTGCTGTTCAGAACGGCCGGCTCGAAGGCTTGGGTCGTGGCCTACGTCAGCCCCGACCCGCCGCTTGGGGAGCCGTTGGTGTTCTGCCCGAGGCCTGGCGCACGTCGCCTCGGCTTCGCCGGGCTGGATTCTCTGTGGCAACTATTCGCTCGTGGGATCATCTGCGGAAAGTGCGGCACGTTTGCACGCCACGCGGCGCGACGGGCGAAACGGTTCCGCTTGCCTCGCCTTTAAAGTGGAAAGAGGGGGAACGGCCGTGGTTGCCGTTCCCCATTCCTGCTTCGTCTTCCCCGTTGATTCTTGCTCTCGCCAGTTCTTGCCCATCTTCTCTCTTGTTCGTGCTGTCCTCGCATTTGTCTCTCTCACCACGGGAAACCGATCCTCCATGGCGAGTTCGGGCGCGTGGATGGGCTCCACCGTGGAGGATGTATTCCTCTAGAAGCTCCGTCGGAACAGGTTCTTGGGGCTGACGGGCGACATGGAAGCCCGCGTTCCCCCTGAAGGAGAAGTTTCTCCGGTGCCCAAGAAGGGCGAGGTCGTCGTGTTCTCCGCGCATTTGGAGCGGGGATTGGGGCTCCCGGTGAGCTCCTTCTTGTCCGTCTTCAATTCCTTCGTCCGGCTACCACTTGACCCAGCCGGCCTGTTGTGCAGCTTTGTGAGCTCCAGAGGGTCGAAGATTTTGAGGTCGTTTTCGAGCCTGACGTCAGTGGTCCCTTCTCCAAGGCGCTGACGGCCTTGCTGGAGGCGGATTCCGCCGACGAGCAGGCGGGTGGGGAAACAGACGCCACCGCTGAGGATGAGTCGGGCGGCGGCGCCCGCGTCGGCCCGGACAGGCGCGGTGACACCACCGAATCATCCGGTGGGGGCGACGATGTTGGTGAAGATGGCGGAGGCGATGACGATGCCGCCCGCACCGCAATGAGCCCTGTCCCTTCTGCCAGCTCCGACTCCGATTCGGCAGCCGACCGGGACGACGACCTCGAGCGCGACGTCCCTCCTCCGGTCTTGCCGCCTCGCGGTAAGTCTCCTGAGCCTGACGCCGCCGGGCAAACTGACGATGTCGCGCGCGTGGTAGTAGATCTTTCCAGCGGTTCCGAGCCGGACTCAGAAGGTTCCTCTTCCATGCCAGCCTCCAAGCCGGCGCCGTCCTCCCGCAGGACCAAGGAGTTGGAGGCGGCGGCGCGGAAGAAGAAAGCAATTCTTCCCCGGCGGACCCTGAAGGAGAGGCGGTCGAAGTCGGTCGCCGATGTTGATGCAGGCACCGTGCCCCACAAGCGGAGGGGCACATTCGAGAAGCGGGGCGTGCTGCCCACCAAAAAGTTGGCTTCTTCGTCGTCCCGGCCTACTACGGCCGGATTGATGCCCGTCGGGAAGCTTTCGGCGGAGGCCCAGGCGGATGCGGTTGTGGCCGAAATCAGGGCCGAGGTCGACGCCAGGATGGCGGAGGAGGCGGATGTCCCAGATGGTGGGGCAAACAATGAGGTGATTGGTCTTGCTTCCGGAGGTGACTTTATTTATGATTTGAATCCGGGTGATTTGGCGAAGGAGTTTTATGCTCAAATGACGCAGGCGGATTTGGCCTTGGGAGCATCTGACGCTGGTCTGACTCTGGAACAGTTGATGACCTCAAGGGAGGAAGAGGAGAAGGTGAAGGCGGAGGTGGTTGACGCGGAGAGGGCGGAGTCTCTTGCCGGCGGAACCAACGTCCAGGTGGTTAATTCTGCTTTTGCTGTTGATCCAGGTTACGACTTAGGCGTTGAAGGTATGGAAAAAGCTATTTACGCGAAGCTGGCGTAGGCGGATCTGATTCGGAAGGAGATGGACGCCAAGGCGGCTACGAGGCAGCTGGCCGCTGCCAAGGCGGCTGAGGAGAAGGCGGGAGCGGACACGGACGCCGGCAAGACCGCGGAGGCCGGTGCAGAGGTTGAAGTGGTACCGGCCCGTGCGGAGCGGCCGGTTGACGACCCTGCCGTTACAGCGGAGGGCGGGGAGGCGCCCTCCGGAGGCGTGAAGCGCCTGTCCGACAACGTGCCGGCTCCCCCGCCAAAGCGCTTGAGGAGGAAGCCCAGGGAACTGGGCTCGTGCGATGGGTAAGTCCTTGTCTTGTGGTAGAAATCTTGCGGCTTGTACTTGGTGGTGACGCTTTCTTCGTTTTGTAGAGCGCCGCTTCCAATAGTGGAGACGGCGCCCGTCGCGGTGGTGGAACCGGCCTCGAGGCCTGCTCTCGAGGCTCCCGTGGCGCGAACGGCTAGTCCGCCTCCAGAGGCGGCAACGGCGACGGCGGATGTGGAACCGGTCGGCCCGGTGTCGGCGAATGTCGCTCCCCCTATGGTTGACTCTGACCCTCCGGTTTCAGGTGGTGGCGCTGACGCGTCGGTGGATGCTTTCCAGATAGTTCTCCGGCCCGGCGCCGGGGCCGGATATCTCGCCTTCCCCACTCCTTCAACGTCGGTGGCCGAAACGGCCAAGGACAAGGCCATAGCGGGGGTGACGGCTTTGCTCCCTGGTCCCCATCAGTCCATCTTGGTGTCTTCTCCTCCGTATTCCGGGCCGGTGCCGGCCCTGCCCGACGCATCGGGGAAGATTCCCCTCGCCGCGCTGGTGGAGGAGAAGGCCAAGGAAAATCTGGCCAACATAACGTTGCTCTGCTCCTCCATAGATTATGGTTTTGCCGAGGCGGCCAAGGAGACGACTTTGCTCAGGTGAGAGCTTGAGGCGGCCAAAGGTCCGGTTTTCCTTCTTGCTCACATCCTCTGTCTTGTCGTTCTCCATTCTTTCTTGCATGTCTTGGTTTGATGATGATCCGACCTCTGTAGGCGACATCGCCTCCCGCACCGGCTTGGAGAGGCAACTGAAGGAGAGGGACGCCGCCCTGGCCTTGGCCAAGGCCGATCTCCAGGCGGCGGAAAAGACGTCGGAGGAGCGCCGCCTGGAAATCGTCCGGCTGGGCGAGGAAGCGGCGAAACTGCAGGAAGCTGAGCGGTGGAGACGGGGCGAGGTTGAATCACTCCGCGAGAATGCGGATGAGCTGAGGATTCAGCTGAAGGAGTCCATCGAGCGCAATGACCTGATCGTCCAAACGGCCAAGGCGCGTGAGCTTGAGCATGAGCAGCTGGTGGGCGGCCTGATCAAGGAGGTTGAGCGCGTGAACGAACTGATCCTCGGTAAGTGAGGTCTCTTTCCCCTTGTCTTCTTGTTTGGGGTCTTCTACTCGGCCTCACCGGTTTGAAATGCAGGCCTTTACCCCGAGGTAGACGCGCAAATCCAGAAAGATGCTGCCTCGGCTCACTCCCGATCGGAGTCCTCTGGTGCTGCTGCTGGTTCTGCTCCGACTGCCGCCTCCCGTCTTCTCCGATTCGGCCAGGAGTTCAATCGGTTGAAAGAAGCGGCCGGCGGCGTGCTTGAGAACCTGTGGCCGGATGCTCCCTTGCCAGCAGCTCTCCATGATTTGTCCGCCCGGCTTGAGGGGGCGCCAGCCGGCATCAACGAGCAGGTGGAGATGGCGGCGCGCGGAGGCACCGACATGGCGTTGGCCGTGGTGAAGTCATGGTACCCGGGCGTGCTGATGATACTGGAGCCGGCGACGCTGCTGCTGCCACTGACGCCGCTACCATCTGATTTGTTTGCTCCCCCGGAATGCCGGGTGTAATTGTTGTCCTGTACTATTTAACTGTCCTGCCACATTACTTGCCTTGTTATTTTGGGCATCCTTGAAGATTGCTTTGTAAAAATTCGCTATTCTGCTCCCTGCCGTTGATTGTTATCATGAGAGTTATTTTCTCTGTGATTGCTGGGCCTTTGTGCCAGAATTCGTGTTTGTGTTTGGTGATGATAATCACCATGCCTAGCCCCCGAATTTTGGGCCGGCTTGAGCATCTAGCCGGGTCGAAATTTCACGTCCTTTATTTGTCTTGCGTTTTTCTTCCATCGTCGTGATGTCATGCAGCCCCCGAGTCAAGGTGATGTAGTTTTGCGTAAGGGTCTGCGGAGCCGGCTTGCCGGCTGCGCAGCCCCCGGGAATTTTCTGCCGGCTGACGGCGTGGGAGTCCCCGAGTCCGTGACTCGGGGTGATATAGATATGCGTCCGGGTCTGCGGAGCCGGCCTGCCGGCTGCGCAGCACCCGGGAATTTTATGCCGGCTGACGGCTTGGCAGCCCCCGAGTCCGTGACTTGGGGTGATATAGATATGCGTCCGGGTCTGCGGAGCCGGCTTGCCGGCTGTGCAGCCCCCGGGTATTTTATGCCGGCTGACGGCTTGGCAGCCCCCGAGTCCGTGACTTGGGGTGATATAGATATGCGTCCGGGTCTGCGGAGCCGGCTTGCCGGCTGCGCAGCCCCAGGGTATTTTATGCCGGCTGACGGCGTGGCAGCCCCCGAGTCCGTGACTTGGGGTGATATAGATATGCGTCCGGGTCTGCGGAGCCGGCTTGCCGGCTGCGCAGCCCCCGGGTATTTTATGCCGGCTGACGGCTTGGCAGCCCCCGAGTTCGTGACTTGGGGTGATATAGATATGCGTCCGGGTCTGCAGAACCGGCTTGCCGGCTGCGCAGCCCTCGGGAATTTTATGCCGGCTGATGGCTTGGCAGCCCCCGATTCCGTGACTTGGGGTGATATAGATATGCGTCCGGGTCTGCGGAGCCGGCTTGCCGGCCGCGCAGCCCCCGGGAATTTTATGCCGGCTGACGGCTTGGCAGCCCCCGAGTCCGTGACTTGGGGTGATATAGATATGCGTCCGGGTCTGCGGAGCCGGCTTGCCGGCTGCGCAGCCGCCAGGAATTTTATGCCGGCTGACGGCTTGGCAGCCCCCGAGTCCGTGACTTGGGGTGATATAGATATGCGTCCGGGTCTGCGGAGCCGGCTTGTCGGCCGCGCAGCCCCCGGGAATTTTATGCCGACTGACGGCTTGGCAGCCCCCGAGTCCGTGACTTGGGGTGATATAGATATGCGTCCGGGTCCACGGAGCCGGCTTGCCGGCTGCGCAGCCCCCGGGTATCGCTTCGCCTCCTTGGTCCACTTGCAAGCCACATGTCATGTTTGCATCGTCTTGACCCCTACGCTTCGCGTTTTGCCCCCTCGGCTTCGCCGTCTCCTGCGCTGGTGACACGCGTTTCTTGGAGACGGGCCGCTGACGGTTGCTCTGCTTCCCTGTCTCCTTATAAGTATCAACGCCGGCGTGTTTTCTCCTTCATCTTCATCCTCTCACTCTTGCGTCTCTAGCTCCCGCTGCTTAGACATGGCCCCAAAGAAGGAGATCGAGATGACCCCTCCCGTAGCGGCGAAGCGCGGCAGGGGGCGCCCCCGGAAGACTGACGTTGAAGGAACCTCCAATGCGGGCGCCAAGCGCGGCCGGGGTCGGCCGCCAAAGCTTATCCGCGGCGGTGATGAAGGTGACGTCGTTGCGGCGACCGGAAACAAGCGGAGCCCCTCTCCTGCCCGCTCGGAGTCCCCGATCTTCGGTGGCTAGGAGGACTTCCCGATCTCTGAGTTCATCCTAGTGCTGTACGAGCCCGTGCAGCGTGTGCAGTTGTTTCCCTTCGCCATCGCCGATGCGCTTGAGGGGGATGGCCCCTTCAGTTTCCTCCTCCATCGGGTTGGTGCTCACCAAGGGCCCTGGGAGGTGTTGGCTCGCGTCACCGCCGGTCCCAGAGGCGGGGGGAACCGCCGCCGCGTCGAGTTCTTCTCCGGGTGGAAGGCCTTCGCCAACTTCTTCCGTCTGGATTCCGCCTTCGTCATCCGCTTCCAGCTGAAGCGTCAGACGGGGGTCTTCTACGTCAAGGTCTTCGACGGCACCCTGTGCCTCAAGGAGTGGGAGGAGAGCGATGACGACATGACTCCGCCTCCCACTTAGTTTTAGGTTGTCCGATAGCCGCCTTGGCGTGTAAGCGAGGTCGTCCGCCTGTGGACTTCCTCCTTTTGTTTCGTTGTTCGGCTTCTGCTTGTAAGGTCGTGCTCTTGTTGTTGAATGCAACTTGCTTTTGTTCCTGTATCTGTTTACTTGCGCGCAGTTTTAATTTTCTGTACGTCGCGTTTGTGTCCGGCCTGAGCTCCCGAAGCCGGTTGGCGGCGTTTTCGTGCGTGAAATGAAACGATGAAGTGGTTAGCCTCCTCTTTTAATCATGGAGAACATTTTTACTTTGCTTGACTTAATTTCGCACTCGCCTGTAGCCTCTCCCGCCGTTGTTCGTGTGCACTTCACCGTCCAGTGGGATCATGCACACTACTATAACGTTAGGGTCCGGTTTGTTGGGCCAGAGTTTTCTCAGCCGACAACGATTTCTGTTTCTTACGTCTTTCGCATACAGTCGGCCTCCATCTTATTCTCTTGCCGGCCTTAACCGGATCCGAAGAGTTAGTCGTTTATCGTTGTGTAGTTAATCATCCGTAATAGGAGAAGCGGTTGCCGACTGCCGGCTTGGCCGAGTTTATAGAACAGTATTATTCCAGCCGGCAATACTTCCCTTTATGTGTTTTTCACGTTGTTGGCCCCCTCCAGCTTGTTCTCTTGCCGGCCTTAACCGGATTCGAAGAGTTAGTTGTTTAGGGGTTAGTCACGCTACACGGCCGCTAAAGGCAAGCTTGCCGGCTGCCGGAAGAACCGGAAAGGAAATGCAGAAAAAAGTTGCGAAAAACTGCTCATGTGCTCATCATTCTCATTTCTTTATTGATAGCATAGGTGATACATACATGGTTCTTTCTCAGGTGTAGAATCGACGCAAGAGTGACGCGTTCCATGGCCTTTCCGTTTCATCACCTTCCTTGTCCATCGTGTCCTTTTTGTGCTCGCGGGCGTCGAACAAGTAGTATGCGTCGTTGATGAGTGCTTTGCTTACGATGAATGGTCCTTCCCAGGGTGATGAAAGCGTGTGCATGTTCTTTGTGTCTTGGATTAGTCGTAGCACAAGGTCGCCTTCACGAAAGCGTACAGGCCTGACCTGCCGGCTGTGGTAGTTGCGTAGTTTTTGCTGATACATCGCCAACCTTGACTCGGCAAGCTGGCGCGCTTCCTCGAGCAAGTCCATTCCGTCTTCGTAGGCTTGCTTAGCTTCTGCTTCTGTGTACAGCACGATTCGGGGTGCATCATGCTCGATGTCAGTTGGCATGACGGCTTCAGCCCCGTGGACGAGGAAGAAGGGAGTGAAGCCGGTTGAGCGATTCGGGGTTGTCCTTAGGCTCTAGAGGACGGATGGTAGCTCTTCTTCCCACGCACCGGCTGCTCGCTCGAGTGGTTCGAGCAACCGAGGCTTGATGCCGGATAGGATGAGGCCGTTTGCTCGCTCGACCTGCCCATTTGACTGCGGGTGTGCGATGGAGGCCACGTCGAGCCGGATGCCGGTTCTGCCGCAGAACTTGGTGAATTCTCCCTTGACGAAGTTCGACCCGTTGTCCGTGATGATGCTGTTGGGGTAGCCGAAGCGGTAGATGATGCTTTTGAAGAACTTGACTGCTGTGGGTCCATCCAGCTTCTTGATCGGCTTGGCTTCAATCCATTTCATGAACTTGTCGACTGCTACCAGCAGGTGTGTCATGCCTCCACTAGATCTTCTCAACGGGCCGACCATGTCGAGCCCCCAGACGGCAAATGGCCAGGTGATAGGAATTGTCTTGAGTGCTGAAGCCGGCGTGTGCTTCTGCGTTGCAAATCATTGGCAGCCGTTGCAGAGCCGGACCAGCTGGTTCGCATCAGCCAGCGCAGTCGGCCAGTAGAACCCGTGCCTGAACGCCTTAGCCACAATTGCTCTCGAGGACGCGTGATGACCGCATTCACCTTGATGAATTTCTTTGAGTATCTTGATTCCTTCTTCTTGGCTCACACAGCGCTGGAATATCCCAGAGACACTGCGCTTGTACAACTCGTTGTTGATGATGGTGTAAGCACTTGCTCGGCATTTGATTTGCCTGGCGATGAGCTCGTCTGCCGGGAGCTCGTCGTTGGCGAGGTAGGCGAGGAAGGGTTGGGTCCATGGCGGAGCCTCTTCAATGACGAGGACCTCGACGGTTTCCGGCTCGCCTGGAGCCGGCCCAGCCGACTCCGCGCCTGGCGGCATCCGGATGGAGTCGGAGTCGGGACACGGCGTGATGGATGGCTTGTACAGCTTTTCAAGGGCGACGCCGGGTGGGATTTTCTCGCGAAGAGAACCAATGTTCGCCAAGGTGTCAGCTGCGTCATTGTTGGAGCGGTGGATGTGATGGAATTCACATCCGTCGAAGCATCCCGCGAGTTGCTGGACGAAGAAGCGGTAGGCGGCCATGTTGGCGTCCTTGGCGTCCCAATGACCAGTGGTCTGCTGGACCACCAAGTCGGAGTCGCCGTAGCAGAGGATCCGCTTGATGTTCATGGCCTTGGCGAGCTTGAGGCCTTGCGCGAGAGCTTCATATTCGGCTACATTGTTGGACGCCATGAAGTGGATTTGTAGCACATACTCGAGTCGGCCCCCCTTGGGTGAGGTGAGGACGACTCCGGCGCCGAGTCCCCAGTATCTTTTGGAACCGTCGAAGTGCATGAGCCAATGTTCACCGGAGTCGGGTGGCGGCGGCACGTGGTCCGTCTCCGTCCAGTCGGCTAGAAAGTCCGCCAGCTCCTGTGACTTGATCGCTGTTCTCTTGTCGTATTCGACTCCGTGCGCCGTCAGGTTGATCGCCCATTTCGCGACTCTACCGGTTGCGTCCTTGTTGCCTATGATCTCGGCAAGCGGCGCGTCGCTTATCACTTTGATCGGATGCTCTTGAAAGTAGTGCTTCAGCTTCTTCGTTGCCATGTACACGCCGTATACGAGCTTCTGGTAGTGTGGGTAATTCTGCTTTGACTGTGAGAGCACCTCGCTGAGGTAGTAGACTGGCCGCTGAATCGGCCGCTGCTTGCCGGCTTCATCTCGCTCCACCACCAGGACGACGCTGACGACTAGGTTGGAGGCGGCAATGTACATGAGCATGGGCTCCTTCGGAGCCGGAGGTGCTAAGACCGGGGTGGTGGCCATCGCACGCTTGAGTTCCTTGAAGGCGGCGTCTGCCGCGTCGCTCCAGACGAACTTCTCAGTCTTCTTCAGCAAATGGTAGAGCGGGAGAGCCTTCTCGCCGAGCCGGCTGATGAAGCGGCTGAGGGATGCCAGGCAACCGGTGAACTTTTGGATGTCCTTGACGCTTCTTGGTTGTCGCATGTTGTCGATGGCGGCGATTTTCTCCGGGTTGGCCTCAATTCCTCGTGCCGACACAAGGTAGCTGAGTAGCTGTCCGGCTGGAATGCCGAACACACATTTCTCCGGGTTGAGCTTCATCTGGAAGCGGCGCAAGTTGTTGAAGGTTTCCTTGAGGTCGGTGAGGAGGGTGTGCTTCTCTTGGTCTTGATGACGACGTCGTCGACGTAGGCGTGCGCGTTGTGACCGATCTGGTCGTGCAAGCACTTCTGCATGCAGCGCTGGTATGTTGCTCCCGCGTTCTTCAAGCCGAACGGCATGGTGGTGTAGCAGTACGGGCCGTAGGGGGTGATGAAGGCGGTCTTGAGCTGGTCGTCCGGGTTCAGCGGAATCTGGTGGTAGCCAGAGTAGGCGTCGAGGAGGGAGAGGAGGTCGCAGCCGGCCGTGGAGTCGATCACTTGGTCGATGTGTGGTAACGCGAAGGGATCCTTAGGGCAAGCCTTGTTGAGGTGGGTGTAATCGATACACATCCGCCACCGTTTGTTCTTCTTTTCCACCATCACTGGATTGGCCAGCCACTCCGTGTGTTGTACTTCCTTGATGAATCCGGCCGCGAGTAGCCGTGCTATCTCTTCTCCTATCAACTGTCTTCTTCCTTCCGCGAAGCGTCGCAGGGACTGCTTCACCGGCTTAGCGTCTGGACGGACGTGTAGAGAGTGCTCGGCGAGTTCCCTCGGTACACCCGGCATGTCCTTGGGGGACCACGCGAAGATGTCCCGGTTCTCACGGAGGAACTCGACGAGCGCGCTTTCCTATTTGGGGTCCAGGCTCGCCCCCACAGAGACGAACTTGGATTTGTCGTTGTCATCGAAGTAGATCTTCTTTGTGTCTCGCGCCGACTGGAAATTCGACTCGCCAGCCGGCTTGGCCGACTCCGGAATCTCTAGCTTGTCTTTGCTGGCCTTGCGCTTGAATTGCTTCATCTCCTCGTTGCAGACCATGGTCTCGGCCACCTTCGCGCTATCGGAGGCGCAGGCGATGGAGCGTTTGTAGTCTCCAGCGACGGTGATGATCCTGCGTGGGTCTGGTAGCTTCATCTTGAGGTAGGCGTAGTGCGGCACCGCCATGAACTTGGCGAGCGCCGGCCGCCCGAGGATGGCGTGGTAGGCGCTGGAGTGGTCGACCACCTCGAAGGAGACGGTCTCGCGGCGATGATTGCTCTTCGTGCCGAATAGGACGTCCAGCCGGATGAGGCCCATGGATGAGCCGGCTCGCCCCGGCACGATGCCGTGGAAGACCGTCCGACTCGGCGTCAAGCTGGACTCGGAGACTCCCAGCTTCTCCAGCGTGTCGCGGTAGAGGATGTTGATGCTGCTGCCCCCGTCGATGAGGACGCGTGAGAAGGTGCAGGCGCGTTTGGTGGAGATGATCATGGGCTCCAGGACTAGAGCATAGCCGCCTGGGTTAGGCATCAGCTCCGGGTGGTCGCGGCGGTCCCACGTGATTGGTTCTTGCGACCAGTTCAGGTACTAGGGGACGGGTGGAACCACCGCATTCACCTCCTTGAATCGCTCGCGCCGGTTTCGCTTGTCGTCGCGCTCGCTGACGAACACGATGTAGGCGGCATCCGGATTCTGGTAGCCGTCTGGACCCCTTGGAGGCGGAGCAGGAAGGCGCTCCCTCCTCTGTTCTTCGCGTTGGCGATCATCGCGATTCCAGTCTTCGCGCCGCCCGTCGTCGCGTCTTCGATTGTCTCGTCCGGCTTCATCTAGAGGTGGAGGCGGATTCCGTCGCTCGTACGGTGGTGGCCTTGGGCGGCCGAGGGTGCATTGCCGAACGGTGTGGTTCGCCGGCCGGTCGCCATGGTTCCGGCATGGTTGATCAAGTAGGAACTCGTAGCTGTTCCTCGCCCTTGTCCGGCGCATGTCACTGCTCGTCCTCATGCGGCGGTTGTCGAAGCCTCCTGCCGGCCTTCCCTCGGTAGTGGCGACGACCTTGGACTCGACGCGGTCGTCTGTGGACTTGCGCTTGCCGGCTGCGCCGGAGTCACGCCGGGTTGATTTTCCCCCTTCCTGGTTCTCCGTCCGGCTGCGGCGCGCAGCTGGCTCCGTCGTGATGATTCTTCCGGCTTCGTCGAGTCGGATCGGGTTGGTCATGCCCGCGTCGGCGGTGGCGTATTCGTCGGCGATTGCCATGAGCTCCACCATGGTCTTCGGGCTCTTCCTTAGGAGCCTGTGCTTGAGCAGCGTCTGGTCTCGGCAACCTTGAATGAAGTACTGGACAGCTTGGAGCTCGAGGATTCCCTCGCATGAGTTGCGTAGGCTAGTCCACCGGGTGAGGTAGGCTCGGTCCGACTCGCCGTCCTTCTGCTTGCACAGCGCGAGCAGCTGCGCGTTGCCGGGGCGCAAGTAGGTGCCGGTGAAATTGCGGTTGAACACCTCCTCAAAGTCCAGCCAGCTGTTGACGCTTTCAGCCGGCAGGCTGTTCAGCCAAGTCTGAGCCAACCCCTGGAGCATGAGTGGCACGTAGCGTACGGCCACCCGCTTGTTGCCGCCTGCGATGTTGACCGCCGTGACGTAGTCGGCGAGCCAGTCCTCCGGCTTCGCAGAGCCGTTGTACTTGGGTGTATCCCTTGGGAGGGTGAATCCCCGCGGGAATTGCTCGGTCCGGATGCGAGGTCCGAAGCAGCGATGTGCGGCGATGTCTTCCTCCTCGATGATGCTTGACGCCTTAAGCGCGTCGATGCGGAGGCGAGCGTCGTGGCTCGTTTCGGGCCCCAGCGGTCCCAGGCGCTCCTCGATGGTGACCTTGTGTCCGATTCGCTCCTTGACGCTGCGGCCGGTTTGCGGCCCCTTCCGGTTGCCGTCTTCGCGTCGTCCAGCCGGATCGCGGCCGTGATCACGAGGATGCGAGCTTGCGCTCCCCTCGCAGTGAGCTCGTGGTTGCTTGTCCTTCGCCCTTCCGCGGCTTGTGGATGACGCCTCAGCGCCTTGCTTGGACTTGTCGGCTGGATCGTAGCCTGGAGGCGGCTCATGATGTTCTCGGCTCGCCGTCGCCTCGGTTTCGCGTTGCTGCTGGTTGGCCGCGGCGATGAGCTCTTGGACCCGGCGTGCTTGTTGGCGTAGCTCCTCGCCCTGGAGATGGGGTAGCTCTGCTGCGGCCGCCTCCGTAGCCTTCATGTTTTGCACCAGGTTGCTGTACTCGGGCAGGACGATGTTCGAATGCTCGTGCGGCTGGCCGGCACGGTTCAGGACACCACTGAGATCCCCTCCTTTGCGTCGGACTTCATTCAGCTTCTCCGTGTTGCCTCTTGCCGGCTCGAATCCGTGGACGGTGTTGTACTCGCGCATCGTGGCGTTGAGTCGGCGCTGTGTTGATGCGAGGTGAAGAGCCTTGTCGTATATCTGTTGACGCATCCTCTCGAGTTCAGCCGCCGCCTTGGCTGGATCCGCACCCGGCGCGATGGGGGTGCTTAGCAACTAGAAGTCGGCCTCAAGGTTGCGCTGGAAACGGGATGGTTCGCCAGCTTCATGAACAGTAGCGGCGACGGCGCCTCCCGCCGCCGCGTGCTCGACCATGTGCACCTCGACGTAGACGTTGAGCTTGTCGTCGTCGCAGTCGGCGTCGCCGGAGTTGAGGTAGCCGAAGGCGGAGCCGTCGTTGCAGGTGCTGGTGTCGAAGATCGAAGGAGCCAAGCTCGAGTAGACCACCTCCGGGTATTCCTTGGCGGCGACGGTGACGTAGATGTGGAAATCGCCAAGGGTGACAACCGTGCCTCCGCTGGTGAAGCCCACGTCGACGAAGCTCCTGGTGTTGTCAAGGACGCAGCCGATGGAGCCGATGGAGAGCACGAGGCCGGAGACGATCCGCCGATCATCTACGGTCCGGGATCCCGCGCAGAACGTGACTCCGCTCATCGCGAGCCCCACGGTGGGCGCCAAATGTCGTGGTGGGTTGCACGGCATATCCATCAGAGATGGAAAAGATTGTGGGGCAGGCGACGATGGATGCTCGCACGGGATTGGGCAATAAGCACGCAAACACACGCTAGTTACCGAGGTTCAGGGCCCTCCTTGTGGAGGTAACACCCCTACGTCCTGCTCTTCTTGTTCTTATTGCTTGATCACAGAATCGGGCTACAATGGTGCTCCTTGAGCTGTTTCGGGTGGCAGCCGGCTAGAGATCCTAGCCAGCTGGAGGTTGAAGATGATGCTACGTGGTGCTCTGGTTGCTTGTGTGCATGTGCCTATCGTCTGTCCCTTGCTTACTTGCCTCGCGCAGGAGGCTCTAGCCCGCTTTATATAGGCAGCGGGCTAGGGTTTTTGGTTACAGGGAAGTTACAAGTTTGTCCCTATGACATCACTACTTTCTGGGCCGGCTGGAGCTTGTTGTCATGATTCGGTACAGGAGATGCCCAACAAGGGGTACTGTTCACCCAGAGCGGTTATACGGACCGGGCCCACTCGTACGGAGATGTCGGTTGGTGCGTCCGGCTTCGGCCCAGCCGGACATCCGCATCCGGGTAGACGCAGTTGGCTTGCTTCATCCGGCGGGTTTCAGGCGGCACTGTGCAGCCGGCACTTGTTCAGCCGGCCTGTGGAGAACTGAAGGAATAGGCTTCTTTGGGATATCCGGGGTTCATATCCCCGACACTGAGCCCTCTAGCTGTCTGGACCCGTCGAAGTGCATTGTCCAATATTTGGTGCAAGGTGAACTCGGTGAGGATATGCAATCAGTCCAATCGTTGACAAAGTCGACCAAAGCTTGAGATTTGATTGCTGCCCTGGGCTCGTACGTAATATGGTAAGGACCCAACTCAATTACCCACTTGGCGACTCGACCTGTTGCATCTCTGTTGCGTATGATATCCGCTAGCGGTGCTGAACTCACCACCTAGATTGGATGCTCTTGGAAATAATGCTTAAGCTTCCTACTTGCGAGGAAAACTCCATAGACTAGCTTCTGCCATTGAGGGTACCTTTGCTTTGACTCTGTGAGGACTTCAGTGATGTAGTAAACAGGCCTCTGCACTGGATACTCTTTTCCTTCCCCTGATCGTTCCACAACTACTACTGCACTGACCACCCTTTCATTGGCAGCCACATATAATAGCATGGGCTCCTTATCTGTAGGAGCTGCAAGTACTGGTGCTGATTATAGGGTTTTCTTCAAGTTCTCAAAGGCATCGTCGGCCTCTTTGTCCCATATGAATTTGTCTGATTTCTTCAGGAGTCGGTAGAGAGGATCCGCCTTCTCCCCGAGTCTTGAGATGAATCTGCTAAGAGCTGCTACACAACCAGCGAGTTTCTGAACGTCCTTTAGACAAGTCGGCTTCTGCAAGTTGTGAATAGCCTTGATTTTCTCTGGGTTTGCTTCAATGCCTCTCTCTGAAACAATGAAGCCAAGGAGTTTGCCTGCAGGGACTCCAAAAACACACTTTGTTGGGTTGAGTTTCATCTTGTACTTGCGCAGGTTATCAAAGGTTTATGTCAGGTCTGCTATCAGAGAGTCGGCCTTTTGAGACTTGACAACTACATCATCCACATAAGCATGAATATTCCTTCCAATCTGTTCTTTGAAACAATTTTGGATGCACCTCTGATATGTAGCTCCTGCGTTCTTTAGTCAAAAGGGCATTGTTGTGTAAGAAAATGCTCCAAAGGGCGTGATGAAAGACGTCTTCAGCTCATCCTCTATGTTGAGTCTGATCTGGTGGTACCCTGAATAGGCATCCAAAAAACAAAGTAACTCTGACCCCGCTGTGGAGTCGATGATCTGGTCAATACGAGGCAAAGCAAACGGGTCCTTAGGGCAATGCTTGTTAAGACCCGTGAAGTCGATGCACATCTGCAACTCTCCTGTTTTCTTTGACACTAACACTGGATTGGCTACCCACTCTGGGTGAAAGACTTCCTTGATGAACTCGGCTGCGAGGAGCCGAGCCACCTCTTCTTCGATGGCCTTCCTCCTGTCATCATGAAACTTGCGCAAACCTTGCTTAACTGGTCTTGCATTAGGGTTAACGTGTAAGCTGTGCTCGGCGAGTTCTCTGGGGACTCCTGGCATGTCCGATGGCTTCCATGCAAAGACGTCCCGGTTCTCACGGATGAACTCGACGAGCGCGCTTTCCTATTTATCAGAGAGGTGTGCCCCAATGGTGAACTTCTTGGAAGAATCACCAGGGGTAAAGTCGACTTGCTTTGTATCCTGAGCTGACTTGAATTTCATCTTCTCCTCTATGGCCGGCTTCTTAAGGACCAAGTTGTCCTCCGGCTCCCCGTTTGCCTTATAAAATTTCAGCTCCTCTTGAGCACAAGCTGTCTCGGCCAGCGCTGCATCCCCTAGTTCACACTCCAATGCCATCTGTTTGCTGCCATTGACTGTAATGACTCCTGCTGGACCTGGCATCTTGAGTTTCAAGTAAACATAGCATGATCTGGCCATAAACTTAAAGTATGCTGGTCGACCAAAGAGAGCATGGTATGGACTGATCCACTACCTCAAAAGGCACAATCTCTGAGCGAAAATTCTCCACTGTGCCAAAAGCAACCTCAAGATAAATCTTACCGATTGGCTTGGCTGACTTCCCTGGTATGATTCCATGAAAAACTGTCTCAGTGGGAATTAGCTGCCTATCTTGCAGCTGCATCCTCTTGAATGTGTCATAATATAAGATGTTGATACTACTTCCACCATCCATGAGCACTTTGTTGAATGTGTAGCCCCCAACTTGAGGTGCCACCACCAAGGCTAGCTGCCCTGGGTCATCGACTCTTGGTGGATGATCTGCCCGACTCCATGTGATGGTTTGCTCTGACCACCTTAGCCACTATGGGGTTGCCGGCTCAACTGCATTGACAGCTCTAACCTTTAATTTCTTGGCACGCTTGGACGTGCTTGTTGTGAAGACATGGTAATTGCCACGACTCGGGTTCTGTGGCCGAGTTGTGACATAATACTGCCCATTGTCATCGTGAAGTTGCTTCGGGTTCTGCTGGAACCCGCCCTGTTGGTTTCCTCCTCCCTGAGGTTGGTTAGGGTTATTGCCGGCTCCTCCATCGTGGTTGCCGGGTCCTCCATCACCGTTGTTTCCTCTATGTCCATTGTTGTTGCCTCTATTTCCTGGTCCTGGGAGCCTGGCATGCTGCAAATCCACGCACTGTCCCAAGGTGTGACCACACTTGCCGTTTCTGGCGTGTTGAGGGCATGGACTCGCCAGAACCTCCTCTGTGGTCGGCCTACGTCCCTGATACCCTTGGGAATTGTTGTCCTTGCGTCTGACCCTAGTGTTTGTGTTAGCCACTAGGTCAGAGTTGTCTCCATATGGCCGCTTGTTACTTCCCTGGTTCTGGTTCTTATTTTGATTCTGGTTCTGACCATTGCCACCATGTCCTTTAGGCCCTTCCTCCTGATCCTTTGTTTTGTCTGTGGCAGCATGCTTATTAGCACCTGCCATGATTTCACCGATCGTAAGGGCAATACCTTGATTCAGGCTCTCCTTCATGCGACCCAGCTTCCAGCTCAAGGGATTGTAGCTGCAATTTCTCTCCATTGCCATTAGCACTGAAATCGTTGGGAGTCCTTGCGATCAGTTGATGATCGCCTGAGACCCGCTTCATCCAATGCCTTGCAGACTCGCCCTTTCTCTGAACACACCGCTCCAAGTCCTCTATGGTACTAAGCTTTTTGCATGTTCCCTGGAAGTTCTGCACGAAAGCCGACTTCAACTGCTCCCAAGAATTGATTGATCTAGGAGGCAAGTTACGCATCCACACCTTGGCTGCTCCCTCCATCATAAGATACATGAATTTGGCACACAGATTACCTGTGGCATTGCGGATACTCATCGCCATCTCGTACGTGCCCAACCAGGAAGTCGGGTCCATGTTGGGCTCATAATTGGGAACTTTGCGCGGCTCCTTGAAGTCGCTGGGGAAGGACTCGGACCTGATGGCATCTGACAAGCACTCTGGTCCTGTTAGTGAAGGAGAGGTACCAGGAAAAGTCACCTCTGTGTGCGCCCGGGTTGGCTGAGGCTGGTTATCTGGACCAGCTAGGGCTCTGTCCCTCTCAGCCTCCCGTGCACTGGCCGCCTCCCTCTCTCGTCGCTGTCTTGCTTCATCAACCACCAGTTGAGCTCGTGAGGCAGTTGGTATGTTGACCCTGTTCCTCTCTTGTTCACGGCGCCTTGCGCTTGTAGAGTTGGCCGGGTGAGACTCATCATGCCGACTCCTCGTGCCAGAGTTGAACGGTGTCGAGTGTAGCCTACTTGCATCTGGAAACGCTGGATAAAGAGCTTGCTGAGTCATTGCTGTCTTCAGCATCTCAATAGCACGTCGGGTCTCCTGTCCCGCTGCTCCTTCTGGTATCTCAATGTTCTCTAGCCTCATAGTTGCCGCATGAACGTTGTCCATTGGGTTAGAGTAATGCCCCTCTGGCGTACGAAACCTGCCAAGTGGAGGTCCCATACCACCTGTTGATCCTCCTCTGACTCCTCCTTCGGGTGGCGGTCCGTTAGTACCATTGCCGCCGGGTCCCTCTGGTGGTGGTGGTGGTGGTGGTGTTGCTCCTCCTC
The DNA here is from genome assembly GCA_012064385.1 of Puccinellia tenuiflora. NCBI lineage: Eukaryota > Viridiplantae > Streptophyta > Magnoliopsida > Poales > Poaceae > Puccinellia > Puccinellia tenuiflora. The sequence goes on along the minus strand of QRDG01000100.1, from coordinate 972,843 downwards.
CTGCGCCGCCTCCTGCAGCTGATGAGCTTCCTAGCCCGGCTCCTGCGCCTGGGCCATTGGGTGTGTTGAACAAAGCAGTAGGGTTGACAATGACTCCGCCACGCAGGCGACTCCTCGCCCTGCGATGCTGAATAGAGGTGAGTTCCTCCTGGCGACTCCTTACAACCTGGGCCTCTGTCTGGACCCGGCCCGCTCTTATGCCAATCTGCGATTTGCCTCTGTGACTTCTGCTAGCTGCCTCTCTAACGCAGCACGAGCACTGGCTAATTCCGTCACCCGCTCTGCTGCATTGCTTGCATTGATTTCCTTTGTCAGTAGACTTGGATCAAACTGATTTCCACCGTTTCCAGACATGTAGACTCCAACGATGCGGGCGCGTACTGGCGACTCCGCATAATCCTCCTCCTCAATTCCATACCCAAGCCGATCCTCGAACAAGGGCAAGATAGACTCTGAATCGGCGTCGTAATCTGGCTCCACACATGGCTCCGCCAGCGACTCCTCTTCATGGTTGACAGCAAGTTGTTCCTCTGACTCGGCGACGATGCTGACTTCTGATGTACCGACCGACTCCTCGCCGTCGGACTCGACAACAACTGTTGGCTCTGATACTGATTCCGCCGAGTTAGCGCGAAGACCCGATGCGCAAACCATGCCGACGAACACGTTGATCCCTCCAAAGACAAGCTGGTAACCCTCGTCGACTTCCTCCATCTCTGGAGTGCAGCCGGAGTCATCGATATCGGTTTCTCCATGCTCATCAGTGTAGACTCGCCCGATGGCGAGTTTCTCCATGGCCCGGTGAGCGGCTCCCACGATCTCAACTCCTCGCATCTCCTGCCCCACGGTGGGCGCCAACTGTCGTGGGGTTGTCACGGCAAGTCCTTCCTCTGGGAAGGTGAATTCTGGGGCCATTGATAATCGAAGTACGTAGGAGATGTTTATCTTGCCTAGGGACACAGATTTACCCAGGTTCGGCCCCTCTTGATTAGAGGTAAAGACCTACTTCCTGCTTCTCTTTATTGCTCTAGATCTGATCTCGATTACAGGGTTCTGGCTCCTATCTGGGGAGTCGGCGACTATGGATCTCGCAATTACTTGATTTCTTAGAACTTGTCGATCTAAGGTCCAGGACCCCGCTTATAAAGGTGGCTGGGTCTCTGGACTTACAACCTACACCGAGTCATACTAGAACACGGAGTCCTACTCTACGTCTTGGTCTTCCACGTTAGAGCTCCGGGTTGTACTTGGACTCCTTCCTGACGGGTCCCTGCTCCATCATGGGCCTTGGTCGGCTTGTCTCCAGCCTAGCCCATGCGACTTGATGTATGACTCGGCTTTGGCCTTCTTGGTCTTGGCGGGTCTACTTTCCGGGTCCATGGGCCTACCTATAAAGTATCCCCCCATCACCAGGTCTCCGGGTTGGAGTTCCCAGGAGCGGACATTGCGGCTGTGGTAGCGACGGAGACCTTGCTGGTATCAAGCGGACTGCAAGGAAGCTCGACACCTGACTTCTTCCAACATGTTTATGTCATCAATCCTCCGCTCAACTTGTGCATCTTCATCATATGCGAGTACCCGATGTCGGAGAACTGTCCCAGGAACTGGGTGTGTCTCACTACGTAAGGAATCGAGTAAGGGGCTGAACACGGAATCAAACAACCCTCAACATGCCTCGGCGACAGAGCTCATCGAGAATCGCTGCGGGACGGCACTACAGAGAGGAACGCACAATGTTACCCAGGTTCAGGGCCCTCTTGGAGAGGTAAAAACCCTACGTCCTTTCTTGGTTGTATTGCACTGCTTGGAGAGGTTTCAGTACAAAGTGAGCTTGGCGAGCTTGAAGTGGCTAACAATGGCTAACCCTAGATCTCAGATTGCCAACTGCAGAACCAACTGAAGACCAACCCTTTGCCCGAATGTGCTCCCCCTCCTTTTATAGGTGTCTTGGGCCTCTTCCCCCAAATATCTTGGCGGGAAGGGTCACCACATGGCGACGAAGGAGGAGGACGGGTGCACGATAAAGGTAGAGTCCATGGACGCGGTCCACGGCAGGGAGCGGTGTCACCAAAGCTGGAAAAAGCCACCGTCCAGCCAGGACGGTGGACTGGCGCTGCTGAGGTCGGGAGGCACCCCACGGTGACGTCGCCCTTGGAGCGTAGCGGCAGATGGTCTCTTTATCACCGGAATGGCAACGCTTGTAGCTCCTTTGCTTGGTGCAGCATTGTTGACTGCTTTATACACAGGAATGGCAACTGCGGCGTTGCCGTCAGCGCGCGTAAGCACGCCCGTGACTCTGCGGAGGGCGCAGAGTCCATGTGCGCTCTGCCGCGGGGACAGAGCTTGCTTCGTGAGGAAGAAAACCTCGCGAGGCTGGAGGCCTCGCCGAGCCTTTTTGCTTGGTCCATGAAGATGCCCTCTCGAGGAGAGGTCCCTCGCGAGGAAAAAAACCTTCGCGAGGCTCGCCAGGCTTGGAGAGCCTGGTCCTTAGCAAAATCTTCTGAAGAATGTTGTGGGCCCTGGCAGGCCGGCCCGTGGTACCCTGGTTTCCACTGTGCCGACACCCGAGGGGACCCGTATGTTAGCTCGGTTTGCAAGACAACTTCGGCTCCGTAGACGAGGAAAAATGGTGTTTCTCCAATTGCTCTATTGCGTGTTGTTCTGAGGTACCACAGTACGCTTGGCAGGTGATCGATCCAATTTTTTTCCTTTATCCTCCAAATTGTCGAAAGCCTTGGTCTTCAAACCCTTCAGGACTTCCGCGTTTGCTCTTTCCACTTGTCCGTTGCTTCTTGGATAGGACACCGAGGCAAAACACACCTTGATGCCCAATTCTTCGTAGAAGTTGAGGAAGGCTCGACTTGTGAACTGAGTGCCATTGTCCGTGATAATTCTGTTTGGTACTCCGAAGCGATAAACGATTCCTTCGATGAACTTGATGGCGGCCTGGGTCATATGACGCAGTGTTGGCATCACTTCAACCCATTTTGTGAACTTATCGATTGCCACGAAGAGGTATTCATGTCCTCCGATAGACGTTGGGACCTTGCCAACGATGTCCAGCCCCCAGACCGCAAACGGCCAGGAGATTGGTATTGGCTGAAGTGCTTGTGCTGGTTGGTGTAAGTTCTTCGCGTAGTACTGGCACGCTTCGCAGGTCCTGCTTAGCTGCTCCGCATCATGAAGTACTGTTGGCTAGTAGAACCCTTGACGGAAAGCCTTCCCCGCCAGTGATCTTGACCCTACGTGACTTGAGCATGTCCTTCGTGGATGTCTTTCAAGAGTGCTCGGCCTTGTTCTTGTGGTATGCAGCGGAGCTTGACTCCGTTGCCGCGCCGTCGATAGAGCTCACCGTCGATTAAGACATGGAGCTTGGCTTGACGAGCCACCCGCTCGGCTTCATGGTCGTCCTCTGGAAGGACTGCTCCATTATGTACTTGACGATGTTCTGGGCCCAGGGCGGGTGGGCTCCTTCCACCGGCAGTACCGCTTGGGCAGAAGGAAGCAAAGCTTCTCCTACCGTGGGCACTGCCGGGTCTTGACCTTCCGGGCTGGCTACCCGTGTTGTCGATGTAGAGGGGTCGCTAGCCCCCGGCATCGATGCATACCTTGTCTTGAACCTCTCGGGAGAAATCGAAGGTTGTCGGAGCACCTCGATGTAGATCTCGGGAGGCACCGGCTCATGCTTGGAGGCCAGCTGTGACAGCTCGTCGGTGGACTTGTTCTCTTCCCGGGGGACGTACACGGCCCTGAAGCTGTTGTAGCGCTGCTAGAGCTTCCATACCTCCTCAACATACGGAGCCACTTGAGGGCAAGCGTACTCTTTGTTGACTTGTTTGACGACTAGCTGAGGGTCGCCCTTGACAATGAGCTTGTTGATGCCGAGGCCGATGGCAGCACGAAGTCTAGTGAGCAGGCCCTCGTACTCCGTCGTGTTGTTCGAGATATTCCCTTGGTAGTGCATCTGGACGTTGTACTTCAGGCAGTCGCCGGTCGGTGAGGTTAAGACGACGCCAGCGCCCCCTTGCTCCTTTGTGTAGGAGCCATCAAAGTGCATGGTCCAGGCATCCGGGTCCTCCTTCCCTGGGAGACATGTCTCCTCTTCCGGGTCATCGAACGCCGTTTCGGTCCATTCGGCGGTGAAGTCTGCCAGTGCCTGGCTCTGATGTTGTCCATGTGCTCGAATTGATGTCGAAGCCTTGAAGTTCCATAACCCAGCATGATATGCGTCCAGTGGCCAATGGGTTCTCCAAAGGGCTTCTCAGGTTGTACATCGATACGACCGTGATCGGATGGCTTTCGAAGTATGGCCTCATCTTGCGGGAAGCAATGACCGCCAGCAGGAGCTTCTGGATCATGGGATACCGCTCCCGGGCATCCCGCAGCACTGAACTGACGAAGTAGACCGGACGCTGCACCTTGAGGGTTGCCTGGCCCTTGTCGGGCTCGGCCTCCTCCATGTCTTCGGCGTGCCGGGGTGTTGGTGAGGTAGCCCCCGGCAGAACCCCCTCGGAGGGAGGTTCTCCCTCTTCCGCGAAGGAAGGATCGACGCTGGTGGGTGTTGCCGGAGCGCTGAGGTTGCCCAGTCGCCTTTTCTTGCCTGGTTGCCCCGGGAAGGAGCTCCTGGGGTGCTTGCCCTTGATCTTGCTTGATTTCTTTGGCAGAGCGTCACGCTCTGCTGCCAGTATGACGCTGATCACCTGGTTGGTGGCAGTAATCTATAACAGCAAGGGCTCCTTCTCAGCTGGCGCCACGAGGATCGGGGGCGAGGCTTGGTAGCGCTTGAGGGACTGAAGAGCTTTTTCGGCCTCGGGGGTCCATTCCATGGGGCCTGTCTTCTTGAGCAACTTGAAGAATGGTAGGGCCCACTCCCCAAGTCTTGAGATGAAGCGCTCGAGTGCGGTGATGCACCCATTGAGGCGCTGTACGTCTTTGACCCGCCGGGCGCCTCCATGCGCTTGATGGCCCTGATCTTGTTAGGGTTCGCCTCGATCCCCCGGTGGGAGACCAGGAAACCTAGCAGCTTGCCGAAGGGGACCCCGAACACGCATTTGTCGGGTTGAGCTTGAAGTTGACCCGGCAGAGGTTGCCGAAGGTCTCATGAAGGTCTTGGACGAGGGAGTCCTTGCACCGCGTCTTGACCACAATGTCGTTGATGTAGGCTTCAATGTTGCAACCCAGCTGAGGCCCGAGGCACGCCTACATTGCCCGCTGGAAGGTAGTGTCGGCGTTCCGGAGGCCAAACGGCATCTGGGTGTAGTAGTAGCAGCCCTTGGGGGTGATGAATCCCGTCTTCTCCTGGTCTTCCACCGCCATCATGATATGGTGATACCCGGAGAAGGCATCCAAGAAACACAGTAACTTGCACCCGGCTGTGGAGTCCACGATCGAGTCGATGCGCGGCAGAGGCTAAGTGTCCTTGGGGCAGGCCTTGTTCAGGTCTGTGAAGTCGATGCAGAGCCGCAGCTTGAAGGTCATGGACTTCGGTACCACCACTGGGTTGGCCACCCAAGTTGGGTTCGGAACCGCCATGATGACGCTGGCTTCTATCAACTTGTCAACTTCAGCGACGATGAATTCCAGTTTCTCCTTGCTCTGCTTACGCAGAACTTGTTTCACAACGCGGGCATCCGTGCTTACCGCCAGTTTGTGCTCAATCACCTCCCTTGGTACGTCGGGTAAACCTGACGCCTCCCATGCGAAGACATCAGAATTTTCCTGAAGGAAGGCGATAAGTGCGCTTTCCTATTTGTCAGCGAGGTGGGCACCGATGGTGATGGTGCGACACCCATCGCTCGTCAGAGCCACCTTCTTGGTCATTTGCGGGTCGCCGTGGAATGGCGCCTTCTCGGAGGAAGTGGATGCCGAGCCCCCGGGGCACCCTTCGTGCCCGGAGAATGCTCCGACATTAGCTTCCTACGCGCCCTGATGGACGCTTGCCGTCGCCGCCACCGTCTGGTTCAGCTTCTGGACGCAGTAGATGGCGTCGCTAACGTTGGCTTTGACCGTGATCACGCCCCACGCTGCCGGGATTTTCATCATGTTGTAGGCGAAGTGGGAGACGGCCATGAACTTGGCCAGGGCAGGCCGACCAAGGATGTTGTTGTATGGGAGCAGCGTGTCAGCGATATCGAAGACGATTTCCTTGATGCGGAAGTTGCTGGGATCACCGTAGGTGGCCGGGAGAGTGATCTTTTCAAGAGGTCGAGTCACACTCCCGTTCACGCCTTGGAACATGCTGGTGTCTTGCAGGAGGGATACATGGATTTGCAGAGTGGCTAAGACCTTGGCCATCAACAGGTTGAGGCTGGATCCTCCGTCCACCAGCATCTTGGTAACCTTGTAGTTGTGGATGATGGGTGACACAATCAGAGGCAGGGTCCCTACCCTGGAGGTGTTGTCGGGGGGATCCTCCTAGTCAAAGGTGATGACCTGGTTAGACCAGTCTAGGGGCTTTGGCGGGGCAGAAGCGACCGCATTCAGCTCCCAGACAAGCCTCTTGCATGCGCCGTTGGAGGGTGGGAGGGAGGCTCCTCCATGGATACACCCGACAACTCCGTTGACTCCCTAGAACTGCCCGTTGTTGCCACTTGGGGAGCCGGAGCACCCCCGTTGTTGTCGTGCGAGACCTCTTGGTTGTCGCCCCTGCGACCGTCGTGGTTGCCGCGTCCTCCTTTGTAATGCCCCGGGATCGGTACTATGTAGATTTGAGCACTACCGCCAAATCCACATAATAATGATCCTAGGTCGCCCAGCAGGCATATGCACGTCGCAACACACATGTTATGCGGGTGGAATGTGATGATCATTACAACAGTTCTCGATGGAACCCACAAAGGAACATATACAACAACGACTCACCGAGTCAAGAGCAAAAGATACACCGAGTCAACAACAACGACTACGGACAAGATACAAATTGGACTAAGAGTCCTGAAGATAAACGAAGGCACCATATCCCTGCCCAGGCCAAGCCGGAGGGATTCCCAAGCTAACGTCGTCAGACTTCAAACCTGTCAGCTGCATTGGAATAACAGCCCCAAAGGGGTCATTACTATAAACAGTACTGTAAAGTAATACTCACAAGATATCAAAGCTTGAAATCTGGGGGAAAGGGGTTGTTGAAGCGGCGGCAAGCAGCACTAATAGCTTATAGAGACACGCTACAACTTTCGTCTAATAGATACAAGGTAAGAGAGCGCATAGGGAACCAACTATATACTAACACCAAACATAACCCAGCCGATTCCTTACCCGCCCGTTTAAACCACAAGCAGCAAGCCCAAAGGCACTCACACAGTTAACAAATTTTATGGGTTATTATTTAAGTAGTCTATGTTACTCATCAAGTTATTATCATTAGGTGCAAGTTGTCTATGATCTTGTTAGCCAACACATTTCACCAAGTCGTCCATAACCGCAGACACGGCTTTTCGAAAAGATTTAACCCTGCAGGGGTGCACAAATGTGGCCACACGTTCATCAACCCATCGCGCCATGGAATTAGCACACTTCCGGGGTATGCTGGCAGGGTATCCGACACTACACTTTCCTTCACTACCACACAAGTCCAGCGAACCACCTAGCTAGGTCTGACCCACACTGAAAGTCCGGCCGAAGCTCCGAGGGTGGACCTAACCGTTGCGTGAACGGCTTCAGGAGGTACACTCATACGATTTCCCTCCTTCCACATGCGATTAACGCCCATTCCGCAAGCCCTACCATAAGTAACCATCACGTATAAGTCCCGGAGGCGTTCCATCCGTACCTGCATCACAAATAAATAAAGCGTCGCGCAAATGGAAACACCCGAACTAAGTTGTGGCCCCTGGACAAGGATGCAGATCCGGTACTAGGTCGAGGGGAGTCCCATTTCCTCCCACATGTGGGTAGTGTGCTCAGTCTTGGATCAGAGGACAGAACTCGGGTCCTAGGCAACACTAGCAGAACAAATCACCACGATTGGCCTTCCGCCGGTGCCTTATCTTTATTAATTATATCCCATCGCCAAACATTAAAGATTATCATGTGAATTTAACCCAACTATCATATTAAAGCAAGACTAGAACAAGACTGGAGCAAAACAAAGCTAAGCATGCGCTACGACTCACAAAGGCCAACAAGGTAAACAAACAACAGCTTAATAGGATGTGGAGGTGTGGCTATATCATGGCTGCCAGGTAAACATGCAAATAGGATCGGGTCACAAGAATCGCAACATACGGATAGCAAGGAACAAAAGATAGGAGACGGAAAAACAAGCAAAGATAGCAGGTGAGTAGTGCTTGCCTGCAATCCGGTAGAGGTAGCAGAACATGTCGTTGCTCACATAACTCAACGTCCTATCACGAAGAAGCAACGAACACTGGAAGGCGCAAAAATGCATTTTACTACTACGGCATAAGAAGCGGCATGTTGATGACATGAATGCATGACAAATTAAAGGTGATCCAATTTTATTCCCTAACACATGGCAAATAATTTTAAATGGTATCGGTGCACAATATAGATGCACCGGACAAAACCCCATAATTAAAATTTTAGTTGATTTAATTCGACTAAATGGATAAAAGGTGCGATCTTAATTAACTATGCATGATTTTAGATAAGATACGCATATAGGGTATATAGGGTTTAGGGTTGGGGGTCACACATCGGTTCGAGGGATCTTCGGATTTGGAGCGGAAGTAGTCGACATCATCGAAGTAGTCGAAGTAGATGTCCGTCCGGAGTTGAAGTAGTCAAGGTAGTCGATGTCGTGGAAGTAGTCGTTCACGGGGCGTCGTCATGGCGGACCTTGGCGTTCCGGGCTTCAGGGTCGACGGGTTTCACGGTGTCGGAGATCGGGCGCCGGTAGTCATTCACGGAGTTGTGGAAGTTCTTGGGTTGTCGTCGTACGTGAACCGGTAGTCGTTCACGGTCATTGGGGATCAATCCTCACAGTCACGCACGAAGGCGGCCGACACACAACACCAAACGGAGAACTTCGCGGGTCGGGTCTTCGTCATGGAGAACTTGTCGGTCCACGATGTCGGGTCGTTGGCTTCATGATGGGATCGGAGACAGATAACTTGGCATCAGGGTTCGGGCTACACGACGGGAACACGTCGGGAATGGGAACATGACAGGGAAACGGGAGACGCCGGGGACGGAAAACACGGGCACGGCATCGGGGACAGGGAGACACAGACACGGGAGCGGGACAGCATCAACACGCACGGGCACGACAGGGGACGAACACAGAGATGGGAACACGGACGGAGACGAGCTCAGCGGGGCGACGCGAGGACGAGGGATGCGGACGAACGAGGTGGAGCCCATGGTCAAGGTCACCGGCCCGGAGCAGGAGGAGAAGGCCATGACGGATGGCGTCCAGGGCGAGGACGGTGGAGGCGCGTGTCCCTGGAGGCAGACCGGCGAGGCGGGTGGCGAGGAAGGCGGCGGTGCTGGTCGGGGTCGGCCGCTACTAGAGGAGCTCGGGGAGAGAAGGCGCGGATGGGGAGAGGAGGATGGAGGCGAGGCGGAGCTGGGGGGAGGGAGAGGCAACGCTGGGGTCGGTGGGGAGGAGGAGCGGCGGGAGCTGGGTGGCGGGGAGAGAGGAGAGGGCGCGGCGAGGTGGAAGAGAGAGGAGGCACGAGCTCGGGAGCAGAGAGAGGAGAGGAGGACGCGGCCAGTGACGGGGCTGGTGGAGGATGGTCGGCGGCTGGCCGAGCCAGAGCAGCAGGAGGGAGGAGCTTGATGGCGGGGTCGTGCAGGTGGTCGGGTACGGGAAGCGAGAGGAAAAAGCTGCGGGTGGGAGGAAGAAGGAGAGCACGGGAGAAGAGGAGAAAAGGGGAGAGGAGAAGAAAAGAAAAGGGAAAAAAAGCGGGAAGGGGGGGAAGAAAAAGAAGGAAGGTGGGAGGACCTGATTGTGAAAAAGAGAAAGAGGGGGAGGGTGGCTGCAAGAGGCAGGGGTAGGAATAGATAAAGCCAGGGGGAAACCAGAGGAACCCTAGGGTTTTGGAGGTTAGGTGGGCTTGGGCCAGCTTTGGGCTACTCTCTCAATTCTCAAAACATTTTCTTTTGCAAATTAATTTGGAAATTAATTTTAGAAAAGGAGACGACTGTCTCGGTAAAACTTTTTCGTCAATTTTAGCAAAATAAAATAGGGTTTAATAAAAATAGATTTTGTTGCCAAAATATGCGATGCGCAGGATGCTGATGTCATGATGATGCAAAAAAAAAAACAAACAAAAATCTAATTTGGGGAAAAACCCCGGGATGTTACAACCCACACCACTAACAAGGGATCTCGCCCCGAGATCCACGCTACCGTCGGGGAGGAGAAGAGCGGGTTATACTATTGAATCTTCTCGCACCATGTTGATCTTCTCGACACCACTAACAAGAGGTTCTTGCTCACGCCGATGATCATCTCGACACCACTAACAAGAGGTTATTGCTTACGTCGATGGCGATGTCCTTCCGTAGAGATGTTTCCGAAGATTGAACCTATTAGGATAAAGCCAAAGAGATCGTCCAACCCACGAAGATGTTATGACTCGGAAGATAGATAAGAGAGAAGATATAAAACACATAAGGTAAGAGGAGGAATAGATCTATTATATACTTAAAACAATAGAAAATAAAGCTACCACGTTCGTCCACATAGGCTTAATTTTTTTACCCCATTGATCCTGATTGTAACGGCTGAGATTTAAAGGAACAATGAAAGTTACATAAATATGGTCACGTCCAACTAAAAAGATGTGTGCCAAAGGACCATTAAACATCAACGTGCAGAACCATCTACAAAAAGATGCACACGAGGCACGACTAGAAATTTGATTCGTGTCCATATAGGATAGCTACAACCATAACGTGGCGTGTATAAGTAGGACTCTATGACAAATACTAATCACGCTCACGTGATTGAGAAAAAAAAATAGACACAAAATGGAAATATAGCCAGCGACATAGAATTGTAGTAGTAGTCCATGTTTATTTTTTGAGTCCATGTTTAGTAGTAGTCCATGTTTATTTTTTGAGTCCATGTTGATGCACTTGATTTATAATCCAATCAACAGAGGCATGTTGAAACAAAGTCCATATTGCACACGGGAACGTCATTAGAACGCAAAGTCAAAGGAGTCCATACACATATCTCCAATAATTTTGAAACACTGAATCAATTTCGAGGCCTATACGTACTTTCTCTCCATCTATAGTACAGAGTACAATATAAAAAAAATCAACCGATCAATCCCTCCACAAGTTGCCCAGTGCATAAGCAAACACACGACGCCCTGATTATCGATAGATCGAGAAAATCGATTTTGACAATCGACAAACCAAAAGAACCGAGCCGTGCAGAACTTCCTGCTTCTCACACGGAATCACTTCTCACCGGACGACCAACTTCTCGGCTAAATCAGATCCAGGTAATCGCCATGTCTAATCTCTTCTGCATACTTTATACTATTATTATTGCTCTGCAGATTGAACACACAAGGTTTTTTTGTACAATTGTTACTGCAAAGTTGATTATTTCCATAGCAGATCTTTATGAGTATAGTACCTGTGCATATTGTCGTGCATATAATTATTATTAACGAACAAATATTTTCTAAACCTCTTGAAGGCAATAATATTATGGCGTACACAAACCTGAGTGATCTGACAACAACTGGACAAGCATCAAACATTAAAGTTAAAGTTATGAGAATGTGGGATTCAGTCAACCATATGACTGATGAACTTATGAGCATCGATATGATTTTGATGGATGAACAGGTATTATTCCTAACATTAATTGCATATTGTTTTGTTGTTTTACCCAACTACAAGTACTAAGTATACCTTTGTGTTGTTTAAACAGGGAAAAACAATTCATGCTACTATTTGGAAGAATCTGATATATAGACACTTACAAATCAAAAATAAATGAGAGTTCTATCTATATATTCAGCAACTTTAAGGTTTTAGAATCTACAAAGTATCGCCCACTTACCAATGAAATTAAGATTATTTTTGTGTATAATACAAAAGTAAAGGGGGTGAAAGGATCATCAAACAAGTTTCCCGATTACTACTTTGAGTTTGCTGCCAGAGAAACTCTACAAGAGCGGTTAGAAAAAGATAGCCAATGCTCAGGTATGTTCATTATCGTATTTTTGGATTATTCAAGTAGTTAACCTTTCTGAATTTAAAATAATAAATCATAAAAATATGTTCAGATGTCATTGGATTTCTTACGCACATTAAGCCGATTGAATCAAGAGTAACAAAGAAGAGCACAGGCAACCCCCAACCTACATCTATCCGTGAGATAGAAATTCTATTATCAGAGTAAGTGTATAGATATTACAAATGATTATGTTTTCCTCCCATTATATTATCGTTAACTATTTGCTATGAAATATTTAGGGGTCATAAAATCCCAATAACATTGTGGGGAAAGTGTGCTCATGATATAAGCGAGGATGTAATTGGCAGTCAAACAGTCATTATTGTTACCTCTACGATGGTTCAGAAATTCAAAGGTAAGTCGAATAATATTAGAACTTATATTGTTATTATGTTCACAAAGTAAACTCAACTATTTCTTTATCTATATAGGTTTGAGCCTAAAGTCAACCAGTGCCACAAGATTATATACAGATCTAGATATACCCGAGATGAACGAACTTCTTGACAGGTATACAACTGAATCATTTGTTATTTATGAAACAATAATTGTGACTTATTGTTATTTACTAGCGTAAAATGATAATAATTTTGTCACCTCATTCCATATATTTGCTAGGCACTCAACGGAAGAAACGTTGCCAAAAATTATGGAGATAGATAAGAGTACACAAGGCACACTTGAAGAACAAATGTTTTACAATAGGAGAACATTACATGAACTTACTACGATGAGACACGATGACCCAACCAATCAGGTAATGCATCATAGTCATCCAAATATATGGGTGTCAAATATTCTTTTCGAGGAACCTACAATAAGAATAGAATGGTTTTTGTTATAATGAAAGGCTATTTATCATAATTATGTAATTTAATATATTCTCTAGAATACGTAATTTGACAAACATTGGCAAATTTTCAGGATTTTGTGTTCACAACAATAACTGCGATTGACGAGATAAAAGAAAATATTCAGTGGTGGTACATGTCATGTTATGTCTGTCAGAAAATTGCAACAAATGAAACTGACAGGTATTATTGCAAGAGTTGTGGTATATATCCAAAAACTGTAACACCTCGGTAAGCATACTCTACTTAAATGAAACTTTCTTTATAATATATACTCCACACTAACAAGACCATGGAACATTAGGTATCGTATTCGACTTCAGATCAGTGACCACACAGCTACTACAAGCTGCACTTTATTTGACGAGGAAGCGGAAAAGATGCTTAATATATCTGTCTCGAACTTGCTGGAATCATTGGATGGAAAATGTGAAGAAATCCCAAAGATTATACGACAGCTATGTGGAAGAACACTTATTTTTCGGTTCAAGCTCAATTATCAAAATCTCACTCTAGGAATGCAAAATTATGCAGTTAAGAAAACATTTGCTCCTATTGATAAGCTTGAGCTACGATACTTGAGCGACAAAGCAGAGGAGGTAAAGATGCAATTACATTACTCAAAATTTAATATTCGTTATTGAGTTATTAATTCTTCTTGCTTATGCTACATAGGATTTGATGGGTGATGACGTGGACACCATGTTAAAACAACAAAGCAACAAACAGACCAAACTAGCTCAAAAGGTGATTGATTATTCAACATATATACCTTTTATTTTACAAATGTATTTTTTTTGATATACTTTATATTTTTGGGTGCAGAAGAAAAAATATTCACACAGCAAAAAGACCAACAATCTGGTGCATGTGAAAGAGGAAACCAGCGAGAGTGATGAGAATACATTAAATAAAGATGGGCTTCAAGTGAAAATTTCCCCATCAAGTGGACTGTGCCATAACAAAAAGAAGAGACGCAAGTCTGATGTAATATTAGATGATTCGGAAGATGACTGCACTAATACAAGTACAACAAAAAGAATAGACAGAGAAGACCATGAATCAGCAGGCAAAAATGCAATGCTTGAAGATGAAGATGGAGACTCGGATGTTGGCTATGCCAAAGAAAAACCATCTGTTACAGTAGGCACAAGGGCAAGGAAATTGGCCAACAAAAAGAATAGCCTTGAGATAAAAAGTGTGCGTGCGACAAGGAAGAATACAAGAGCCCAGATGGAAGAAGAAGTATGCCAGACAAGACCGAGAACAAGGCAATTGTCAAGTTTGTGATGTTGTAAATGAACTTCATCATTTAGTAATGAATGTTGCAACAATATGTAATACATTTAGTCAGAAAAGGTCACACAAAGTTTAGTAAAACAATACAATAGCACGACATGCAAATCTTGATGTATCTCAACCTTGCATTTATTATGAGCAATTGATTGAACTGATGCTCGTACATTATCTGGTGCCAACTAGACTGAAGTACCTGATCATTGGATCTCATTCATCAGCGTACATTAGCGTGTCGAAAGTGGCATCTATTCAGTGCTGCGGCCCCTGCATGCATCTGTCACCCTACATTCTTATCGATTATCAGATCACCAGGTGAGGAGATCAGAGAGAAGCTGTGGAAAAAACCCACGAGACCATGCCCGCGGCCAAGCTCGCACAAGTCCGACGAGGGCTAACATGGGGGAGCTCGATGACCAGCAGCCGCACTGGCTCTTGGGCAGCTCGGCATAGAGGCCACTTGGCAGCAGGGGGTAGAAGTGGATTTGGTGCGCTGGAAGCAGCGACAAATTTTTCTTTCAGACGCTGGTAATCGAAGATAGAGATAGAATTAGGCTGGAACTATGTACGCCATATTCAGAAGAGGAATGACTTTTTTTAGGGACAAAAGAGGTCGACTTGGAGGAGAGAGAGAAAACGACCCAATCTAGATTATACAAACTGAATTCAACTTTTAAAAAAAAATAAGTTCAAGTGGGCCTACAACTCCCGTTAGGCTTCATACATGGGCTAGGCCAAGTTGAGTTTATCATATACATAAACGAAACTAATTCAGCTACAACTCTGTATCCAATACGACTACTACTCCATGTCCAATACGACTCATAATTCAGATCCTATTATATGAACAACAAGGTTTGTCGGCAACATCATACGGTTTACATCCCAGCAACAACAAGAGGGCGATTTGGTTCCTAATTTCAGATAAAGACGATCGGCTATGTCAAAAGCAAGCAGGCATAATCACGGTAATCACTAACCTCTCCTTAATTTTATCTTTGAAAAGCACATCCCAGAAACAACAAGAGGGCAATTTCGTTCCTATTTTCAGATAGAGACAATCGGTTGGGTGAAGGCGCTCAAAGTTTCAACACGATACAAAAGCAAGCAGGTAATATGACGGTAATCAATGACCTATCCTTTATATTTATCCGCATATAAACAATATAAATTTTGAAGTTTCTATTTAAAACTGAAAATAATATATACAAATATGACGGTCAATGTAGTACGTCTAGACTGCAGAAATTCTTAATTTTTTTCAAGAAATTAATTAGCAGCTTCATCAAACGACATGTATAAACCTAGATTAAATCCATATATCATTAATGCCCATGAAGTACATGCTATCTAGCTCCTTTTATCTAAATCGTGCAGCACGCCCATGTTAAGTTATAGTTAAATCTTTTTACAGGTTTCTTTCAACATATTGCTTTACCATGAGGGAAGACGCCAGAAAAGCTGCAAAAAGAAGGAAAGATCGAATTACAGAATCAAGGAGCAAAAAACAAACTAGGACCACAGAGGATGAAAGAAATAATGATACAAGAGTTACTACACCAAAGAGAAAGGCCAATGTTGAACTCAATAGTCAGGCAAAGCGTGGAAGAAAACAAAGCTCCAAACTAAACCTTGGAATCAGCATCCAAGACTCCGACAAAGGAACAACCTCGAGTGTTCTTAGCACACCATGGGACTTCGGAAAGCCGACATGCAAATGCAGACAGTGCGATGCACTACTGTGGTACGAGGAAAGGTTAAATTCAAATAAAGCAACGACAAGTCCATGTTTCGGAATATGCTGCAAGCAAGGAAAAATAGACCTTCCATCACTCGAAAAGCCTCCAGCTTATTTAGATAACCTATTAAGAGGTGACAGAAACGATTCAGTGAACTTCAGGGAGAATATTAGGTCTTACAACTCCATGTTCTCATTCACATCAATGGGAGGAGTTATCGACAAAGACATAAACACAAAGAAAGGTCCATATGTTTTCCGAATGCAGGGCCAAAACTACCACCACATTGGAACTCTCTTACCTGAAGATGATAACAAACCTCGCTTCGCGTAGTTGTACATCTATCAAACAGAAAATGAGGTGCAAAATAGGATTGATGCGTCAAGATGCAATGATAAGAAAACAACAGTGGACCCTACAATAGTAAGCGGACTGCAAAAAATGCTCGACGATAACAACATCCTCGCAAAGACATTCAGAATGACAAGAGATAGATTCGAGGAAGGAGACTATCATGATTACACTCTTCGAATACTAGGCAAAAGAAACGGAACACACAATCTCCCATCTGCCTCTGAAATTGCAGCACTGGTAGTAAGAGATCCAACTGAAGAATGTGAAGGACGCGACATCGTTGTTGAGTACAAAGATATGGTACCCCAAAGGATATCAGAAATCCACCCAAAATTCATGTCTATGCAATACCCACTGTTGTTCCCATACGGAGATGATGGTTTCAAGCTTGAAATACCTTGCAAGCGAACAAAAGAAGGTGCAAAAAGCAGAAAATATGTGACTTTGTTAGAATACTATGCATACTACCTACAACAAAGGCCTGACAAAAGAATGTCGCTACTAAATTCTGGACATTTGTCGCTACAATTCTGGGTTGATGCTTGGACATGCATCGAGCAAAACAGACTAAACTGGCTTAGGAAAAATCAAGGGAAGCTAAGAACAGAACTTTACAGTGGATTGCAAGACGCGATTGAACGAGGAGACACAAGAACAGAACAGGTCGGAAAGCGAATAATTGTACCTTCGTCGTTTACAGGTGGTAGAAGAAACAAGGCACAAAACCTACAAGACGCATTTGCAATATGTCGTTGGGCTGGATACCCAGACCTGTTTATAACATTCACATGCAATGCAAAATGGCCTGAGATACAATACATGCTAGATGAAGCAGGAGGTGGCCTAAAGCCAGCTGGTCGGCCAGATATTGTGGACCGAGTCTTCATGATCAAATTAAAGGAGCTAATGAGAGACATAGTAGAGAAAAAACACTTTGGAGAAACTAAATCAGGTAAGTTACAGTCGACTCTCTATCACTAGCTACATGCACCTAAATTTACATTTTATTTGTTATACCATAGCCTTTGTCCGTTTACTATCATTTATCTAAAATCTAACAATATCAACCTATCTATTATACAAATGCAGTTATCTACACAATAGAATTCCAAAAGAGAGGACTCCCACATGCCCATATATTAATCTTCTTGAAGGAAAAATACAAGTGCAAAGAACCAGCGCAAATCGACCAAATAATAAGTGCGGAAATCCCAGACAAGAATGAGGATCCGGAAGCATATGCGGCAGTTGAGAACTTCATGATGCATGGGCCATGCGGAGAGGCGAATAAAACGTCACCATGCATGATGGAAAACAAATGCACCAAGCACTTTCCAAAAAGATACAATGTCAATACTACAATCGACGAGGATGGCTTTCCAGTATATAGAAGACGAGATGATGGAAGAAATGTCAAAAAGAGTGGAACAACACTGGACAACGGATTTGTTGTGCCATACAACCGGAATTTGTTGGTCAAATTCCAAGCTCACATAAATGTCGAGTGGTGCAATAGGTCCAGATCAATCAAATACCTATTTAAGTACATCCATAAAGAAGATGACCACGTAACAGCACTACTCAAGGAAAAGGACACATCAAATGAAACCGACGAAATCAAGAAATACCTAGAGATGAGATACATATCAACAACGGAAGCATGCTGGCGGATATTCCAGTTTGATCTACACTATCGTGATCCACCTGTCGAGAGGCTACCGTTCCATCTTGAGAACGAGCAACAGGTCATTTTTCCGGACTCAACTAATCTTGAGAGGATAGTTACAAGAGCAGGATTAACACATACTAAGTTTACTCAGTGGATGGAAGCAAACAAAATATATGATCTAGGAAAAGAGTTAACCTATGCAGAATTCCCTTCAAAATTTGTATGGAAAAGCGAGAAAAAAATGTGGAAGAAGCGAAAACGTGACTACGCAATTGGAAGAATCTACTACGCACACCCAGCAAGTGGAGAGCGATACTATCTTAGGATGCTACTAAACACTGTAAAAGGATGCACGTCATTTGAGGATATTAGAACTATTAATGGGGTCGTCCACCCAACATATAAATCAGCATGCCAAGCACTCGGATTTCTTGATGACGACTCTGAGTGGATACTATGCATCAATGAAGCATCCAGCTGGGGATCAGGGACACAATTGCGTCATCTGTTCACCACCATATTGTGCCACTGCGAGGTGACTAGCCCAAAGACATTATGGGATTCAACATGGGAGGCACTGTCAGAAGACATGCAATACAAAAGAAGAATTATTCTGAACTTTCCTACACTGCAGCTCACCAACTTACAAAAGAAGGCGTATACACTCATCGAGAGGCAAGTAGGAAAGTCACTAAAGGACTTTCCAGATATAGAGCTACCAAATGCGGCAGAACTGGAGCAACTTGGGAACAGACTGATAAACGAAGAGGTAAGCTACGACATGGAGGCGCTAAAGAGAGAGCACCAAATGATAATAAATAATCTTAATCAGGACCAAAAGAGGGCATTTGATGCAATAATAGACTCCATCGAAAAAGGACTTGGAAAACAGATATTTGTCGAAGGGTACGGTGGTACGGGCAAAACATATCTATGGAAAGCAATTACAAGTAAGCTACGATCAGAGGGGAAGATAGTGCTCGCAGTAGCATCATGCGGGATTGCAGCACTGCTGCTCCAAGGTGGGAGAACAGCTCACTCAAGATTCCGCATTCCATTGAATATCACAGAAGAATCAACATGTGAAATAAAACAAGGAACACATCTGGCTGAACTGCTGAACAAGACCTCAATGATATTGTGGGACGAAGCTCCTATGGCAAACAAACACTGTTTCGAGGCACTAGATAAAAGCCTTAGGGATATTCTAAGGTTCACAAACAAAAATAGTGATGAAAAGCCATTTGGTGGAATGACAGTTGTGCTAGGAGGTGACTTCAGACAAATCCTACCGGTTATAACAAAGGGAAGGAGAGAGCAGATAGTTAATGCCTCCATCAAAAGGTCTTATCTATGGAAGCATTTCGAAATATACAACCTAACACAAAATATGAGACTGAAGTGTATGTCAGATGATCCAGTACAGAAGCAAAAAGTTGCAGAATTTGCAGAATGGATATTAGAAATTGGTGATGGAAAAACAACATCAGACGAAGGAGATGACTGGATACAAATACCAAAGGACCTACTTCTAAAGAAAACAGAAGATCCCAAAGAAGAGATCGTTAAAAGCATATACCCAAATTTGCTACAGAACTACCGTAATCGAGAATTCCTCGAAGATAGAGCAATATTGTGTCCAAGGAATGACACTGTAGAAAAGATAAATGAGTACATAATGAGCCAAATACAAGGTGAAGAGGTGACATACCTTAGCCTAGACACTGTCTGCAAGGCAACCACAAATAGCAGTAGCATGGAGAACATGTATTCTATGGAGTTCCTAAACACAATGACATTCCCAGGAATTCCAAACCACGAGCTAAAGCTGAAAGTTGGTTTGCCAGTGATGCTCCTACGCAACATAAACCAAGCTGCAGGTTTATGCAATGGTACGAGAATGACGATCACACAGCTGGGAAACAGATACATCGAGGCACAAATAATCACAGGAACACACGTAGATGAAAAGGTATACATACCTAAAATCATAATGTCGCCAAGCGATTCGAAGTGGCCGTTCGTGGTGAAAAGAAGGCAATACCCATTAGCCGTATGCTTTGCAATGACCATAAATAAGAGCCAAGGTCAGTCTCTCAACAAGGTGGGCCTATACTTGCCTAAACAAGTATTCTGCCATGGACAACTATATGTGGCATTTTCAAGAGTAACAAGCAGGGAAGGATTGAAGGTCCTGCTAGACGACAAGGATAGCCCAGCTGAAGATTGCGCAAAGAATATTGTATACAAAGAGATCTTCTAAATTTATAAGCTGCGCAAGAAAAAAAGCAAAAAGTACATGTCATAATATAGCCAAGAATTTCCAAAATATTTCTTCAGTTGTAACCTCACCCAATATAGTGAAGATTTTCTACCGTGGTTTTTTACCCTTCTTCTTGGAGGGGTTTTCCACGTTAAAATCGTGTGCCATGTGTTGATTTTGTTCTTTCGTCGATCTTTATTGCCTATCGTTTATAACAAGGATAGTGAAAATGCTTTACTATGTAACTAAGCATCAGAAAGTCATTTAGTTACTGAATGACATATTATGGTAGATAATTATATGCAGTGTACTCTACATAACTGCTAAAATTATAAATCAAGAAATACATCAAATGAATAAGTCAACAAGAAAATAAAGAGGATGATGGGAGAGTACACTGGATTCATATATCTGTCCATGCGCCACAAACAAACTAGACGCTTATTGAAAATGGAATTCTAATTATCATTAACCTCACGCATCCGGCGCCGCACTAACCTTATCCGTGAAGTACCAACAAAATACAAGGGACTAGACCTTACCTGCATTAGTAGAAGAATGATTCCTCTCCAATTCTTCTGTGGCCTCCCCATCGACAACACCCAGATTCAACATCCAGATGCGGCCTCTGCGCTAGACGCCGCCAAATCCTAAACTCAAAGTCAAAAGCATGTCCCTGGATTAGGCTTCGCATCCAAGAATATATGCCCTGCAAAGCTGAGATAATATCAATCGATCTGGTGAAGGAGGCTAGCTAGGAGAGAAGAGAAAGGGCATTTTTATTTTGGGACTGCCTCACACAAGCGAATGATATAAACTGTACTACTCACACTGTAGTCTGTACAGATGGATGCACTGTGAGGAAGAAAATACGTATACAAACAGGCCTTAATGTACAAATAGGTGTATTTTCAAATCGATCCTAATATGGCGCGACACGTGACGTCACGATCGCAAAATAAAATCATGTCAGCTGAAATCTAAACATTAATTTGAAGATCCGACTGCTGGCAAATCCTCAAGCAGCAGGCCAAAGATTAACATGTTCGCTCCATATAAATTATATTTAGAATAACTTTCAAAAAAAATTATATTTATAATAAATTTGATTGTAAATACAAAAAAAAAGTCAAAACATGATGGAAAGTTATATTGTCTCGAATGTATAAATATGTTTTTTCTTGAAAAAAAACCAAGCGAAGAAACAATGCCAATTATTTTCACATGGTTGTACTTTCTAAAATCATAAGTTTATTTGTAACCGTGCTAATTAATTAGGATGCTATCACGCCATGTAGAATGAAAATAGAAAACAATTAGCCAATAAAAAAAATAATACTAATATAAAAAGCAACTACAATGTTATATCTATAATCTAATAAAATAATATATATATATATCTAGCCGCGCAAATGCGCGGGTAAACATGCTAGTTAGAGGTAAGGAATAAACAAGAATCCTATTGAGATCTTTTCAAATAAACTTTAGTAAAATAGTTTTGACACTCTACAACAATGACCATTAGCTAGGGTATCCTACAGGCAGAGCGGACCCGCGGGGTATCGAACAACCTGAGCTCTGATACCACTTTGTAACACCCCGGGATCGGTACTATGTAGATTTGAGCACTAATGCCAAATCCGCATAATAGCGATCCTAGGACGCCCACCAGGCATAACGTGCACATCGCAACACACATGTTATGCGGGTGGAATGTGATGATCATTACAACAGTTCCCGATAGAACCCACAAAGGAACATATCGAACAACGACTCACCGAGTCAAGAGCAAAAGATACGATACAAAGATCCAAAATAACAACGGAAGCGAATAGCGTCCGACTACGGACAAGATACAAATTGGACTAAGAGTCCTGAAGATAAACGAAGGCACCATATCCCTGCCTAGGCCAAGCCGGAGGGATTCCCAAGCTAACGTCGTCAGACTTCAAACCTGTCGGCTGCATTGGAATAGCAGCCCCGAAGGGGTCAGTACAAAAAACAGTACTGGAAAGTAATACTCACAAGATATCAAAGCTTGAAATCTGGGGAAAGGGTTAGTGGTTGAAGCGGTAGCAAGCAGCACTAACAGCTTATAGAGACACGCTACAACTTCCATCTAATAGAGACAAAGTAAGAGAGCGCATAGGGAACTGTAACAGCCCCAGTTTGGAACCTGAAAATACGAATAATTTTTCCACTTTTGCATTTGTCATCTTGCATCATGGCATCCATCCTTAAATTTGCTTAACATAAAATAATGATGAAGCAACACTTAATAAACCAATAATGGTAAATGTGGTTTGTTAAGCAAACTTCAAATTTGAACTCCCATATTTGTCCAGGAAGTTTCAAAGTTATATTTATAAATATTTGTCAAAGGCATTTTTTGCCAAATTGTTTTTATAGAATGGAAACATCAAAATTGGTGCAAATCAACTTTGAATTTTGAAACCAAGTTAAACATTTCAAAAATTCAAAATATAAATATAGTGAGCTTCACTATCTTATTAGGAGCCACCCTGATTATTTTTACAATTTTTGAACAAGTTTTGATGCCTCAATTAAATTGCCAAAGTCTGCTGTTTCAAAAAAAGGGGAAAACAGAAAAGAGAAAAATGCCAGGAGGGGGTTTTCGCAAAATGGCCATCGTCTTCTTCCCTGTAGCTCACCGCTGTAGCGACCGAGCTCGAGCCCTGTGTCCCCGACGCACCAGCTCGTCACTGCCGCACTCCACCAGTGGATACAGAGGCCGCCGACGCGTTCGCCTGCTCCCCCGCGACCCATTCCTCCTGGTTTTTCCCCCCCTCAAGCCTAACCCTAGCTCTCCACCCGTCGTCGTCTCACCACCGCGCCCGCCGCCGTAGTGCTGTCGCTAGAGGACCCGGGAAGCAGATCGAAGCCCATCGGAAGTTGCGCCTCGCTTCCCACTCCGTCGTGGTCCGAGGAATCGAAGGGGGGGCGCCGAAAATCGACGCTGTCGCCGTTCTTCTCCGACACCGATAGCAGCAAGTCGAGCACACGCACGTCGCCGTTCGCCCCTCTCCGGCCGTGCCGTTCGCCGCGTCACCCCAGGGTGAGCTCCGCGTCCGATTTAGACTCCTCCACACGCCGTCGTTGTCGTTCCCATGTGCCGGCCTGGGCACCGGCCCGTCCGGCCAGGAGGCCGGCAGCCTCGGTTGCTAGCCCGGCCTGGATGTCGGCATGGGCCGGCCAGAAGGCCGGCTGACTCGGGTTTGTGCCCGGCCTGGGCACCGATCTGTGCCGGCCAGGAGGCCGGCGGGCTCAGACAGATGCCCGGCCTGGAAACCGGCCTGGGCCGATCTGGAGGCCGGCCCAACAGTGAAAAATAAATAAATAAAATTAAATAAAATGATAACTATTTAAATATTGTTTCAAATTTAGCAAATGATATATCAAATTGTTCAAAAAAACAATACCTACATGTTGGTGACATTGCCATGCTCTTTTGAGAAAAATATTTTTGCTATTTATTAAGAATTACTAAAATGGCATAAATCATACCTAATTTGGGAAAAATCATAACATGATAAATAATTAACCAAAAGTTGTGAATAAAATATTAAAGTGATCAGCATGACAAATGCTATCAAATCATGCTAAATATCATACCATGATCACAAAGTTTCCTTTGAAGTTATTCTTTAATTGATGAAAAGAATTAAATTCAAACAATCATTTAATTCACTATTTATTCATCGATATTTGGAAATTCACAAATGAGGTACCAAAATGATCGGAAGAACAATACCTAACTAATCATGTCATGTTCATGCATATTTAAACCACTTTTTGGTAATATAACTATGTATGAACAATGTGGTCACTAAGTTAAATATGGGGTTGTTTCCAAATAGTTGCACTATTTATTTGGCACTCCATTAAATATTGTTAGTTAAATTATATGATGTTATCATTGCATGAAATTGACATACCATCATGATTGTGCATTGCACTTGTCTTCGGGTTATTTATTTGTTCTTCTGTGATTGTTTGGGTATCGATAGATTCAGGAGTCGAGGGTTCCCCTACCTACCCCGACGAGCCGTACTACACGCCCCGTCAACAAGGCAAGAGATAACCTAACCTTCTTGGCATATAGCCTCCTATTGTTTTATACAATTATTTTATCCACCATAATATTGCATTCGATTCCAATGTCAGCTTTTGATCAAAACATAGAGTAACCTATGATATGCATTGTCCCCTGAACCATCACATGCTTCCCCTCCTATGAACCATAGGTTTGATGTGTTGGCCTTTGATAAAGATATAACTGTTGTATATATGCTTAGCTATGCTTAGCCATGCTTAGTCAAATGCTATATGGTCCGGTGATTTAATTCCATGATTATGATGTTGATGGAATGTTCGGACATGGTGGTTACTGTTGGTGCTTAATTAATTTGCTTAAAAGGCTTGGATGAGTTGCCATCGGGGACGGTGTTTTGCATCATTCTTGCCCCTAAGTGCGAGTTCTTGTCTTCGGAACCAAGATTTGAGCGTGCTGCCATTGGTGGGGACTTGTAGCGTCCCGACCCCAGAACTATACAATGAAGCTTTGTGCAACCGGTCATGCTACACAATCGAAGGTTACTGGGGTTACCAATCCCAGGCCAAAACCTTTGGCAGGCGTGCTCGGAATGGATCATCTGCAACGCAACACTTCGATCATGCCATAAGCTCAGACATAGCTATCATCTATAGTAGAGAGATCAAGAATGCGGAACAACTGGCACATCATAGACTCTACGACACAAAGAGATCATATAGCAACACATATATGAGAAAGATACAAATATTACACACAGAGGTCATAGACCCAACAATACATCATGCGGAAGCGAAGTAGTGTTGTCTAATACAACAAGATCCAAATATGGCCTAAGAGGCCTACAGATAAACATAACCCTGCCAGCTTGTTTCGAGACGTCCCAAGCTGCCACCTGGGAACCCCGAACTACTCGTCGATGTCCAGCAAGAACCCACCTGTCTGCTCGGTGTCGTCCTCCTCTGAAAAAAATTATAAAAAGCAGCAAAGAGAGACTGAGTACGACGTACTCGCAAGTTTTGTAGGGCAATATAGGCCCAATGATGACGGAGGCTCTAAAGCTGTATAGTATTTGTTTTGCATAAAGCCAGTTTTCATTTAAAAAGATCCAACCGACCCATGGCATCGACTACTCAGAGTGTTTTTCATGAAAGGGATAAGAGAGTAAACTTTCATCTTCGGTTCTAATTGAACCAACTTGTAACCATAACCTCTCATCTCCACCAAGGCACTCCCTCGAATCACCCTCGAGGAAATGAACCTTTTATCACACGTTGAATTGCAACCTCTAGCTGCCAAATTTTAATTAATTAGGTTATACTTTTCTATGAGCTAATCCGTCTTTCCCAAGAGTTTGTCCATAACCGTGGACACGGCTTTTCAAAAAGATTTACCCTGCAGGGGTGTACTAATTTACCCATTGGTACCGTCCGGCTCACCTGATTGGCCCTCTTCCGGGGAAGGCCGGCGAGTGGGCGCGGTTAAACCTTTACCTCGCATGAGACTATCCAAGAGTCATCTGTGGCGACAGGAAAAGTTTACCCAGCCTATTTCAGCCCCTGCCCCCATCGCCACATCCTAAACACCATCATCCTCATCATTTCTCTTTTCCACTCACACACCCACACGCAAATAGAAATAGCAAACTAGAGAACCCTTGGATACGCCCGCACAAGTTATTCAGTTAGTAAGGAGCCCATACCCCAACCAATGGCAGCACGCTCGGTTCTTGGTTCTAGCTGAAAGCACTCTCAGCCTAGGCGGCAAGAATGAGACAAAACACCATCCCCGATGGCAACTCATCCAAGCCATTTAGCAAATTAATTAAGTACCAACAGTAACCACCATGTCCGAAACATTCCATCAACATCATTACAATGGAATTAAATCACCGGACAAAAATAACATTTGACTAAGCATGGCTAAGCATAGCTAAGCATATGTAATCAACTATTATATCTTTGTCACCGGCCAACACATCAAACATATGGTTCATAGGTAGGGAAACACGTATTGGTTCGGGGAAAACATGCATTCATAGGATACTCTAGTATTGACCAAAATTGACATAGAATCGAATGCAATATTATGGTGGATAAGATAAGTTTATAAACAGTAGGATGCTAGATGACAAGAAGGTTAGGTTATCTCTTGCCTTGCTGCTGGGGCGTGTAGTACGGCTCGTCGGGGTAGGTAGGGGTGACCTCAACTCCGGAATCTACCGATACCCAAACAAATCATAGAAGAACAAATAAATAACACGAAGACAAGGTGCAATGCACAATCATGATGAAATGTCAAGTTGATGCATTGATATCATCATCTTATCTTATATTTACTAATTGGAGGCCCCGTAGAAGCTCTCACGTTAACCCTCACGTGAAAGTAAAAGTAATCCATTCGATATACCACAGATGTATTAGTAGCCTTTGGATGAAGTGCCGTACCGATTCGGTGAATTTTTCCCTATCCGCGTGCAAGCTGCCAAAAAAAACTATTCACGGCCACGCGCAAGCTGCCAAGAAAAAAATAATACTACCTCGCTCGAATACGTTCTCTTCTTAACAGTCGCCGCCGCCGATGATCGTGTGTGTGTCCACGCTGGGAGCACCAATCTTAGTCTCACACAGGTTCAACCGATGGATGCTGGTAACTTGATCTTGCCTTGCCGATCCATCAGCTATACTCTATGAAGGTCTCTTCATGATCGATTATGCGTCTCCTTGAAGGAAAAAGAAACAGATCGGTGCCTCGGTGATGCTTCAGAGAGACTTGGCACGGTAAGTTAAACAGATTCCAGCTCAGTTTATTTTTACATCTATTAGTAGTCAGTACGTCTCCGCATGGCCGCATGCATGCATGCTCTGGTGCTTCTCATCTAATTTTCAGTTTCAGTGCCATCTGTTTGCAAGCAATGCTATCGACAGAAGCTAGCTAGATTGGTGTGTTCCAACTAAAAGACTGCTGCCGTTGGTTTCAGCTTGGGCATGTATGTGAGTATCTCCATCTTGGTTTCACGGATCGAATCACTCCGGATAGTGGTGTTTTCAGTTTTCACCATTGCTCAAGTTTTGACCATGTGTGCATGCATTAATTATGAGCAAAGAGGAAAACCAGATCGGAAGGTTTGCTAAAGTTTAATGGTTGGAGGGGGACTCGATTAATCCCTACTTAATAATATATGTCTAGAAGTTTCAGTAGTCTTGATGTCTTATTTGAATTTACTTATAAATCCTTATTTTATAATAGCCGAGTAAATAATCCTTTATGTTTCTCCAATATTTTCTTTTGCAGCTGTCAGTTAAATAGTAATGTGTTCGACCGTGATTTATTTATTCTCAGGTGCATGTGTGATAAAATTTGTAGTGTATTGGGTACATATGATTACTTAACTCTGATTAATTTGTAATCCCAAGTATGATAACAGAGATATTGTCTGAAAAATGTTTTTTTTCTTCCAGAAAAATCATATATTATCATTTTTCAAGTTGACTCCTACAACTATATAGTCCGCTAAATATATATATATATGTGTTTGATTCCAAATTTTCAACGCCACGCCCGTACAAAGGGTTTTGCCATAATTTGTAGTAGCATTACAGCGGAAGCCATGAGCCGGGGTTGAAGCAAGGTACTACTATTATTATAATTAAGCGTACTATACAGTGCGTAGTATAAAACTAATTGTTGTTCCCTGACATTCAATTGATAAATACCCTTTTTGTGTGGAGTCTTCGGAACAACTAAATTGTTTACTAAGATAGAGTTATTACGTACGGCAAGGGAAATGAGTTTCCCTTATAGCATTATGTTCAGTTTTTTTTCCAAATTACCATAGTTTCAAGTAAATGGAGTATCTATGATGATATGCATAATTATAAAATCTAATAAATTAGATTAGAAGAACATATATATATGCATGCCGTAAAATGAAGATAACTTGGACATGTCAACTGATTGTAAGACGTACATCAATTGCGCAAGTACCAATGTTACTTTGTCTTTCCACCTTTGTAAGATATTCTTAATATGAGAAGATAATAAATCAAGAAAATATATGAATTCCACTAAACTGTCAAAATAATATTTTGTAACATATTCTACATGGAAACAGCAGATCTGAATATAACAGAGTTTCTTATCAAACTCACTAGATGTCATATTTCCATATATAACTACAATTGTTTGATTGTGGTTTGCGCATGTAATGGTACATCTTCCATGAGAAACCACTTCCTCTATTGATGGGCCTGAATTGTTTGCAGGTATGGCTTTCATTTGGTTCGAGAGATATAGGCCCTCCAAATATCCCACTTCTATGTAAATTGTCCATCGTAGAAAAAGGTTGGACTGCCCACGGTGCATGGTTCAAGCAAGGTCAAGGTGGCGTCGTGGCGCACACTCCAGAGAAGCAGGTGAGTAAAGCTCACCCGTTAGTTTTTTTTAAACGAATTTTCCTAACCATGAAACTCCATGGTATTGGCGAATTAATATGTCTCATGGTTCGTATTATTTAAAACTACCAACAAATTCACACATTTTGAAAAAAAAACACGCATTGAAACAAATGGATTAAATTCCAATCTTTCTATTTGGATTATATTCCGCTTGCATCTACAGTAAGGAAATTCTATATATACCCATTCTCTTATGTGTTTTTTTAATTTAGAAAACTTGAGAAATTTATTAAAAACAAATTAAAGTCAAAAAGTATTTGGAGCTTCTCGGTTGTAGTCGTCCCTCTCTAATCTTAACCTAATTTGAGAAATACATTTTTCCTACTTGGAATCCAAGGTAACTATATTACATGGTGATACAATCCTCTCTCAAAACACACTCCACTACTTTCCCTAAAATCTAAAAATAATATTTCACGAGGGAAAGGTATTACATATAGCCTCAAGCAATCTATGTTTTCTTTAAAAATTTAAGATCTCTTTATCAAAGGTACCTCCTTCAACCATTTTAATGGGCTTCTGAAACTGCACATTGTGATGATTCAATAATATTAGAAGTGTGATTATGCATTTTGGATCTCACACGAATCTAAGTGTAGTGTATGCATGGTAAAAAAACACGCATTGAAGCAAATGGATTAAATTCCAACCTTTCTATTTGGATTATATTCCGCTTGCATCTACAGTAAGGAAATTCTATAGACATCCATTCTCTTATGTGTTTTTTTATTTAGAAAACTTGAGAAATTTATTAAAAACAAATTAAAGTCAAAAAGTATTTGGAGCCTCTCGGTTGTAGTCCTCCCCCTTTAATCTTAACCTAATTTGAGAAAAACATTTTTCCTACTTGGAATCCAAGGTAACTATATTACATGGTGATACAATCCTCTCTCAAAACACACTCCACAACTTTCCCTATAATCTAAAAATAATATTTCACGAGGGAAAGGTATTACATATAGCCACAAGCAATCTATGTTTTCTTTAAAAATTTAAGATCTCTTTATCAAAGGTACCTCCTTCAACCATTTTAACGGGCTTCTGAAACTGCACATTGTGATGATTCAATAATATTAGAAGTGCGATTATGCATTTTGGATCTCACACGAATCTAAGTGTAGCGTATGCATGGTAAAAAAACATAAATAAGTCAACCTATGGATAGATGACATGTGAAAAATGCAATTAAGTCTATTTGTAGACCATGAATCAGATAGAAAAATCATCGCCAAAGGTTTCAGCATTTTGTGTAGTCCCAATAAAATCTAAAAAATAAATACAAAGTTGAAAACTAATAGAACTGATTGCTTATATAAAAAAAATAGGCAAAGATATGCACTTAAGTTAGACTGTGGAAAAACAATTTAAATCATATCCCTAATCGAGGTAAGAAAATCGAATATTCATACAATTTGCATGGTATTGGAAGCTAATCTAGCCCGTGCAGATGCACGGGTTGACGACTAGTATGATTTAACTAACAATATTAAATGGAGCGTCAAATAATTAGTGCAATTATTTGGAAGCAACCGCATATTTACCTTAGTGTCCACATTGTTTACAATTTATTATATTGTTAACAAGTGGCTTAGATATGCATGGACATGACATGAATAGTTAGGTATTGATCTTCTGATCGTTTTGGTACCTCATTTGTGATTTTCCAATTATCGAGGAATAAATAGTGAATTAAATAATTAATTGAATTTAATTCTTTTAATCAATTAACGAATAACTCCAAAGGAAAATTGGTGATCATGGTGTGATAATAGCATGGTTTGATAGCATTTGAAGTGCTGATCACTTTGATATTTGATTCATAAATTTTGGTTAATTATTTAACAATTTATAAAAAAAATCAATTAGGTATTATTTATGCCATTTTAGTAATTCTTAAATAAACAGCAAATAAAAGTTTCAAAAGATTATTACAATGATACCAACAAGTAGGGTTTGATTTTCTGAACAATTTGGTTTTTGATTTGCTAAATTTGGAGCAATATTTAATTAAATGAATAAATTTACTGTTGGGCCGGCCTCCAAATCGGCCCAGGCCGGCTCACGGGCCGGGCAGGCATCAGAGGCAGCCGGCCTTCCGGCCGGCCCAGACCGGTCCCCAGGCCGGACGAGTGCCTGAGCCCACCGGCCTCCTTGCCGGCCCAGACCGGGCACCAGGCCGGGTAAGGACTCGAGGCGGCCGGCCGGGCCGGACTCCAGGCAGGGCGAGCGGGGCGAGCGTGGCCGGTCAAAGCCACGACCGGCTCGGCCGACGCGGTGACCACGCGCGGGCCGACGGCGAGCGCGCACGGCACAAGCGCGGGCGAGCAAGCGCGGGGGCGGGGAGGGGCGCGTTCGATGTGCCGCGTTACGGGCAACTCTACTACGGCGGCGCCGCCACCCAATGGTCGCCGGAGCGACACATGTATCGGCGACGAGCGGCGGACTACGGCGGGTTATGGCGACGCAGAGGAGCTAGGGGGGGAGGAGAGGAGCGGACATGTCCCGGAGATGCGCAGGCTCACCCTGAGTGTGATGGCACGGACGGCGAGGTCGGGGGTGGCCGGACGGCGACGCGAGCTTGCTCGACGGTGGTGACCCGAGGCGGAAAGAAACGGCAGCGCTCTCGCGGTAGAGGGCGCCCCGGCTCGATTCAACTGGCGAGGAGGGACAGGACGAGGTGGCGAAGGCGGTGGCGGCGTCGGCTTGGTTCGGGGCTGCCGGAATCGATGGCTTCCATGACGACGGCGGCGGCGACGACAGGACCTCGGAGAAGCTAGGGTTAGGGTTTTCGCGGGGAGAGCGAGAGCCGGTGGAGGGGAACGGGTGAGCGAGAGGCAGGGCGTCGTAGGGGTCCTCTTTGACCACCAGGGGAGCAGGTGGCGTGACGGCCGGCAGAGCGGCATGGCGCCAATGCCATTTCTGGCACTGTGAGGAAGGAGGAGAGAGGAGGGGATGACAGGGGGGCCCTTGTCAGATTTTTAAACATTTGCCCCTTTTCTTTTTCTGATTTTAAAACAGCAGGTTTTTAGCTATTTAAATGAGCCATTTAAGAAATTTTAGAAATTCTGGAAATATTCATGTGGGCTCCCTATGTCATGAGGAAGCTCCACAAAATTTGGTGTTCCAAAATAAATTGTTTGGATACAAATTTATTCATATGGTTGCAATATGATCATTTTTGATAAATTGCAAAATGCATTTATTTGGAGCACTTAAACATTCCAAAAATATTGAAATTAATCGTGGAGGCTCCTGATATGAAAATGAAGCTCCCCATAATTTTAGCTTTAATATTTGAATGGTTTAGCTTGGTTTCAAAAATGGAGTTTGTATTGAACCAATTTGACTTCTCCATTTTTGTTCTTTGCTTGGCAGGAATTGAATTTTGACAATTTGTTATAACAGTAAACTTGGAACTTCCTGAACAATTTGGAAGTTCATTTAGTTTGTTGCCAAGTTGAGCATTGCATTGGTGTTGGAGATTTTTGGAAGGTTTGCTCCCCCCCTTTAGGAGAAGCAATTTCATATGCATGCCATGATGCAAACAAGAATGCAAAAAGTGGAAAAATTATTCGTATTTTTCATTTCCAAACTGAGGCTATTACAGACATATGGAATCCCCTTTAACTAAATAACTTGTGCGGGCGTATCCAAGGGTCCTCTAGTTTGCTATTTCCATTTGCGTGTGAGTGTGTGGGTGGAAAAAGAAACGATGAGGATGGTGGTGTTTAGGGCGTGACGATGGGGGCAGGGGTTGAAATAGGCTGGATAAACTTGTCCTGTCGCCACAGATGATCCTTGGATAGTCTCATGCGAGGTAAAGGTTTAACCGCGCCCACTTGCCAGCTTTCCCCGGAAGAGAGCTAATCAGGCGAGTTGGACGGTACCGGTGGGTAAATTAGTACACCCCTGCAGGGTTTAATCTTTTCGAAAAGTCGTGTCCGCGGTTATGGATGCCTTGGGAATGGATTTACGAGATCATAGAAAACCTTAACCTTAAATAAAATTTGGCAACTAGAGGTTGCAACACAACGGGTGATAAAAGGTTCATTTCTTTGAGGGTGGTTCGAGGGAGTGCCTTGGTGGAGATGAGTGATGAGACATGGTTACTATGGGTTCATTGAGAACCAAAGATGAAAGTTTACTCCCTTATCCCTTTTCGAAAAACATTCTGAGTAGTCGATGCCATGAGTCATTATGTCTTTTGAACAGGAAAACTAGCTTTATGCAAATTAGCTACTATACAGCTTTAGAGCCTTGTCATCTTTGGGCCTATATCGCCCTACTAAACTTGCGAGTACGTCATACTCAGTCTCTCCTTGTTGAATAATATTTTTTTCAGAGGAGGACGACACCGAGCAGACAGGTGGGTTCTTCGTGGACATCGACGAGTAGTCTGGGGTTCCCAGGTAGCAGCTTGGGACGTCTCGGAACAAGCTGGCTGGGTTATGTTTATCTGTAGGACTCTTAGGCCATATTTTGGATCTTGTTGTATTAGACAACTACCTCGCTTCCGCATGATGTACTGATGGGTCTGTGACCTTTGTTTGTAATTTGTATCTTTCTCATATATGAGTTGCTATATGATCTCTTTGTGTTGTAGAGTCTATGATGTGCCAGTTGTTCCGCAGTCTTGATCTCTCTATTATGCATGATAGCTACGTCTGAGCTTATGGCATGATCGAAGTGTTGCGTTGCCGATGATCCATTCCGAGCACGCCTGCCAAAGGTTTTGGCCTGGGATTGGTAACCCCAGTTACCTTCGATTGTGTAGCATGACCGGTTGCACATAGCGTCATCGTATAGTTCTTGGGTCGGGGCGCTACAAGTTGGTATCAGAGCAGGACTGCCTGTAGGAAACCCGTTCTATTGGTCGATGTCGAGTCTAGTGTCGTGAAAATTATTTATAACCTAAAAATGAGTTGTGAAAACCCTCTTAGGATTCTTTTTACTCCTTATCCAACTCGCTCTACTCTGAGTTATCTTATCTCTATTTGTTTTAATTGTGGTGTCAAAGTTTAGGTTCTCGGGGTTGGGTTCTTACCGTCCAGTGTTGTCTCGAACCCTTTAGTTTTGTTTGTTACCGCCACGTTGACATGGTGTCACACGTGGTTTTCCTAATCTATTCTTGTGTTAGTGCCATCTTAAATCTCTATATCCAGAAGGACTCTAATGATCTATCCTAACTGTTCGGATTTGGTTACTAACTATGTCATTGTTCCAAATCTTCAGAATGGCTCCTGCCCGTCGTGGTAACCAAGGTGATCCCGATGCACCGCCGCCACCCTCAATGACGGAGGTTCTAATGGCTATCGAGGATAACCGCCTGCGCAATGAGCGTCTGCTCGAGCATTTGGTGCAACAAGGGGCAAGGAGTAATAATGAATGCAACACTCTCACGGAGTTCTTCCACTCCCAACCTCCTACCTTCGCTGAAGCTAGAGAGCCACTCGATGCTGATGATTGGCTCCGTGCTCTCGAGCGCAAGTTCACGGCCTTGCATGTGCCGGTGGCCGAACAAGTCAACATCACCACCTACCTTCTGAATGGAGCCGCTGGCTCTTGGTGGGAGAGCCACGTGTCAATGTTTGATGCTGGCCATGTCTTCACCTGGGCGGAGTTCTGCACTGCCTTCCGTGTGGCGTACATCCCCAAGCCCATCATGGACCTCAAGAGGAGGGAGTTCCTGGATCTGACCCAGGGACGCATGGACGTCCAAGCTTATGGGCGTGAATTCAACCACCTCTCCCATTATGCCCCTCGGGATGTGACCAATGATGAGGACAAGCAATACCTGTTCTGCAAGGGGCTCGCACCTCGGCTCCGATACGAGTTGTTGCCCTTCAAGTTCCAGTCCTACCAGGAGCTCTACAACCAAGCTCTCACTATGGAGCAAGGTAGGAAGGAGCTGGAGGCTTCCAAGAGGCCAGCTCCAGTGGAGAACCCGAGCTCCTCTTCTTCTGAGGGCAAGAAGCGAAAGGTCTTTGTAACCTTCAGTGCTGTGCCTCGTGCACCTTTTGCGCCAAGGCCATCAGGGTACAGGCCACCTCCGCGTCGTCCAGCTTGTCGGAGAACTGTCCCTGGAACTGGTTGTTTCTCACTAGGTAAGGAATCGAGTAAGGGGCTGAACACGGAATCAAACAACCCTCAACGTGCCTCGGCGACGGCGCTCGTCGAGATCGCTGTGGGACGGCACTGCAGAGATGAACACACGATGTTACCCAGGTTCAGGGCCCTCTTGGAGAGGTAAAACCCCTACGTCCTGCCTTGGTTGTATTGCACTGCTTGTAGAGGTTACAGTACAAGGAGAGCTTCGGGAGCTCGAGGTGGCTAACAATGGCTATCGCTAGAACAACACTGGAGCTTCGGATCTCAGATCCTGGCTCCTTCTCCTTATCTCTCTCTCTCTCTAAACTCTCCAACACTCCAACCCCTTTGCCTGAACGTGCTCCCCCTCCTTTTATAGGTGTCCTGGACCTCTTCCCCCAAATATCTTGGCGGGAAGGGTTACCACATGGCGACGAAGGAGGAGGTCGGGTGCACGATAAAGGGAGAGTCCATCGACACGGTCCATGGCAGGGAGCGGCGTCACCAAAGCTGGAAAAGCCACCGTCCAGCCAGGACGATGGGCTGGCGCTGCTGGGGCTCGGGATACGCCCCACGGTGACGTCGCCCTTGGAGTGTAGCGGCAGATGGTCTCCTTATCACCGAAATGGCAATTCTTGTAGCTTCTTTGCTTGGTGCAGCCTTGTTGACTGCTTTATACACGAGAGTGGCAACTGCGGCGCTGTCGTCACCGCGCGTAGGCGCGCCCATGACTCTTCGGAGGGCGCAGAGCCCATGTGCGCTCGGTCGCGGAGACGGAGCTTGCTTCGTGGGGAAGGAACCCCGCGAGGCTGGAGGCCTCGCCGAGCCTTTTGGCTTGATCCTTGGCAGAATCGAAGGTAGCATCCGAGATGCCCTCTCGAGGAGAGGTCCCTCGCGAGGGGAAAACCCTCGCGAGGCTCGCCAGTTTTGGAGAGCCTGGTCCTTAGCGAAATCTTCTGAAGAGTGTCGTGGGCCCTGGTAGGCCGACCCGTGGTACCCTGGTTTCCATTGTGCTGACAGTAGCCCCCGGGCCCACGATGGGCACGCCGAAGTCCGCGGATGCAGGCGAAGCGTCGGGGGCCCAACGATGCTTGCCTGGGCCGTGACACGTGGGGCGCAGCGGTTGCGCCCGAAGCCACGATCTCCTTGGCTCCAACGGGCGACCCGGTGGGGCCCGCCACGCCCTTGGTAACTAGTCGATAAAGCCTGCTTGCGATGATGGCGCCCATCACTTCGCCTATTACTTCACCGCACACTTCCCCCAATCCGACCTCTGCCTCCACTGCCTTAAGTGTGTGACCCTATAGGTTCACGCACGTTCAGACATGACACGAGTACACTTACTCGTCCAATAGTTGGTAGCGGCTTCTAGCAAAACGTGCCAACTCCCAAACGCGCATAAAGATCGTATCGGACGAACCATCACAATGTTTATGCCATTCCCTTTGCCTCACGATATTAGGTCAAGCTCCTAGCTTACCACTCTTTCTCGATCCTGTGATTCGGAATCCCAAACTAGGTTAACCATTAACCTCATGTAGCACGGCCATGCATTTCTGGATCCGATCACTCGAGGGGCCCAGAGAAATATCTCTCTCAAGTAGAGAGGGGCAAATCCCATCTTGATTGACTATGTCTTGCAGCATGTTTCATGACAAACCTGTAAGCTACCTTTATGGCTACCCTTTCACGGTGTAGCGTTGGATAGCCCCAAAGTAGGTCAATTCACATCTCAAGTACATACGACAATCTCAGGTCTAGGGACAAAACAAACACATCATGTAGAGAGAGATCTATGAACGTTTGCTTCATTGTCTCAAGGTGGGTCATTCCAACTCTATGTTCACAACATAAGTCCACATTATTAGTTTGACATCTCCATGTCTATGACTTGTGAAACATAGTCATCTACTAATACATGTGCTAGTCTAATATTCAAGTGTGTCCTCACATGAACTCCGACTAGAGACATATTCAGAATAATCATACAAGTAATGAGTTTCACAGACAAGTCCTCAACTTGACAACCATTACAAAGACATTATTCAAGGCACATTATTACAAATCATGGATACATCGAAATATCATCATCTCTATGATTGCCTCTTGGGCATA
The DNA here is from genome assembly GCA_012064385.1 of Puccinellia tenuiflora. Lineage (NCBI taxonomy): Eukaryota > Viridiplantae > Streptophyta > Magnoliopsida > Poales > Poaceae > Puccinellia > Puccinellia tenuiflora. The sequence continues at coordinate 935,774 of QRDG01000100.1, read as the reverse complement.
TTTCCTACAATCGGCGCCCCCACCGGACGACTCGGTGGTGTCCCCGCGCCCGTCCGGGCCGGCGTGGGCGCCGCCGCCCGATTCATCTTCAGCGGTGGCGTCTGTGTCTCCTCCCGCCTGTGCGTCGGCGAAATCCTCCTCCATCAAGGCCATTAGTGCCTTGGTGAAGGGACCACTGACGTCGGGCTCGAAGATGACTTCGAAATCCTCAACCCTCTAGAGCTCGCAAAGCTGCACAACAGGCCGACTGGGTCAAGCGGCAGCCGGACGAAGGAATTGAAGACGAACAACAGAGCAAGGACTAACCTCAGGGGCACGTTCCGAGCGGGTGAATGGATCGAACCCGAAATCCCAGTCCTCCTCGATCCTGTCGGTGATGAGACGGGAAGCCCACTTGAGGAGGCTCTTCTGCTTCGGCAACTCCAACCAGACCCGGCTGGGATCCCGGATACCCGAGTAGAAGCACATCTTGTGCGGACGTGCCTGCAGCGGGTATATCCGCCTCAACAGCCACGCCAGGGTCAGGTCCCTGGACGTCAGGCCGGCCGCCACCAACACCTTCAGCTGGCTGAACAAGACATTCTCGAGAGCCCCATCCACAGGCGGCTTCCGAAGCCAGGACTTGGACGCCGGCAGCGAGTTGGAGAAGGCCGGAAGGCCGATCCGGTCGGCGTCAGTAAGATTCCGGACGTAGAAGTAGGTGCTTTGCCACTTCTTGATGGAATCAGGAAGGTTGATCTTGGGCAGCGGCGTATTCTTCGTGCTGATGGAGACGCTGTCGCAGTCGCGCTGCTGCCCGGCGGTCGTCTGAGACCGCAGGAAGAAGGACATGCCGAAAATCTCCATACTGGGCCAGATGCCCAAATACGCCTCGCACAGCGTGACGAAGCAGGACAGCTGGGTAATGCAATTTGCCCCCAGATGATGGGGTTGCAGCCCGTAGAAGCGCAGAAATTCTGCGAAGAAGGAACTCACCAGGAGCCCCAATCCCCGCTCCAAATGCGCGGAAAACACGACGACCTCGCCCTTCTTGGGCGCCGGAGAAACTTCCCCTTCAGGGGGAGCGCGGGCTCCCACGTCGCCCGTCATCCCCAAGAACTTCCTCCGACGGAGCTCCCAGAGGAATGCGTCGTCCACGGTGGAGCCCATCCACGCGCCCGAGCTCGCCATGAAAGATTGGTTTCCCGTGGTGAGAGAGGCGAATGCAAGGGCGGCGAGAGCGAAAGAGAGAATGGTCGAGAACTGGAGAGCGCAAGAATCGACGAAGAAGACGAAGCGAGACTGGGGAACGGTAACCCCGGCCGTCCCCCCTCTTTCCACTTTAAAGGCGAAGCGAGCGGAACCGTTCCGCCCATCGCGCCGCATGGCAGGCAAACGTGCCGCACTTTCCGCAGATGATCCCATGAGCAAGCAGTTGCCACAGAGAATCCTGCCTGGCGAAGCTGAGGCGACGTGCGCCAGGCCTCGGGCAGAACACCAATGGCTCCCCAAGGCGGCAAGTCGTGGCTGACGTAAGCCACGACCCAAGCCTTCGACCCGGCCGTTCCGGACCACTAAGATCTACTGGTCTCGCACCACAAAGCAAAACAAGTCAACGACAACTTCGACCGTATACGACCAAAGTCAGGAGTTCCCGAGGAGCGTTCCCCATGAGCAAGCTTCAGCTCCACCCGGCCTCGGTTCCAGCCGGCACCGACTCCAACCTCGACATTTCAACCGCAACGTTCAAGACAGAGGAGAAGATCGAGAAGTCTTCCCAGCAAGCTAGCAAGGCTCCACGATCTCGGGGGCTAGTGTCGGGGATATGAACCCCGGATATCCCAAAGAAGCCTATTTCTTCAACTCTCCGCAGGCCGGCTGAACAAGTGCCGGCTGCGCAGTGCCGCCTGAAACTCGCCGGATGAAGCAAGCCGTTTGCGTCTACCCGGATGCGGACGTCCGGCTGGGCTGAAGCCGGACACACCTACCGACAGCTCCGTACGAGTGGGCCCTGTCCGGATAACCGCTCTGGGAGAACAGTACCCCTTGTCGGGCATCTCCTGTACCGAATCATGACAACAAGCTCCAGCCGGCCCAGAAAGTAGTGATGTCATAGGGACAAACCTGTAACTTCCCTGTAACCCAAAACCCTAGCCCGCTGCCTATATAAAGCGGGCTAGAGCCTCCTGCGCGAGGCAAGAGACATGCACACAAGCAACCGGAGCATCACGTAGTATCATCTTCGACCTCCAGCCGGCTAGGATCTCCAGCCGGCTGCCACCCGAAACAGCTCAAGGAGCACCTTTGTAACCCGATTCTGTGATCAAGCAATAAGAACAAGAAGAGTAGGACGTAGGGGTGTTACCTCCTCAAGGAGGGCCCTGAACCTGGGTAACTAGCGTGTGTTTGCGTGCTTGTTGCCCAATCCCGCGCGAGCATCCATCGTCACCTGCCCCACAATCTTTTCCATCTCTGATGGATATGCCGTGCAACCCACCACGACAATAAACGAGGGAGAACGGCGTCTCTCCAGTGGGCTTCGTTGGCGTGGTGTGGATGGACTAGAGCACCGAGGGGAGCTCATCGATCCAGTGCTTGCCGCTGGCCTTGAGGCGGTTGAAGTTTCTCATCTTGAGGCCCTTGAGCACCTCGGCGTTGGCTCGCTCAGCCTGCCCGTTGCTTCCTGGGTGAGCCACCGAGGCGTAGCAGATTTGGGCGCCGAGGCTGCCGCAGTAGGACTTGAAGGCGCCGCTGATTAATTGCGAGCCGTTGTCGGTGATGATGCGGTTGGGCATGCCAAAGCGGCAGACCAAGCTCCTGATGAACTTTACCGCTGATTTTGCCAGGATGGTGCGCACGGGTTCCACCTCAGGCCACTTGGTGAACTTGTCGATGGCGACGTAGAGGTAGCGGTAGCCCCCGAGCGCTCGCGGGAAAGGTCCCAGAAGGTCCAGCCCCCAGACCACGAACGGCCAGGAGAGCGGGATAGTTTGGAGTCCTTGCGCGGGCTGGTGAATTTGCTTGGCGTGGAATTGGCAGGCGTCGTAGGACTGGACGATTGCGGCTGCATCTTGAAGCACTGAAGGCCAGTAGAAGCCACTCCGGAAGACCTTGCATGCGAGGGTGCGTGAGGATGAATGGTGGCCGCACTCTCCGCTGTGGATGTCGTTGATGAGCTGGCGGCCTTCCTCGGTAGGGACGCACCGCAACGCAACCCCATTGGGGCGCTTACGGTACAGGTCTCCATCATGGAGGTAGTAGGACTTGGCCTGGCAAGCAACCCTCTCGGCCTCTGCATCTTCTTCGGGAAGGACTCGATCTTGCAAGTAGCTCTTGATCTCGTCGATCCAACCAGTGTCTTGGCGTACCAGGGTCATCAGCAGGCGATCGCCTGACGGCAACCCGCAGTTTGGTGCTCCACTTGATGGGACTGGTGGGAGCTCCTTATTGATGCTCATGTTGACCGCTGGTTGCTTGACCGAGGACCTGGCGAGTCTCTCCTCGAACACTCCAGGCTTCTGGGCTTCCCTTCTTGCCGCTCGCCTGGCGAGTTCATCTGCTTCTTGGTTTTCCCCTCCCGGGATATGCTTGAGCTCCATGCCCCTGAAGTGCTTCTCGAGTTTGCGTACCTCTTCAAGGTAGGCTACCATGTAGGTGTCCTTAGGCGTGTAGCTCTTGTTGGAGACGTTGACGAGGAGCTGAGAGTCACCCTTGATGAGGATGCGCTTGATGCCGAGGGCAATGGCAGCTCTGAGCCCAGCGAGGAGGCCTTCGTATTCAGCAATGTTGTTGGAGACCTTGTCGTTGTCCTTGAAGCACAACTGGACGGCGTAGTAGAGCTTGTCGCCTGTTGGTAAGGCCAGGACAGCACGAGCCCCTGCACTCCGGGCCGCGAAGGCGCCGTCGAAGTTCATGGTCCAGTAGCTGGGCTCCGTCCCTCCTGAGGCTGTAGCTTCCTCCTCTTGAGGCTCTTTTTCACGCGTGTCCGTCCATTCAGCCATGAAATCAGCCAGCGCCCTGCCCTTGATGACCCTTGTGGTGTCAAACTCCAGCTCGAAGGGTTGCAGCTCGATGCCCCAGCTTGCGACGCGATCTGTTGCGTTTGGGTTGCATAGGACTTGCTCCAGGGGGTACGAGGTGACCACCTTGATGGGGTGACCCTGGAAGTAGTGGCGCAGCTTCCTGGAGGCGCTGAGGAGCGAGAAAATGAGCTTCTGCTGCATGGGGTAGCGCTCGCGAGCGTCCCGCAGCACTGTGCTGACGAAGTACACGGGATGCTTGACGAGGGTGGTTGTTGACGAGGCAGCGGTTGGCTCCTCTCGAGGCTCGGTGGAGTCCTTGTCGAGGTTCTCTTGAGGCCCCACTTGTAGAGACTCGGCATGAGGCTGGAGGCTTGACGAGGCTGCTTCCTTGTCGTGGAGTTCTGGGCTTGGCGAGGCGGAGCTTTGCTTGGCGAGGACTGGCTCTTCCCTTTCAGCCACAAAGACCGCGCTTCCCGTCTGAGGAGTGGCTGCAAGATACAGCTTCAGAGGCTCGCGAGGGCGTGGGGCAACCATGATGGGTGGGCTCGCCAAATACTTCTTCAGGTCCTCGAAGGCCTTTGCCGCTTCAGGGGTCCACTTGAAAGGACCGGACCTCTTCATGATCATAAAAAACGGCAGCGCCCTCTCGCCGAACTTGGAGATGAACCGGCCAAGGCTGGCCATACATCCCGCTAAGCGCTGCATGTCCTTGAGGCGACGAGGAGGCTGCATCTCTTCTATGGCCCTGATTTTGTCGGGGTTTGCTTCGATGCCACGATGAGACACCAGGAACCCGAGGAGTTTGCCTGAAGGGACCCCGAAGACGCATTTGGCGGGGTTCAGCTTGATGTTTACCTTGCGCAGGTTGGCAAAGGTCTCCTCGAGGTCATTGATGAGCGTGTCCTTCTCGCGGGTCTTGACCACGATGTCGTTGGCGTAGGCCTCTGCATTCCTTCCCATTTGAGCCCCCAAGACGATCCCCATGAGGCGCTGGAAAGTGGCACCAGCATTTTTCAGGCCGAAAGGCATGCAGATGTAGCAAAACACACCACAAGGGGTGAGAAATGCTGTCTTCTCCTCGTCCTCCTTCGCCATCTTGATCTGGTGATAGCCTGAGAAGGCATCCAGAAAACAGAGGAGTTCGCAGCCGGCGGTGGAGTCCACGATCTGGTCGATCCTCGTGAGGGGATAAGGGTCCTTGGGGCAAGCTTTGTTGAGGTCGGTGAAGTCGATGCAGAGGCGGCTTCCTCCGGTGTGCTTGGGGACGACCACACCATTGGAGAGCCAAGTGGGATGGACAACTTCTTTGATGATGCTAGCTTTCTTCAACTTCTCTACTTCTTGAACGATGAACTCTTGCTTCTCTGGCGCCTGGCGCTGCGCCTTTTGCATCACGGGGCGTGCGTTTGGACACACGGCTAGGTGGTGCTCGATCACCTCCCTCGGTACTCTGGACATATCTGACGGTGTCCATGCGAACATGTCAGAATTTGCCCTGAGGAAGGCAACGAGCGCGCTTTCCTATTTGGGAGGCAAGTTGGCGCCGATGGTGACGCTAGACCCCGAGCCGTTTGCCTCAAGAGGCACCTGCTTCATCACGGCCTTCTCCTGAGAGAACAGCTGCTTCTTCTTCGCGGGGGGCCTCGGGAGGGGTTCCTCATCCTCGTCAGCGGGGGACGCCACCGCGGCAGCCTTGTAGGCCGCTTCCGCAGCGTACAGAGCGTCTGAGACCATGCCGCGGATGACGATGGTGCCACCCGAGCCAGGAAGCTTGACGAGGTTGTAGGCGTGGTGGGTCACCGCCATGAACTTCGCGAGGGCGGGGTAGCCGAGGATGGTGTTGTAGGGCAGGCCGATGTGCGCGACGTCGAAGTCGATCAGCTCGGTGCGGTAGTTGGCTTGCGTGCCGAAGGTGACCGCGAGCCTCACTTGCCCCAAAGGGGTCGTGAGACCCTCTGTCACCCCCGAGAAGGGCCTGGTGGGCATGAGCCGCTCGTAAGGCACCTGAAGCTTCTCGAAGGTCTCGACAGAGATTTCGTTGAGGCCTGGACCCCCATCGATGAGCGTCTTAGAGACTGCGATGTTGTTGATGGTGGGGGTGCAGACCAGCGGGATGGTGCCAACAGTCGAAGTGGACTTGGGGTGGTCGCTGGAGTCGAAGGTGATGGGGTACTGGGACCACTTGAGGGGCCTGGAGGCCTCAACCCCGAGAAGCGTTGCCGCGATCTCGCGAGCGAGTTGCTTGAAGTGGCGGTTGGAGCTGGGGGCCTGAGCCCCGCCGAAGATGCAAGCGGCCCCGCGAGCCACCTGGTAGCTCTCAGGAGTCTCGGCAGGGAGGTTGTCGTTCGCGGGTTGGACGGCGTTGGCTTGAAGGTTCTGCTGGTAGTTGTCGTCGTAGTTGTTGTTGTTCCAGTGTCGCCCCCCGCGGCCGCCGCGACCTTGCTTCCGCTCGCGAGCCTCGCGAGGTCGTAGCAGTCCTCGGTGGCATGGGAATGCCTGTTGTGTTAGACGCAGAAGGGGCGATCATCTTTCTTCTCGGGGCCCGCGGCTGGAGCGGCAGCGCGAGGCTGCTTGGCGTCAGGTTCAGCTGCGAGGACCGCAGTGGTCTTGCGCTTCTCGGTGGATTTCTTCTTCTTGGATCCCTCGACAGGGTCCCCTGGCTTGTTCTTGACGAACAAGCGGCCCTCCTCAGCCTTGGCACACTTGTCCGCCATGTCGAAGAGCTTGACGACGGTGGTGATGTTGTCGTGGATGCCAAGCTTCTTGAGCATCCGCACATCCGTGACTCTAGCCTGGAAGGCCGAAATGACCTGTGCGTCGGTGGCGTTGGGGATCTTGTTGCGCACCTGGCTGAAGCACTAGATGTACTTGCGGAGGGTCTTGCCAGGCTTCTGGTGTACGCCGCGGAGGTCGTTGTACGTGAGGCCGCGCTCGTACGTGCCCTTGAAGTTCGCGACGAAACACCGGCAGAGATCCTCCCAGGTGTTGATGGACTCAGCGGGGGGTTTGTGAGCCACGAGGACGCGGAGTCCTTAAGATGGGGAACCAGTTCGCCATGACTCTGTCGTCGCCCCCCGCGGCCTGGATGGCCAAAGTGTAGAGTTGGAGGAACTCTAGGGGGTTGTTCTTGCCGTCGTAGCGCGGAGGAAGATCCGGCTTGAACTCGACCGGCCAGACGACGCGACGGAGCCTGCGAGTGAATGCAGCTGTCGTGCCGTAAGTGACCACGCCGTTGGCGAGGGTGGCGCGGAGGTGGCGCCCCGCGGTGGCGATGTCCTGGACGGCGCGGTTGTGGCGATTCTGCCTGCGCTCGATGCTCACGTGTGCGTCCTCCGGAGCTCGCTGCACGATTTGGCAGTCATGCGGCGACGATGCGTGCGATGCAGCGCGGTTGTCACGAGGAGGAGCCCCCGCTGGAGCAGGTTGCGGTGGAACTGGTGGAGCTGGAGCGGGCACGGGATGAAGAGGGGGTGCAGGAGGTGCGCCGTGCGCCACGTCCCCCACGCGCGCAGAGGGAACCAGAACGAGACGGTGCAGGAGCGGCGACGTCGCCGACGAGCTCGGAGAGGCGGTTGAACCAGGCTTCTTGAGCCTCCGGCGTGGGGCGGTACTACAGCAGCTCCTGCGCCATGAGAAGCGCAGTTGCTGGGCTGGGCGCAGGGCGGCCCAGCGAGGAGGCAGCGCGGTCCCGCGACGGGTGCAGGGAGGAAGCTTCCTCTTCGCCGAGGTCTTCCTCGGCGTGGTCGTCGTTGTTGTCCTCTGGATGCTCGACGCGGGGCTCGGGGTCGATGTGGCGCTCCGGAGCAGCGCTTCCGCGCGGGCGGCCGCGCAGGTTGCCAGCAGGAGCGGTGGCGGCGCTGGCCGTCCGGCGAGCGAGACGTTCGGCGCGAGAGCCGGCCATGGCTGTGTCGAGGTTGAAGATGCGCCTAAGCCCCCTACCTGGCACGCCAAATGTCGGAGAACTGTCCCAGAAACTGGGTGTTTCTCACTAGGTAAGGAATCGAGTAACGGGCTGAACACGGAATCAAACAACCCTCAACGTGCCTTGGCGACGGCGCTCGTCGAGATCGCTGTGGGACGGCACTGCAGAGATGAACACACGATGTTACCCAGGTTCAGGGCCCTCTTGGAGAGGTAAAACCCCTACGTCCTGCCTTGGTTGTATTGCACTGCTTGTAGAGGTTACAGTACAAGGAGAGCTTCGGGAGCTCGAGGTGGCTAACAATGGCTATCGCTAGAACAGCACTGGAGCTTCGGATCTTAGATCCTGGCTCCTTCTCCTTATCTCTCTCTCTAAACTCTCCAACACTCCAACCCCTTTGCCTAAACGTGCTCCCCCTCCTTTTATAGGTGTCCTGGACCTCTTCCCCCAAATATCTTGGCGGGAAGGGTTACCACATGGCGACGAAGGAGGAGGTCGGGTGCACGATAAAGGGAGAGTCCATGGACGCGGTCCATGGCAGGGACCGGCGTCACCAAAGCTGGAAAAGCCACCTTCCAGCCAGGACGATGGGCTGGCGCTGCTGGGGCTCGGGATGTGCCCCACAGTGACGTCGCCCTTGGAGTGTAGCGGCAGATGGTCTCCTTATCACCGAAATGGCAATTCTTGTAGCTCCTTTGCTTGGTGCAGCCTTGTTGACTGCGTTATACACGAGAGTGGCAACTGCGGCGCTGTCGTCACCGCGCGTAGGCGCGCCCGTGACTCTGTGGAGGGCGCAGAGCCCATGTGCGCTCGGTCGCGGAGACAGAGCTTGCTTCGTGGGGAAGGAACCCCGCGAGGCTGGAGGCCTCGCCGAGCCTTTTGGCTTGATCCTTGGTAGAATCGAAGGTTGCATCCGAGATGCCCTCTCGAGGAGAGGTCCCTCGCGAGGGGAAAACCCTCGCGAGGCTCGCCAAGCTTGGAGAGCCTGGTCCTTAGCGAAATCTTCTAAAGAGTGTCGTGGGCCCTGGCAGGCCGGCCCGTGGTACCCTGGTTTCCATTGTGCTGACACAGCTACTTCGACCTTGGGTGCGGCTGGAAGTGGCTTCCGCCCTCAGCTGCCTCCACCACCACCGAGGCCCACTTGCTATAGCTGTGGCCAGCCGGGGCACTACTCTAGGGAGTGTCCTCAGAAGGCACCGGCTACCGCAGCACCTGCACCATCACCCTCTACACAAGCCGCCAAGGCCATGACTGTCAGCCGTGGCCGCCTGAACCACGTCTCGGCTGAAGGAGTCGAAGAGGACCCCGGAGTTCTCATGGGTACGCTTCGAATCAATGCATATCCAGCTTCAGTCTTGTTTGATTCTAGAGCATCGCATTCATTCATATCCATAGCATTTGCACACAACCATCAAATACCATTTGCGAACATGGACTCCCCTCTAGTGGTCAAGACCCCAGGCTCTAGTTGGCATACTAAATGGATCACTCCTGAGGTTCAGGTTTCCATAGGTTCAATACCCTTTACGTTCTCATTGATAGCCCTGAAGTCAGATGGGCTAGATGTCATTCTGGGCATGGACTGGTTAGTCAAATATCAGGCCAACTTGAATTGCGCTGACAAGACTGTCACAGTGATCCACCCAACCTATGGGCTAGTGCGTTACTGGTCCCCAACTTCTGTAACTCCATCCGCAGCCACGCCTCTCTCTTCGGAGATCAGTCTTTGCTTAATGGAAGGAACCACCCCACCTAAAATGCATGAAGTAGCGGTGGTGTGTGATTTCCCCGATGTCTTTCCGGAGGAATTGCCTGGCATGCCACCTGACCGAAGAGTGGAATTTGTCATTGACTTGGTTCCGGGGACTGCTGCAATTTCCAAAAGGCCCTACCGCATGCCAGCGGAAGAGCTAACTGAGCTGAAGAAACAAATTGATGAATTGGTGGAGAAGGAATTCATCCGGCTGAGTAGTTCACCCTGGGGCTGCCCGGTCATCTTTGTCAAGAAGAGGAATTCAAATGTTCCTCGTTTGGCTGTTGATTATCGCCCTCTTAATGCGGTAACCATCAAGAACAAGTACCCTATTCCCCGATTAACTGACCTGTTCGATCAGCTAGCTGGTGCAATGGTATTCTCCAAGATGGATCTGAGGTCAGGCTACCATCAGATCAAAATCAGAAAGGAGGATATTCCGATGACGGCTTTTACTACTCGTTATGGCCTGTATGAGTATACCGTCATGTCCTTTGGCCTCACCAATGCTCCAGCGACATTGATGAGGCTTATGAACTCCATCTTCCATGAGTACCTCGACAAGTTTGTCATAATTTACATTGATGACATCCTCGTCTACTCCAAGACCGAAGAAGAACATGCTGAGCATCTTCGGCTAGTTCTGACAAAGCTTCGAGATCATCGCCTCTATGCCAAGTTCTCCAAGTGTGAGTTCTGGCTAAAGGAGCTCATCTTCTTAGGTCATGTGGTGTCAGCTGCTGGAGTAGAGGTGATACCTGACAAAATTCAGGCAATCCTGGATTGACCTACTCCAAAGTCCGTCAAGGATATCCGTAGCTTCCTTGGGTTGGCGGGTTATTACCGCCGATTCATCAAGGGTTTTTCCAAGATAGCCAAGGCATTGACTGACCTCCTCAAGAAAAATAAACAGTTTGTGTGGACCGACAAAGCTGAAGAGAGCTTCCAAACTCTCAAGGTCAAACTCACTACCACTCCTGTGCTTGTCCTTCCAGACACCGACAAAGACTTTCTCATCTACTATGACGCATCACTCCAAGGTTTGGGCTGTGTGTTAATGCAAGAAGGCCACGTGGTAGCCTATGCTTCTCGTCAACTCAAACCGCATGAACAAAACTATCCAACTCATGATTTAGAGCTTGCTGTCGTGGTTCATGCTCTGAAGCAATGGAGGCCCTATCTGTTGGGCAACCGTTGTGAAATCTACTCTGATCATCAAAGTCTGAAATATCTCTTCACCCAGCCGGATCTGAATCTGAGATAGAGAAGATGGTTGGAATTAATCAAGGACTATGATGTGACCCTCAACTATCAGCCCGGCAAGGCCAACGTCGTGGCAAATGCTCTGAGGCGCAAGGCTTATTGCAACACCTTGATGGTTGAAAAGGCCCAACCTGCTCTCCATGAGGAATTTGCTCGGTTGAATCTGGAGATTGTTCCCTCCGGGTATCTAGCTAACCTGGAAATCAAATCTACTCTTGAGCATGAAATCAAGGCAGCCCAGCAACATGATGATGGCATCCGCAAGAGCAAAAAGAATATCGCAAGTGGGAAGGCCAAGTGTTTTTCCGTTGATGACTCCGGTGTTGTCTATTTTGGGAACCGTCTTGTGGTGCCCAAGAGGGGAAATACCAAGGGGTTGATACTCCAAGAAGCACATGAATCTCCCATATCCATCCATCCTGGTAGCACCAAAATGTACCAAGACCTCCGCAGCAAATTCTGGTGGACTCGCATGAAGCGGGAAATTGCCAAGTATGTTGCTGAATGCGACGTCTGTCGCCGAGCGAAAGCTGAACATCAAAGGCCAGTGGGTACTCTTCGCCCCATAGCCATTCCCGAGTGGAAATGGGATGAAGTTGGTATGGATATCATCACTGGCTTCCCAAGGTCACAAAAGGGCAATAATGCCATCTGGGTCGTCATCGATCGTCCATCCAAGGTAGCCCATTTCCTTCCGGTTCGCGAGGATATAACTGCAAAGCAATTGGCTGAGTTGTATGTTGCCCACATTGTTCCTCTCCATGGTGTTCCACTGAGGATCATCTCCGATTGTGGGAGCCTATTCGTATCCAAATTCTGGCAGAGTTTCCAAAATGCTATGGGAACCCGTCTCAATTTCAGCACAGCCTATCACCCCCAAACTGATGGACAGACTGAAAGAGTGAACCAAGTTCTTGAGGACATGCTTCGGGCATGTGTTATCTCCTACGGTAAGGGTTGGGAAAAATATCTCCCCCTCGCCGAGTTCTCCTACAACAACAGTTGTCAGGCTAGCCTCCAAATGGCTCCATTTGAGGTCCTCTATGGAAGAAAATGTAGGACTCCTCTGAATTGGTCTGAAACCGGAGAGAGGCCACTCTTCGGTCCTGATGTGATCAATGAGGCTGAAGAGAAAGTCCGTGTCATTCGGGATAATCTCAAGGCTGCTCAGTCCAGGCAGAAAAGCTACTATGATAAACATCATCAGGAGGTTCACTATGAAATTGGTGACAAGGCCTATCTTCGAGTCTCTCCCCTCCGAGGCGTTTGTCGCTTCGGGATCAAGGGAAAATTGGCACCTCGCTATGTTGGTCCTTTCACCGTCCTAGCCAAATGAGGAGATCTCTCCTATAAACTCGAGCTACCCTCAAACTTCCCGGATGTGCATGATGTGTTCCATGTCTCTCAACTCCGTCGTTGCTTCAAAGATCCTATCCGTGGGGTTGATCATGAGGTGTTGGACATCCAGGAGGATTTGACTTATTGTGAGCATCCTGTCCGCATCTTGGATGAAGCGGAAAGGAAAACCCGCAACAAGACCATCAAGTTCCTCAAAATCCAATGGTCTAACCATTCCTAAGAAGAGGCGACTTGGGAGCGTGAAACTAGCCTTCGTCAGGAATATCCCACCTTCTTCACTCAAGCCTAGAATCTCGGGACGAGATTCCTGTAAGGGGGGTAGATTTGTAACAGCCCCAGTTTGGAACCTGAAAATACGAATAATTTTTCCACTTTTGCATTTGTCATCTTGCATCATGGCATCCATACTTAAATTTGCTTAATATAAAATAATGATGAAGCAACACTTAATAAACCAATAATGGTAAATGTGGTTGGTTAAACAAACTTCAAATTTGAACTCCCATATTTGTCCAAGAAGTTTCAAAGTTAATTTTATAAATAATTGTCAAAGGCATTTTTATGCCAAATTGTTTTTATAGAATGGAAACATCAAAATTGGTGCAAATCAACTTTTAATTTTGAAACCAAGTTAAACATTTCAAAAATTCAAAATAAAAATATGGTGAGCTTCATTATCTTATTAGGAGCCACCCTGATTATTTTTACAATTTTTGAACAAGTTTTGATGCCTCAATTAAATTGCCAAAGTCTGCTGTTTCAAAAAAAAAGGGGAAAAATAGAAAAGAGAAAAATGCCAGGAGGGGGTTTTCGCAAAATGGCCATCGTCTTCTTCCCTGTAGCTCGTCGCTGTAGCGACCGAGCTCGAGCCCTGTGTCCCCGACGCACCAGCTCGTCACTGCCGCACTCCACCAGTGGATACGGAGGCCGCCGACACGTTCGCCTGCTCCCCCGCGACCCATTCCTCCCCGTTCCCCCCCCCCCCCTCAAGCCTAACCCTAGCTCTCCACCCGTCGTCGTCTCACCGCCGCGCCCACCGTCGTAGTGCTGCCGCTAGAGGACCCGGGAAGCAGATCGAAGCCCACAGGAAGTTGCCCCTCGCTTCCCTCTCCGTCGTGGTCCGAGGAATCGAAGGGGGGCACCAGAAATCGACGTCGTCGCCGTTCTTCTCCGACACCGACAGCAGCAAGTCGAGCACACGCACATCGCCGTTCGCCCCTCTCCGGACGCGCCGTTTGCCGCGTCACCCCAGGGTGACCTCCGCGTCCGATTTAGACTCCTCCCGCACCCCCTCACCCTCTCGCCGTCGCGCTCCATGCCGTCGGTCGCCGTCGTCATCGTTCCCGTGTGCCGGCCTGGGCACCGGCCCGTCCGGCCAGGAGGCCGGCAGCCTCGGTTGCTGGCCCGGCCGGGATGTCGGCCTGGACCGACCAGAAGGCCGGCTCACTCGGGTTTGTGCCCGGCCTGGGCACCGGTCTGGGCCGGCTAGGAGGCCAGCGGGCTCAGACAGATGCCCGGCCTGGAAACCGGCCTGGGCCGATCTGGAGGCTGGCCCAACAGTAAAAAAAATTAAATAAAATGATAAGTATTTAAATATTGTTTCAAATTTAGCAAATGATATATCAAATTTTTCAGAAAAACAATACCTACCTGTTGGTAACATTGCCATGCTCTTTTGAGAAAAATATTTTTGCTGTTTATTAAGAATTACTAAAATGGCATAAATCATACCTAATTTGGGAAAAATTACAACTTGATAAATAATTAACCAAAAGTTGTGAATAAAATATCAAAGTGATCAGCATGACAAATGCTATCAAATCATGCTAATATCATACCATGATCACAAAGTTTCCTTTGAAGTTATTCTTTAATTGCTTAAAAGAATTAAATTCAAACAATCATTTAATTCACTATTTATTCATCGATATTTGGAAATTCACAAATGAGGTACCAAAATGATCGGAAGAACAATACCTAACTAATCATGTCATGTTCATGCATATTTAAACCACTTTTTGGTAATATAACAATGTATGAACAATGTGGTCACTAAGTTAAATATGGGGTTGTTTCCAAATAATTGCACTATTTATTTGGCCTTCCATTTAATATTGTTAGTTAAATTATATGATGTTATCATTGCATGAAATTGACATACCATCATGATTGTGCATTGCACTTGTCTTCGGGTTATTTATTTGTTCTTCTGTGATTGTTTGGGTATCGATAGATTCAGGAGTCGAGGGTTCCCCTACCTACCCCGACGAGCCGTACTACATGCCCCATCAACAAGGCAAGAGATAACCTAACCTTCTTGGCATATAGCCTCCAATTGTTTTATAAAATTATTTTATCCACCATAATATTGCGTTCGATTCCAATGTCAGCTTTTGATCAAAACATAGAGTATCCTATGATATGCATTGTCCCCTGAACCATCACATGCTTCCCCTCCTATGAACCATAGGTTTGATGTGTTGGCCTTTGATAAAGATATAACTGTTGTATATATGCTTAGCTATGCTTAGCCATGCTTAGTCAAATGCTATATGGTCTGGCGATTTAATTCCATGATTATGATGTTGATGGAATGTTCGGACATGGTGGTTACTGTTGGTGCTTAATTAATTTGCTTAAAAGGCTTGGATGAGTTGCCATCGGGGACGGTGTTTTGCCTCATTCTTGCCCCTAAGTGCGAGTTCTTGTCTTCGGAACCAAGGTTTGAGCGTGCTGCCATTGGTGGGGACATATGGATTCCCCTTTAACTAAATAACTTGTGCGGGCGTATCCAAGGGTCCTCTAGTTTGCTATTTCCATTTGCGTGTGAGTGTGTGGGTGGAAAAAGAAACGATGAGGATGCTGGTGTTTAGGGCGTGGCGATGGGGGCAGGGGCTGAAATAGGCTGGATAAACTTGTCCTGTCACCACAGATGATCCTTGGATAGTCTCATATGAGGTAAAGATTTAATCGCGCCCACTTGCCAGCTTTCCCAGGAAGAGAGCTAATCAGGCGAGCCGGACGGTACCGGTGGGTAAATTAGTACACCCTGCAGGGTTTAATCTTTTCGAAAAGCCGTGTCCGCGGTTATGCACGCCTTGGGAATGGATTTATGAGATCATAGAAAACTTTAACCTTAAATAAAATTTGGCAACTAGAGGTTGCAACACAACGGGTGATAAAAGGTACATTTCCTCGAGGGTGATTCGAGGGAGTGCCTTGGTGGAGATGAGTGATGAGAAATGGTTACTATGGGTTCGTTGAGAACCAAAGATGAAATTTACTCCCTTATCCCTTTTCGAAAAAACATTCTGAGTAGTCGATGCCATGAGTAATTATGTCTTTTGAAAAGGAAAACTATCATTATGCAAATTAGCTACTATACAGCTTTAGAGCCTTGTCATCTTTGGGACTATATCGCCCTACTAAACTTGCGAGTACGTCGTACTCAGTCTCTCCTTGTTGAATATTATTTGTTTCAGAGGAGGACAACACCGAGCAGACAGGTAGTTTCTTCGTGGACATCGACGAGTAGTCTGGGGTTCCCAGGTGGCAGCTTGGGACGTCTCGGAACAAGGTGGCTGGGTTATGTTTATCTATAGGCCTCTTAGGCCATATTTTGGATCTTGTTGTATTAGACAACTACCTCGCTTCCGCATGATGTACTGATGGGTATGTGACCTTTGTTTGTAATTTGTATCTTTCTCATATATGAGTTTCTATATGATCTTTTTGTGTCGTAGAATCTGTGATGTGCCAGTTGTTCCGCAGTCTTGATCTCTCTACTATGCATGATAGCTATGTCTGAGCTTATGGCATGATCGAAGTGTTGCGTTGCCGATGATTCATTCCGAGCACGCCTGCCAAAGGTTTTGGCCTGGGATTGGTAACCCCAATAACATTCGACACTACAGGAACCAACTATATACTAACACCAAACATAACCCAGCCAATTCCTTACCCGCCCGTTTAAACCATGAGCAGCAAGCCCAAAGGCACTCACACAGTTGACAAATTTTATGGGTTATTATTATTTAAGTAGTCTATCTTACTAGTCAAGTTATTATCATTAGGTGCAAGTTGTCTATGATCTTGTTAGCCAGCACATTTCACCAAGTCATCCATAACCGCAGACACGGCTTTTCAAAAAGATTTAACCCTGCAGGGGTGCACAAATGTGGCCACACGTTCATCAACCCTTCGTGCCATTCAATTAGCACACTTCCGGGGTATGCTGGCAGGGTATTCGACACTACACTTTCCTTCACTACCACACAAGTCCAGAGAACCACCTAGCTAGGTCTGACCCACCCTAAAAGTCCGGCCGAACCTTCGAGGTGAACCTAACCGTTGCGTGAACGGCTTTGGGAGGTACACTCATACGATTGCCCTCCTTCCACATGCGATTAACGCCCATTCCGCAAGCCCTACCGTAAGTAACCATCACATATAAGTCCCGGAGGCATCCCATCTGTACCTGCATCACAATTAATAAAGCATCGCACAAATGGAAACACCTGAACTAAGTTGTGGCCCCTGGACAAGGCTGCAGATCCGGTACTAGGTCGAGGGGAGTCCCATTTCCTCCCACATGTGGGTAGTGTGCTTAGTCTTGGATCAGAGGACAAGAACTCGGGTCCTAGGCAACACTAGCAGAACAAATCACCACGATTGGCCTTCCGCCGGTGCCTTATCTTTATTAATTATATCCCATCGCCAAACATTAAAGATTATCATGTGAATTTAACCCAACTATCATATTAAAGCAAGACTAGAACAAGACTGGAGCAAAACAAAGCTAAGCATGTGCTACGACTCGCAAAGGCCAACAGGGTAAACAAACAACAGCTTAATAGGATGTGGAGGTGTGGCTATATCATGGCTGCCAGGTAAACATGCAAATAGGATCGGGTCACAAACATCGCAACATAGGGCTAGCAAGGAACAAAAGATAGGAGACGGAAAAAACAAGCAAAGATAGCAGGTGAGTAGTGCTTTCCTGCAATCCGGTAGAGGTAGCAGAACCTGTCGTTGCTCACATCAGCTCAACGTCCTATCCCGAAGAAGCAACGAAGACTGGAAGGCGCAAAAATGCATTTTACTACTACGGTATAAGAAGCGGCATGTTGATGACATGAATGCATGACAAATTAAAGGTGATCCAATTTTATTCCCTAACACATGGCAAATCATTTTAAATGGGATCGGTGCACAATATAGATGCACCAGACAAAACCCCATAATTAAAAATTTAGTTGATTTAATTCGACTAAATGGATAAAAGGTGCATGATTTTAGATAAGATACGCATATAGGGTATATAGGGTTTAGGGTTGGGGGTCACACATCGGTTCGAGGGATCTTCGGATTCGGAGCGGAAGTACTCGACGTCATCGAAGTAGTCGAAGTAGATGTCCGTCCGGAGTCGAAGTAGTCAAGGTAGTTGATGTCGTGGAAGTAGTCGTTCACGGGGCGTCGTCGTGGCGGACCTTGGTGTTCTGGGCTTCAGGGTCGATGGGTTTCACGGTGTCGGAGATCGGGCGCCGGTAGTCATTCACGGAGTCATGGAAGTTCTTGGGTTGTCATCGTACGGGAACCGGTAGTCGTTCACGGTCATCGGGGATCGATCCTCATGGTCACGCACGAAGGCGGCCAACACACAACACCAAACGGAGAACTTGGCGGGTCGGGTCTTCGTCATGGAGAACTTGTTGGTCCATGATGTCGGGTCGTCGGCTTCACGATGGGATCGGAGACAGAGAACTTGGCATCGGGGTTCGGGCTTCATGACGGGAACATGTTGGGAATGGGAAAGGACAGGGAAATGGGAGACACCGGGGATGGAAAACACAGGCACCACGTAGGGGACAGGTAGACACGGACACGGCAGCGGGACAGCAGCAACATGCATGGGCACGACATGGGACGGACACGGAGATGGGAGCGCGGATGGAGACGAGCTCAACGGGGCGACAGGAGGACGAGGGACGTGGATGTACGAGGTGGAGCCCATGGTCAAGGTCACCGGCCCGGAGCAGGAGGAGACGGCCATGACGGATGGCGTCCAGGGCGAGGACGGCGGAGGCGCATGGTCCTGGAAGCAGACCGGTGAGGCGGGTGGTGAGGAAGGCGGCGGTGCTGGTCGGGGTCGGCCGCTACCAGAGGAGCTCAGGGATAGAAGGTGCGGATGGGGAGAGGAGGATGGAGGCGAGGCAGAGCTGGGGGGAGGGAGAGGCAGCGCTGGGGTTGACGGGGAGGAGGCGCGGAAGGGGTCTAGGGAGCTGTCGGCGGGAGCTGGGCGGCGGGGAGAGAGGAGAGGGCGCGGCGAGGTGGAAGAGAGAGGAGGCGCGGGCTCGGGAGCAGAGAGAGGAGAGGAGGACATGGCCGGCGGCGGGGCTGGTGGAGGACGGCCGGCGGCTGCCCGAGCCGGAGCAGCAGGAGGAAGGAGGGAGGAGCTTGGTGGCGGGGTCGTGCGGGTGGTCGGGTGCGGGAAGCGAGAGGAAGAAGTTGTGTGTGGGAGGACCAAGGAGAGCATGTGAGAAGAGAAGAAAATGGGAGAGGAGAAGAAAAGAAGAGGGAAAAAAGAGGGAAGGGGGGAAGAAAAAGAAGGAAGGTGTGACGACCTGATTGTGGAAAATAGAAAGAGGGGGAGGGTGGCTGCAAGAGGCAGGGGTAGGAATAGAAAAAGCTAGGGGGGAACTAGGGGAAACCCTAGGGTTTTGGAGGTTAGGTGGGCTTGGGCCAGCTTTGGGCTACTCTCTCTCAATTCTCAAAACATTTTCTTTTGCAAATTAATTTGGCAATTAATTTTAGAAAAGGAGACGACTGTCTCGGTAAAACTTTTTCGTCAATTTTAGCAAAATAAAATAGGGTTTAATAAAAATAGATTTTGTTGCCAAAGTATGCGGTGTGCAGGATGCTGATGTCATGATGATGCAAAAAAAAAACAAACAAAAATCTAATTTGGGGGAAAAAAAAACCCGGGATGTTACATCCTCCGCGGCCCCCACGACCACCGCTACATCCCCAACCGCGGCCGCCTCTGCCTTTGCGACCCGTGGGACAGTCTCGAGTGATGTGCCCGTCAAGGCCATAGTTGTAGCACCCACCAGGGACGATCTCGTCAGCTCGGCGCTGCTCTCGTATGGCGAGGTTCTTCATTTGGCGGCAGTTCCTTGAGCAGGTGATTACCGTCAGGGTGAAGGTGACACCATGGATCCTCTTTCCCCTCTGGAGAGGACGGCTTGGCCTTCTTAAGGAGAGGCTCGGTGACAAAGACGCGCTTGTCGGGTCCAGGGTCCCAGAGCTCGTGTGTAGTTTCGACGCGATGGGTGCTCCGCTTCTCGCGCATCCGAGTGTTCCGGATGTTGGCATGGAAGGATTGGATCACCAACTCCTCCTTAAGGCAGGGTATCGTGTTCATCTCCTGGGTGAAGCGCTGGATGAACTTGCGGAGAGTCTCGCCCGGAAGTTGCCTGAAGTCGTGGAGGTCACTGGGAACTCCCGGGCGCTGGTACCCGCCTTGTAAAGCCCCCAGGAACTGTTACTTCAGTGCACGCCAGGAACAGATGGAGCACTTGGGAAGATTGAGAAGCCACTCCTGGGCGTCTCCCTTCAGGGCCAGCGGGAACCAGTTGGCCATCATGACCTCGTCGGCCCCGGCGACTACCGCAGCGAGGGAGTAGAGCTGCAGGAAGTCCCGGGGGCTGGTGGTGCCGTCGTAGTGAAGAACGTCGATCTTGAACTTCTTAGGCCTGGTGGCTTGGCGGAACTCGGGAGAGAGGGCGAGGCAGCCTTCAGCGATGTCGTTGTCCCGATCTTCTCGGTGATGGCGTTTCCGGCGGCGCTCGATGCGGGTGCGCATGTCCTCGTACAGGCGGTTGTTGAAGTCGTGGCACAGATCTCGGTTGCATGTGGTGGATGAGCCAACGGAGATGGTCTTCCCATAGTCGCGGTCCAACCGATCGGCTGCTGGAGGACCTGTGCGTGGGAGAACGGTCTCGTCCTGGCGCTCTCCACGGGGCTGGCTCCACGGCTCGCGCGTCTTGTTTCCTCCCGCTCCGGGGCCGTTGACGGCGGTGGCGCGAGCGGGTTCGCACCCAGGACTGCCGTCGGAGAAGTCGAGGAGCCCTCCACGCAGGCCCTCCACTCCTGGTATACCTTGGGATCGCCAGTGCTCGGGGGAAACTACATCAGGGCCTTGGCGGCGACGAGCGCATCGTGACAAGCTTGCGCGTCCGGTGATGGAGGCGCGGAGGACTTGCTCTTAGCGCCTTGTGGACCTTCGTCGGCACGGGTGTCATCGCTCTTCTCCGTTGGCGACACTTTTCTCTCCCCCAAGCGTGATGGAGGACACTCGGTGGAGTTCCTGCGAGTAGTCGCGCCCCTGACCTCGCCGTTCTTGTCGTTGCCGCCCGCTCCGCCCGGCACCACCTTCTCTGTAGGCGGTGGGGGAGGAGCGTTCTGGTTTGCCGCCGCAGCGCATCGGTCCGCAGAGGCCTGAGTGCGTGAGGGTGAGACCGGCTTGGACGCCGTGGCGTCGGGCTTCTTCTTTGGCGGCATGCTTGGCAAAGAGCTTGAGGCAGATTCTGGCTAGGGAGGAGCTCACCGCAAACCTTGAGTGCAAACTCGACGCGGATCTTAAAGAAGAACTTGGCGTAGATCTTGTTGAAGAACTTGAGGTTGAGGAAGATGGATCTAGCGCTTGCGCCCCCTACCTGGCGCGCCAGATGTCGTTTCTCGGAGCACGGACACCGGGAGTAAAGGATACCCCCTTTTTAGGTTCGGCACGGGGCGCGAAGGAGGACAGAGACACCTTCCCCGGGAGCACCTTGCCAAGTTCTTCCGATCTACGTACTAGAGAACAACACAGGGACGCAGGGAGTTTACCCAGGTTCAGGCCGCCCGGAGGCTAAAGGCCCTACTCCTGCATGTCTAGATTGAGTGGTTTATCATGGTGTGGCTTACAAGGTGGTGGCGGGTGTGCACCCGAAAGGTTGCGGCTAGAGGTGGGAGACGAGTAGATACTACCCGGAGGAGATCACCTCTCGCCCTAGCCCTTTGCCCTAGCTAGTCTTGCCTTGCTTTCTCTCTGGTCCATCCTCCTCCTCAGCCATGCTTGGGTCCTCCTTTTATAGGCTATATAAGGGGATCCCACGGGAGCATCCGAGGATCGTGGGGGGTTTTCAGCGGGAAAACCCCTCGGTGGTCTTTTAGGGGGCGACGTGGCCTCTTCTCGTCCAAGTATTCCCCCTGGAGGGTTGGTGCGTTCGCCCACCATTTGGAAAGCGGGGTCGACAGGGGCTGACACCCCCACCGGCCATGTCCCGCTCGGCGCCTTCACTTCCTTGGCGCCCAAGTCTTCTAGGAGCTTCCAGCCTGAGCTAGCAAGCTTATCCTCGCAGCGGTACGGAGGGGAAACCCGGGAGCGAGCCTTGCCTCCTGCCGGGCGTTCGGGCTCTGGGTCCTCCGCGTTGCCCGCTGTGTTGGGGGTGACCCCGGGAGGTCACCCAGTCCTTTAGTCCTGTTTGTCGATGTACCCGTGGGGCAGGGGGGCGGCCGGCCTGCCAATCTTGACTCCTTGCCTTGTCTGTCTTCTTGGTGGGCCCACGGTTGGTGGACCCTCTTTGGCCGCACCAGGGGAACCCCATGTTCCACTGTTGCGTCAGTGTAGATGACTATGGTTGGGAAATCCCAAGTGGAAGGTATGATATAGAATAGTAGCAACTTTCCCTTGGTGAAGAACCACGGTTTATCGAACCACTAGAAATACAATATGTCATAGAGTTTTGTGTATGACCTGCACACAACACACAAAACACGTTGTTTCCAATGTTCAGGAAGTTTTTCAAGCTTCCCATCTCGCCAAATAACAATTGATTAAACGAGTAGTGTGGGAAATAGAGCAAACCACAAATAGTAAAAAAACGGACCAGCGAAGAACAAGGTTGTAATCAATTTGGAATAATGGACCCGGGGCCATATTTTCACTAGTGGTATCTCTCCATAAATAAGGACATTGTTGAGTCAAATTACAGTTAGGCAATTGACATAATTATGAAAGCAAGAAAGTTCATGGCAATATTATATAAGTATTACACCAAATTAAATAGACCACACACCGGTATCGCATCTATTAATAATAGTCCTCCTCGAGAATGCTTCTTTGCTTGCCTCTCTTAGTATTAACCTAAAAACAATAGAGTATCTCTTTAAGCAAAGTACATAATGTAAACAACAGAATTTTATCCTTAGTAGCAAAAGCACATCACCCCCTTTGTCTTTTATGTCATCTCGAGCCCATGGGAAGTCATACTAAACCCACTATCTTACACAGGCTCCCTCTTGGTGATTTAAACATATACTTGCCAAGAGTAAACAGAAAAATCAGGAGCATGTAAGAACGTAAACACACAAATCGGGAGCATGCAAGAATGTAAGTAGAGCACAACATGATAAAAAATAACATCATATAGATAGCATGCACAATCTGATTAATATTAGAATTCATCATATCCGAGGAAACACAACAGCTAGTAGCAATTACATGGAGGAGAAATAACCATCTAGCTACTGCTATGGATCCGTAGTCCAAGGATGCACTACTCACGCATCATCATGGATGCGGCAATGGTGGTGTACATGCATCCAGCGATGATTCTCCCTCCGGCAGAGTGCCGGAATAGGGTTCAGATTGGTTTCCATAATGGCAGCGGCTCTGTATAGAAATTGGCAAAATAGACTCCGTCTAGAGTATTTCTCATCAAGGGAAATTTATAGGCGCGGGAGGCTTCGAAAAGCGACGGAGGAGAAGCCCACGTGGGTGAGACCCTAGTGGCTCTCCTGGCTCCCCCTTTGTCTTCATGTGTCAATCTCGAAAAGTTATTCTTCATAGTAATTTTCCCAAAAAATTTTCCGTGATATTTTTCGATGATTTCCTGCGATATCAAAAACATGCAGAAAACAAACTGGCACTTGGCACGGGGTTAACAGGTTAGTCCAGAAAAATGATGTAAAATGATAAAATCATGATATAAATATGTAACAATGATATTAAAGTAGCATGGAACAATCAAAAATTATAGATACATTTTGGACGTATCAGCCACCCCTTATCATATGACAAACCATGTCCGGAGCGTGGAGCAACATAACCAAGACATCAATTCTGTTGGTCACATCTCGGCCAAGAAGAACACCAATGCAGGAATACCGCATGTCCACGACATTCTTGGTCAGATTGTGCCAGGCCAGAGACTTCTATGACACCTTGAGGAGAACGTTAAGAGTGTCGTCAAGAATTGTGTACCGATATTGGTTCCGAAAAGACCTTGTTTGCAGTGATATGGCCAATCTCCAAAAGGTCCGCTTCCGTGAAAATTATCTTCTCCCAATGAGCGGACGTGAGGTTGTATTCGTGTATGCAGACGACCCTTGCAGCACCAAATACGTGTTGATGCAGACGCGCTCAATGTTGGTCGAGCATGCCCTAGCCAATGGTGAGGCGGAGCAAAAAATGGAAACCTCGGTGTTTTCAATGGTTGCCACATTTGAGGAGTAGCTCTGTGCAGCAGTGTCGAGAGAGGTCAAGGCTGTCCGACATGTTATCGAGAAAAATCCGCCATAAAGCCTAACTGTATCAAAGAGTGTCAGTCGTACCGGTTGTTCGGTTCGTGTGTTAGGAGCTCAGTGCAGTTTACTTCACTGGTTAGGAGCTCGACGTGGTTTACTTACCATGGAGAAGACACGATCCCGTGGCGAGGAGGTGGACAATGTGTTTGCCACCATGAACATGTGCGACCATATCGATACCCTTCTCGAGTGCCTAATGGAGTGAAATGGTGAGCCCGTAGCTATCTGCTAAACAAAGATACCAAGATAGGGTGTTTCAGAATTCGAAGGCACACGTGCTTAGCTGATAATCATGTTCTTTCATTGTTCTCTTAAACATTGGTGTCTGCAATATATTCCGGAGTTGGATGTCATTGCCAAAATTTGCTATTTACACATGTAGCAATTGCAGGCAGCTAAGAGCATCTTCACCGAGGTGCCTAAATTGTGTCCGGCACCCCCAATCGGTGTCCTTTTTCGGGGGTACCGGACACTTGTCCAGCACTTTTGCGTGCCTCCCACACCAACACCCCCTAAAAGAAACCCCGAAAGCAAAATTGATCAACAACAACAAATTCGGCTACCAAAATATATGCATGCCAACAAGTCCGGCCACCAATGTTCATGCCAATAGTTCCACCGGCCAACACAGGCACAGCCAACAGCTTCACCAGCAATCACAACACCAGCCAACATGTTTTGGCACAAAAATACATCAAGCCATCCAAGAACGTGCAAATCATTCTTAGGTCTCGGCATCCGCGACCCTTTGTTTCCTCGCCTTCATGATGCGCATGACCTCCTCGACAAAGTACTCTTGCCATTCAGCTGTCATGTTTAACGTGTCCATGGCCATGATCTTGAGTTCCCGAGTGAAAGGACAAGGATGTCGCCTAGAGGGGGGGTGAATAGGCGATTTAAAACTTTTACGATTAGTCTTGATAAATGCGGAATAAAACTAGCATTTAATTTATCAAGCACACAAAACCTAATATACTAGGTTCACCTATGTGCACCAACAACTTATGCTAAGCAAGATAACAACAAGGTGATAGCAAGATATAGTACTTCAAGCACGAAGGCTATCACAATGTAAAGTGCATAAGTAAAGAGCTCGGGTATAGAAATAACCGAGGCACGCGGAGAGGAGGATGTATTCCCGAGTCCCTCCTTGTTAAGGGAGTACGTCTCGTTGGAGCGGTGTGAGCTCGCCACCACAGGTCTACTCAACGCCACAAAGGCCTCACCCTATTCTCCGATGAACCTCACCACAAAAGCTCGGTTCACCTTCCACTATCGGAATCCTTCAAGGAGGAATCCGGAGCCTTTACAAAGTTCTTAAGGCACACACCCACAACTCAGTCGGGGGCTTCCAAATCACCACAACACCCTCTAGGGTCCAAAGAACCAAGAGTAACAAGCTCTCAAACTTCACTCCCACGAATCTTCATGGAGAGCACAAACCGATGCAACTAAGCAATGGCAAGAGCACAAGTGCTCAAATCCTTCACTCTCAAATTCCAACAAAGCAACAAATGCTTATGGGGGAATAAGAGAGGAAGAACAAAGTGGAACTCAACAAAAGATTCCCAAAGATCTAGATCCAAAGCTTCCCCTCACTTAGAGGAGAGATTGTTTGGTGGAGTTGTAGATCTAGATCTCCTCTCATGTTTCCCTAAAGATTGGCAAGAATCATTGGAGGGATAGAGAGAAACCCAAGCTTTTTCGAGGTCAAACAATGGAGGGGAGAGAGAAAGAATGGGCAGCCACCTCTTGGGGAAGAAGGAGGCTATTTGTAGCCTCCCCCAAAATCTGACTGTTATAGCCACGGGAGGCCGGATATTCTGGGGTTAAGGTCCGGATATTCCGGTCCCCAAAAATTTCTGGGGAAACTTCCGGGGCGAATTTTCGGACCCCCTCCAGGGAGAAAAACGCAAAAGACTTAGCCAAATATTCCTGGACCGGATATTCCGGACCAAGGACCGGAATTTCCGACCCCACAGATATTTCTGGGGAAAACTTCCGGGGCAAAATTCCGGACTCCCTCCAGAGAGAATCACCGAAAGGACTTAGCCCAAAAAAAAACTTGGATGAAAAACAGGGGCCGGAACTTCCGGGCAGTAAAACCAGCAGATCTAGAAACTGAATAACTTTTGCAAGGAAACTCCGATCGAGGTGAATCCAATTTTGTTCGAAAGAGGACGATAAGAGCTACCCTACAAAAACAAGAAAGGGAGATTATGCAAAGGGGTGGAAAGGTGAAACCTTTCCATACGGATGAACCGGCAAAATCTCCAACACCGAAAACGCAATAGACGACGCATACGAAAACCGTTTTCGGTGAGCTTGGGGCCTTGTCATGACAAGCACGACAAGCACCACGGTCACGCCATGATAAGAGCCAAATAAGAATCAATAAAGATGATGCCAATGATGCAAAGGTTTCAGCTCTCTATGACGATACGATCAAGATACTCGCTTGAGAGCCCCTCTTGATAGTACGGTCATCTATCCTATAACCCGGTCTCTCAACTAACATCATGAGACCTGGTAAAATAGAAAACCTATCAAGATCATACCTTTGCCTTGCGCAAAATCCACTTGAGCTAGATGATGACGATCTTCATCTTCTCAAGATGGACCACCTTTCTTGATTGCGCTCCACTCGATGAAGACTTACATATTGCTCCCGCATACACCAATATGGGAGAGACACTCTTCGGCATATCTTCACTTGACCATTATCTTGATGACGATCACCACATGACGCCATCCTTCATGGGCTACATAGGATCTCCCTTTCGTTGCATGCTCATGGAGAAATACCTAACCCACATAGAAATACCAAGCACATAGATCATGGGTTAGTTCACAAGGCTATATTGACCATTGCTCACCATATCATGAGATCATATGATCCCTCATGATACATCACTAGCCTTGTGTGTTGATCAACTTGCACTTAGCCTTGATCAACATATAATCTTCTTCCCTTAGCCTTGACTCCAACATTTGGAGATCAAGCATTGCTTATGGACCAACCTACAAGTACAACTCAATTAACACATTAGTCCATATAGATTGTCATTAATTACCAAAAACACACATGAGGGCAACCATGCTCTTTCACCGAGCTTCTTGCATCTCCTTGATCTTTTGCCCATTCACCTCCCTAAATTCTTGCCGTGTAGCTAGGTTTCATCAATGTCGACCTCGTTGCCCCCTCCTCGGCTAATGGAGTGACGCCATGTAGTTCTTTAATGACACTTTTGAAGAGGCGTTAAAAATGCATGAACTTTAAGCCCGCCTTATTGTACCACGTTTGATACAACGTGATAGCTTCCCTCAACTAGATCAAAAGACACATAACAAATAGAAAGAACAATGCAAGTTCCATGCATGCCAAAAAGAGGGGAGTTTGATTAGCATCTTACTACGGTTCTCTCGTTCGAGCCACTATCGTTTCTATTGTGCACTTGATCCCAATATCCATAGAACTTCTTGACGGTGTCTTGTGTGACCCCCACCGCTTCTTTATTGCATTTGCCTTGCGAATTAGAGAGGCATTGAGTGGCGGGTACATTGTCCTCTCGAGAAAGTCCTTGTAAATCCGGCTCAAATAGGAATCACAAGTTTGTTGCGTGCCGGTGATGGCGTCTTGGCTTACAGCCATTCAAGCCTCACACAATGACTCATCCTCCTTGGTCCTCCATGTCATGCCTCTATTCCCTCCGCCCTTCGGCAGCTTGATATCGTCGCTGGTATCAACATCGTGCACAAGCTGGCCGTCGTCAACCTCCCCACCCTCCTCCTCCTAGCCTTCCTTGTCTTGGCTGTCTTCGTCCTGGCCGTTGTACGCGCCATGGCCGCCGTGGTCAAAACAGAACGGGCCACGAATAATATTATTCATGGTGTCTTAGTTCAACACATTGCACACATCACGAATTGCACAACAATAAATACACAATTCAAATTGCCGGTGACATCAATAAATGAGCAATTCAACTTGTCAGGGACATCAATAAATGCACAATTCAAAACATACCTTGGCTGCTCCCATTCCGCAGAGCATGTTGGCGGCGTCGGCTTCATCATCACCGAACAGCTGCTGCGGCATCACGACCGGGACACCTGCAGATTGATGCAGCGCGGGCGAGTCCCTGAAGTGGGCGTCCTGGTTGAGATCGCTGCCCTATGTTGTTGGCCTCGTCGGGTGAACTGGAGAAACGCGATGTGTAGCGCCCCGACCCCAGAACTATACAATGAAGCTTTGTGTAACCGGTCATGCTACACAATCGAAGGTTACTGGGTTTACCAATCCCAGGCCAAAACCTTTGGCAGGCGTGCTCGGAATGGATCATCGGCACGCAACACTTCGATCATGCCATAAGCTCAGACATAGCTATCATGTATAGTAGAGAGATCAAGACTTGTGGAACAACTGGCACATCACAGACTCTATGACACAAAGATTCATATAGCAACTCATATATGAGAAAGATACAAATATTACACACAAAAGGTCACAGACCCAACAATTCATCATGCGGAAGCGAGGTAGTGTTGTCTAACAACAAGATCCAAAATATGGCCTAAGAGGCCTACAGATAAGCAATCCCAGCCAGCTTGTTCCACGGTCCCAAGCTGCCACCTGGGAACCCCGAACTAATCGTCGATGTCCACGAAGAACACACCTACGTGCTCGGTGTCGTCCTCCTCTGAAACAAATTAATAAAGGCAGCAAAGAGAGACTGAGTACGACGTACTCGCAAGTTTAGTAGGGCGATATAGGCCCAATGTTGACGGAGGCTCTAAAGCTGTATGTAGTTATTTTGCATAAAGCTAGTTTTCATTTATAAAAGACATAAATGACTCAAAGGCATCGTCTACTGAGAAATGTTTTCTCAAAAGGGGATAAGAGAGTACTTTCATCTTCGGTTCTCATTGAACCAAATAGTACCAAGAATCATCACTCGTCACCACCAAGGCACCCCCTCGAATCACCCTCGAGGAAATGAACCTTTTGTCACACGTTGTAATGCAACCTTTAGCTGCCAAATTTTAATTAGGTTAAGATTCTCTATGGTCACGTATATCCATTCCCAAGTCGTCCATAACCGCGGACACGGCTTTTCGAAAAGATTAAACCCTGCAGGGGTGTACTATTTTACCCATTGGTACCGTCCGGCTCACCTAATTGGCCCTCTTCCGGGGAAGGCCGGCGAGTGGGCGCGGTTAGACCTGTACAATGCATGAGGCTTACTCAAGGACCATCAGTGTGCGGAAGGACAGGTTCAGCGCCTCCAACGCCCTGCCCCGCGGCCACATCCTAAACACCACAGTCCTGCTCGTTTCTTTTCCACCCACACAACTCACGCGCAAATGGAAATAGAAAACTAGAGGACCCTTGACAAGCCCCTCACAAATTATTCGGTCACAGGGGATTCCATATGTCCCCACCTTTGGAAGCACGCTCGATCTTGGTTCTAGAGACAAGAACTCGCACCTAGGGGCAGGAATGAGGCAAAACACCATCCCCGATGGCAACTCATCCAAGCCTTTTTAGCAAATTAATTAAGTACCACGCCTCACCACCATGTCCGAAACATTCCATCAACATCAACAATTATGGAATTTAATCAACGTACGTAAAGCACTTGACTAAGCATGGCTAAGCATAGCTAAGCAGATAATACAACAGTTATATATTTGTCTCCGGCCAACACTTCAAACCTAGGTTTCATAGGAAGGGAGGCATGTGATGGTTCAGGGGAAAAACATGCATACATAGGAGACTCTAGCATTGACCAAAATTTTCATTTGAATCGCATGCAATATTATGGTGGATAAAATAAGTTTATAAAGCAATTGGATGCTAGACGCCAAGAAGGTTAGGTTATCTCTTGCCTTGCTGCCGGGGCGTGTAGTACTGCTCGTCGGGGTAGGTAGGGTTAACCTCCACTCCGGAATCTATCGATACCCAAAATAATCACAAAGGAACAAATAAATAACACGAAGACGAGGTGCAATGCACAAACACATGATGACGTGACAAGTTTATGCAAAGATATCATCATTTAATTTATCTAACAAATTAAATAGAGTTCCAAATAATTAGTGCAATTATTTGGAAACCACCCCATATTTATCTTAGTGACCACATTATTTATGATTTATTACATTACAAAATAAGTGGCTTAAATATGCATGAACATGACATGATTAGTTAGGTTTCGTCCTTCCGATCATTTTGGTACCTTATTTGTAATTGTCCGAGTACCAATGAATAAATAGTGAATTAAATAATTATTTGAATTTAATTCTTTTAACCAATTTATGAATAACATCAAATAAATATTTGTGATCATGATTTGATAGCATTTTAAACACTGATCATTTTGATATTTTATTCATAATTTTTGGTTAAATATTTATCGAATTAAATTTTTTCCCAAATTAGGCATTATTTATACCTTTTTAGGAATTCTTAAAATAAAGGAAAAAATATTTACTCAAAAGAGCATGGCAATGATTCTAACATGTAGGTGTTGTTTTTCTGAACAAATTGGTATTTTATTTGCTAAAATTGGAGCAATATTTAAATAGTTATTAATTATTTTATTTTAATTTAATTAACAGATTTTACTGTTGGGCCGGCCCCCAGATCGGCCCAGGCCGGTTTCCAGGCCGGGGGGTGACCCGAGGAAGCCGGCCTCGTGGCCGGCCCAAACCGGTGCCTAGGCCGGGCCGGTGCCTGAGGCTGCCGGCCTCCCGGCCGGCCTAGACCAGGCGCCAGGCCGGGCACCTATCTGAGGCCACCGGCCGTCTGGCCGGCCCAGGCCGGTGCCCAGGCCAGGGCGGCGAGCACGGTGACCGCGGCGACCGACGACACGGGCGCGACGGCGAGAGGGAGAGGGGAAGAAAAGGGGAAGGTGGAGGTGAGAGCGGGGCTCACCCGTGGCACGAGAAACCGCTCGGCGGGGTCGGAGACGGTCGGGAGCGGCGTCAATCGAGCTCGGGCACGGTGGAAGGGGACGAGGAATCGGTCGGCGGCGACGAACCCCAGCCTCCCGCCTCGATTCCTTAGCCAGAGAGGGAGAGGAGGAAGTGGCGAACCTCGCAGTGCTCTTCGATCCGTGCGGGGAGGGCCGGGACGACGGCGACGAGCTCGGCACAGTGGCGGCAATGGAGCTCGGCCTCAGGAGAGAGAGGGAAAGGAAACGGGGAGAGCAGGTGAGGGAGCAGGGCAACGCAGGGCAGGGGTCCTCCTTGACCACCAGGAGGAGCAGGGAGGCATGGCACCAATTCGGGTGCGGCGGCGACGATCGGCGTGGCAGTGACCATGGCTCGGTCGCTACAGGGAGGAAAGAGACGACGCCGTTTTTGTACATAGCCCCCTGCCTCCATTTCTTTAATTACAAAAAGTTCCAGTAGCAACTTTGGCGATTTAAAAGAGGCACTTACACATTTTTATAAAGTCTGCAAAAATTCATAAAGCCTCCCCATGACATGTAGGAGCTCCACAAAATTTGGTGCCCCAAAATAAAATGTTTTGCACCATATTGGTTCATAGGTTTTAATTAGGGTCAAATTTGATAATTACCAAAATGTAATTATTTGGAGCACTTAAACATTTCAATAAATTATAAAATATTTATGGAGGCTCATAATATATTAATGAAGCTCCCCATAATTTAATTTTGAATTTTTGGAAAGTTGAACTTGGTTTCAAAAATCGAATTTGAAGTGAACCAATTTTGGAATTCTCAAATTTATTTATTTGCTTGTTAAGAATTTAACCTTTGTCAATTGTTTATAAAATTTATCCTTGAGCTTCCTGGACAATTTGGAGACTCAAGAACAATTGGTTTTGCCAATTTGAGTAATGTATTTTGTTTGAAAGTTTTGGGAAGGATTTGCTTCCCTCTTTATTGTTTTCCAATTGTTGCTTTATTCAACTTAAGCAATTTAAATAAGTATGCCATGATGCAATGCAAAGCAAAAAGTGAAAATTTGGCCCATATTTTAGGGTACCAAACTGGGGCTGTTACACGATGGCTGCGGCATGGGTGTCTCGTTGAAGTAGTTCGGGGAAGACGGCGACGAACCTCAAGGAGGGCGAGCCGACGAGCTCCCTTGGCTCAGGTCGCCTAGAGAATGAGCGACAGAGAGAAGGCCTTGGTCGACCAATTTCACCTTCGTGCGTTGTCGCCGGTCAGCTCGTGAGATGGACTGAGCCGAGCGCAACGTCAGCGGGTCCATCGTCAACTCCACTTGTTCCTCCTTCGTCGTGAGATGGGTCTTCACCACCCCCGATGCCTTGGTGGATTTGTTGGGGTTGGGTTTGTTCAGTCCCCCTACACCATCAGAGGCGGTGAGAGGTTGCAGGCAATGGCGGCGACGAGGAAGGAGAAGTCGGATGCGGCGGCGGTGGCGAAGTAGAAAGAGAACTTGAGAGGGGTTTGCGAGAATGGAGGGAACAAATTTGAGAGGCTTTAGCGGCAGCAATGTAGGGGCTCCTTTAGGACTGCCGATGGAGATGCTCTAAACGATATTGATGCCGGACTACAAATGTCCTGGTTCTTAGGACGACTTCAAACAGTCCAAAGAACCTAGCTAGTATATCCATCGAAAATACTACACATAGTTATTCGGACAAACATGATTAAATATTATAACCGTACAAAAAGATCACCAACGAATGACTTTCATTGCACGTTTGGTCAAAGATTTGCTTAAAAATCACTATATACACACTATATTCGTTGTAGATTTGTTTTTTTTTATTCTGAGTTCAATGAGAATTATTTCCTGACTAAACTTTTTATACTAGTACAATACTTAATCATCTTTACACGCAATTTTTTTAGAACATTTTACCTTCCTTTGGATTTCGATTTTTATTTTTTTGAATATCAGGTGCGTTGGTACGCAAGAGCCATTAGTCCGCGCCCGTCTATCCATAGACTATGTGCGGTGTGTGCCTGATCCAACAAGTACCTTGCTCACGCAAGTTTCTCATCTGATAACTATACAAGCTTGTATCCAAGTTATTGCATTGCAATATAAAGCCAGACACCATGTTGAGAACATCATACCAGTTTATATGACAAGGAAATGGGCGCGAGAGGATATACACAAATTCAGCACATGTGAACAAGTCCAATAATACTGTGAGCGAGATTTTGCTCTCTGTATAGCAAAAAAATTTCGAGAAAAAAGTCTCAAGGAACTACTTCAAGAATGCGATAGAATCAACAACTCAACTACAAGACATTTGTGCTCAACAGAATTGGAACAGAAAATTGTGAGACAAGGTTACTTATCCACCTCCCCACAAAAAAATGGGTTACCTATCCATCTGCACAAATTTGAAGTACTCCTGTGTCGTGAACGCTCTGCATTCATACACTTCCGCTGTACATGAAAAAAGGAAACCTTTGACAGCACTATATGCTCCTACTAGAAAGAGTTCTTAAATCATGCAAAGTCCCATGAAATCCCGTGTTCCAAAGAGGACCCATAACAATCCGCCTGTAACAATATGGCCCTGTTTGGAATGATTTCTTTTCTCTGTTCTGCAGGAGGAATGACCTGATTTCTGTCAAAATCCCACGAAGATCCTGCGTTCCAAAGAGGCACCAAGAGACACTCCTGCTGTAGCTTTAGGAGTAAAGGTTCAGACCGATATAATGTTCAATCAGATTCAATATGCTTGTTGTCTTTGCAAGCCAATGTTTTTGGTACATGTTAGACGTGGAGCTAAAGTTAGTAAATGACCTGGGATGACCTGGGAGCATGCTTCATCCCTCCAGACAAATCTGATCAGGTGGTGGTGGTGGCGGAGGAGGCGGTGGAGGTGTTGGTGCACTACTCACATGGCTATCTGTGTTGCTGGTATTAGTCTTGTGCAGTAGAAAAGTTCCAGCAACAATGGTCACAAACCCGCAAACTTGAGTGGCTATCTGTGTTGCACTCTGTGAGACCCAGTCCTGGAATGGGAATAACCATGACCAAACGTCAGATCAAATTATTGTGCATACTGATGATCAATTCTATAATGTCCTCGTATTGTTTATGTTACACAACTATTCAAGGAAAGAAGCAATCACTTCAGTTTACAAGATTACTCCTATAAGAAAATGTAAAACGTTACAAATTTCACTGTTTAAGGCCTTCTTTGATTTGATACGGATAGGAATTTGGTAGGAATGCAGATGGAAGACTATAGGATAGGAGAACA
Source organism: Puccinellia tenuiflora (assembly GCA_012064385.1). Classification (NCBI taxonomy): domain Eukaryota; kingdom Viridiplantae; phylum Streptophyta; class Magnoliopsida; order Poales; family Poaceae; genus Puccinellia; species Puccinellia tenuiflora. Next base: position 901,623 of record QRDG01000100.1, on the reverse strand, counting down.
CGGGAATGCTTCCTTCATGGTCGTTTGAAATGTAGGAAAGGAAAAGTGAAGGAATTTAATATACTTCTTGAGTTAGCTTAGATAACAGGCAATGGCAGCAGTGCTAAGTGGCTTTGGGTACACGTACTACAGCGGTGTAAGTTTGATCTGCCTCGTTCCTTGCAAAGGAATGAAAAAAAGAGCTCAGACCGGATTGTTTCCTTCCCCTGATTTTCCCAGGATTGTGATTACAAAGGAAAAGTTCCTTCAAATTTCCTTTAGTGCATTCCTTTGAATCAAACACATATTTTTATAGGAATAGGAACCCTGTGCTTTTCCTACAAAAATCCTGTGAATCAAAGGAGGCCTAAATGCTACTTGACAGTGGCGGAGCTTGGATGAAATCGTGTGTGTGTGTGTGGGTGGGTGTGTGTGGGGGGGGGGGGGGGGGGGGGGGGGGACTTTAGGATTTTTGAAAATAGGTATTCATATTGTGGAGAAAATCGTCCATATAGAATGTAATTCCACTTTCCTACATAAAACTATAGTTTAGATTTGCAAGATTGTAAATGTACATTATTCATGACAGCCACAAATATCTCAGGTAATTGGACAAATAAATTGCAAATTGCTAGTGACTCCTAACCGCAGCAACGTCCCATGCGTATCTACACAGTAGATATTCTTTTAGAGAAGCCAAGCATTTGTCTACCCCATGGATGGGCTAGAACATATTTTGAGTGGGCTGGTGGGGTAAGTGAGAGAGAGAGCAGAGGCCATTTATTTTTTGAGAAATGAGAGAGAGCAGAGACGGGTGGGCCAGGTGAGAGATGGCCCAAAACCAAAAGTATAGCTTTCCTACCCACCAAAGTTGTCTAATAGTCCCAGATCAACGTAGAATTAGCGAGTGGCTGGTCTAATGGGCTAAAACTACTACTGCGTAATGAAGAAAGTTCAGTTTTGCAGGGGGGGCGATCGCCCAGGTTCGCCCTGCCCATGCTCCGCCAGTGCTACTGGACATGGGATAGCATACTATGGTTGGTGTACATGTGCAAAAGGCAGTGACTTGATTACGATAACCAACATAGAGAGAGAATAATATCTAGCTAGGGAAGAGATACTTTTGGTCAGATAGTGAGATAAGTTTAGTTATGAGATACAGTTGTCCGATATGCATAATTGATTATCGTGCAATCTTTGGAATTATAAGAACAGATAAGACATAAGCCTCAGAGCTCAGAGCCTTGCAGGTTGCAGCAGCTTATTGTAGGTCTTCAGACCTTATTCTACCCAGATTACCTCGATATGAACCAAGACTTCTAACATTAAATCTTATATAGTGCAGACATAATTTGTTCTGCAACATGGAACACATTTTAAACTTGTTTTGCACAACTGATACAAGACCAAAGGAGATAAGAAAAACTAGACCAAGCTTCCTATATCCTTGGCAAGCAAGCTTTTGGAATGTATCACTTCTTGTAGATGGTTTCATCAAAATAGTTGATACTGTGTCAGTTCATCATTACTATGCACTGCAATTCCTCTCTGGTAGGTTCGTAAACTATGATCCATATCATGTAAATATATTTGGAAGATAATAGATATAGACATATCACCTTGTACATAATCATGTTAGCGAGAATAGTAAGAGTGGTGAACATCACATAGTATACCGGAGAGACGACCGCCGTATTGAAAGAGTCCAAAGCCTACAGCAATTAAACAAGAAGTGAAAATAACCATAATAGAGATTATTAGAACAGATTCAGATTCTTCTCTGTAGCATTTAAGGTCGTGTAGCTATCAGTAAATATTTCAATAAAAAGAGCTCACCATTTGGATGAATAATTCACAATTTTAGCTGTTTTATTTCTTTCAAAACAATAATTTGCTCAAGTTATCGCTGGATGGCTAATCAGTCAGGATCTAAAGAAGGATAAATTTATCACCAGGTCTCTTACAAGTGTACTTACATTTGGGAAAAACTAAAGTAAGCCAAGCATCTGCAAGTCATCCATTTAAAAACAAAAACATGGTCACAAAGATATGCTAAACTGAACCCTGCTTTGGTCAGATTATCAGCTAAACACGTCAGACATATGTTTGCAAAATCAAGGCTTAGACCATGTCAGAAGTTTCAGAGTGATTATGTGATCAGCCAGTTGCAGTTTTTCTCAGATGAGTTGTCTGGAAGTGGGATAAATTGATCAGGAATAATATTTTGTTGTAGAATAGACCAAGTAGCCAACCATGGCTCATCATCACCAAACATCTATAGTGAAGAAAGTATGTGAATTCGCACATAACTTACACAAAGAACAGTCTGTCATGGGCCTGATGTCCCCTGCCATAGGTCACCAACACCACTCCGGAGCCAGCAACGGCAGAGCTTTGGACAAACTTGTGAAGTTTTTTTGGGAGGGATGGGGGGTGGGGGGATAGGGTTTATATGGGTAAAAATTAGTATTTTGCCCCCTAAACACTGTTAGTTTGTCTTTCACTCGGGAGCCAAGAGTCACTCAGGGGTCATCGCCATCTAACCTCCAAAGGCCAGCACCGTCCAATGCGGGCCAAGAGGCCCAACCCACTAGTTGTGGCGTGTGTGAGCTGTAGAAGCGGGTGCCTTCCTATAAATACCCGGGTTCCCCTATGCATCGCTCTTAGCGAGCTGGTGCAGGGAATCGCCCACAGCGATCTACTGCTGGGCCGCTTCCGTTCGGCCCAATAACAGGTACACTATATCGATTAGCTGCTGACGCTCTCACGCGTTTCCTTTTTTGTTTTTCGGTTTTTTTTTATTTTTGCCTGTCCTTTCTTCAATATTTTCTAGAAAAATGCTTTGGAAAATATTTTTATTTTTATTAAAATATGAAGATTAATATCCTGCAACTATGTATCACTTTTGTATTTAACTTTTTTCTTTTTTTTGTTTATAAATCTTAAGATTTTTCAAAATATGAACCGATTGTAAAAATGAATATTTTTCAACTATGACCATTTTTCAAAGCAGGAATCATAAAAATTGAACCATTTTAAAAATAAACATTTTTTAAATTTGGAACCATTTTAAAAAATGAATATTTTCAAAATTATTGGTGAACCAAAATCCATGTGAACAAAAAATTTGGATGAACCGAGAATAATAGTGAACCAAATATATAGGTGAACCAAAATAATAGTGAACCAAAAAATATCAGTCAACCAAAAATAATTATGAACCAAAATGCCGGTGAACCGAAAATAATAGTAAACCGAAAAAGAACCAAAATTTGGGTGAAGCAAAAAAAACTTATGAACCAAAAATTTGGGTGAACCAAAAATATCGGTGAACCAAAATTCGGATGAACCAAAAATATCGGTGAACCAAAAATAATAGTGAACCAAAAATATCGATGAACCGAAAAGGAACCAAAATTCGGACGAACCAAAAATATCGACGAACCAAAATTCGGATGAACCAAAAATAACAGTGAATCAAAAATATCGGTGAACCAAAAATAATAGTGAACCAAAAATATTGATGAACCGAAAAGGAACCAAAATTCGGACAAACCAAAAATAGTAGTGAACCAAAAATATCGACGAACCAAAATTCGGATGAACCAAAAATAATAGTGAACCAAAAATATCGGTGAACCAAAAATATCGATTAACCGAAAAGGAACCAAAATTCGGACGAACCAAAAATAATAGTGAACCATAATTATCGGCGAACCAAAATTCGGATGAACCAAAAATAATAGTGAACCAAAAATTCTGGCGAACCAAATATAATAGTGAACCAAAAATACCGGCGAACCAAAAAAAATAGTGAACCAATAATTCGGGTGAACCAAAATAATGGTGAACCAAAAACATATTTTTGAAAAAAAGTTCGTAATTTAAAATGGTTCATATTTGATTTTTTTCATTTTTAAAAATGGTTCATATATGAAAAATAGTTTATATTTGAAAATATTTATTTTCATAAAAAGGATCGAATTTTATTTTTTTCATTTTTAAAAATGGTTTAGATTTAAAATATGTTTATATTTTAAGAAGAAACAAAGAAGAAAAAATGAGAACAGAAAAAACATAAAAAATGGTTCAAATTTAGAAATTGAACATAAAAGGTACAAAAGAAAAAATAAAAAACATAAAAGGAAAGAAGTGAAACAGAGAAGAAAAAAACGAAAATAGAAAAAGAAAAAAAAAGAAAACAGAAAAAGAAAAAAACGAAAACATAAAAAGAAAAAAAAAGAAAACAGAAAAAGAAAAAAACGAAAACATAAAAAACGAAAAAAGAAAAAGAAAAAGAAAAGAAAAAACGTGAACAGAAAAAGAAAAAACGAAAATAGAAAAGAAAAAAACGAAAACAGAAAAAGAAAAGAAAAAATGAGAACAAAAAAAAGAAAACAAAAAATGAGAACAAAAAAAAGAAAACAGGATGAAGAAAAAACATGGGCCGGCCCATGCGGGTGACTTCACGCGGGGACTCGCACGAAGCGAGATATAGCAGCCGCGTAAATACCCACGTCCCCAGGGTTTGTAAGTTGTCACTTGACAAGACACTGAACCGAACGAACCAGAGACACCCAGTGGGGGCATAACTAAACTTCTCCCCCAAAGTTTTCCTACAAACTCCCTCCTCCTCCCTCGTGCTGAGATCTAGATCAGGCCTCTTACACATTCTCACAAGAACCATGCAAGTTCAAAATTGCAATTTATACGAAAAAAAGGCCTGATACATAATGAGTGGTTACCTTGTTTAGATAGTTCAACTGCACCAAACAACAAATAATGACAACAAATATGAAGAACCATGTCTGGACGTAGATGAATTGGTTTGATTCACTAAATGACAGCTTCAAGGCAATGGCAACTGCTTTTACACTGATAACCTGTCCGGTCAAAAAATCATGTGAATAAACAATCACTAACTTGACACATTAAATTAGGTAATCCGAAAGTACTGCACTAATATTGTACCGTGAGGGATCCCATTAGTGAACAGATTGCAATATAGACAAGCATCTTTCTGTGACCAGAGCGTTTGACAACCCAGAAAATCAAAAATAGAGCGCCAACCACAGCCACACATGAATAAACGATGAAACCTGGAGATATTACCCAAAGATATAACCAAATCAAAGGGGAATAAGGCAAAAAAAAATAATGTGAAGGTATTTTGCGTTGAAGAAAAGTTTGTGAACCTCAAGTTATCTTTTCATATACTGAATCGTTGTGATCAAGATTCATTCGGAATGCACAGAACAAATGGTAACTTAACTGGAATACTGGAGGAAATTTGAAAACTAAAAAAAACTTAGATGTTCATATGGTTTGAACAACAGTTTACCAAATTTTATAATTCTGTAGTTTCGCAACTTTCCATGGGATCTGAACCGATTGTTAGGTGATGAATATCGAAGATATAATGAATGGTTTGGGGACCTGGGTTGAAGCCCTCACGGATGTGAATTTAGATTCCTATGGGCTTGTTCCGTTTGCTAGGTTTTGAAGGGAAATAAAAGTAAAGCATGGAGTACTACGCGTTCTCCATATACAGAAGCAGGTCTTCAAGTAGCTACCTGGCTGAGTTGCAAGATGCCATATTTCCTCCATTGAATCAATCTCCCTCTCCTTGGGGGCATGCAAAACTATACCAACAGAACCAACAACACACAAGATGCAACCAACAACACCAAACATATGCAATCTCTCTTTCAGGATGAAGTGTGCGAGAACTGAACTGCATAAGCAAAAGATTGAACATAAACATATAGCATGCTAAATAGGAAAATTTAAGCAAATAGTAGAGCTGCTACCTAAATATAATGCTCAGGGCTCCTAGAGGAGTAACAAGTATGGCAGGGGCAAATGCATATGCTGCAAAGTTTGCTATCTCGCCCAGAATCACTGCAAGGTAAAGAAAGATGAACATCAAACAGTGTTTAGGATTCCATTTCATCCTTATGAATGTTGTTGCACATGAAACTTCACTTGTATCCTACCCAAAAAAAAAACTTCACTTGTATCGGCGAGATTCTTTTTCTACGCTTTTGAAGTTGAAAATGAAACTAATGAAGGAAAACAGAGGATAGTACATGCAGTGATCTAGTCATCTGGACTTACAAGACATATGGAATTATGGATAAACAGTCGTTTCAGTTGATGATTCACTAAAACTGATAAGTTGAAACTAATCAGATAAACCTTTTTAGAAATAAGGAGAGGCTTTGTAAAAAGATCTTATTCGTGCCAATCAAACCAAAATAACTTCCTAGTATGTTCTCCATCAGAACGGCATAGAAATCCAAATGATTGAGCAAGTTCTACTAGTACCTCTGTGGTATTGGGAGTTCATACAAGATTTTCGGAATGTGAGAAATAACTACTCTGAATCTACCATTACTTTAACTGAAGGTGTATAACACTATTCATACAAGAAAGGCGTATAACAATAATATGGAGTCGTCCAAGGGCTCCTTTATCGGAGTGTGGCTATAAAACTTTGATGCTACGCATACCATTTATACGATGATATAATGATACTTTTGATTAAACCAGCATTCAGAAAGTTGTTCCAAATATTCATAACTAAGGTAAGCAAACAATTACAGCAAATATCCAGTATTCAAACTTTGACTTACTGAAGTTGTGCGACCTAACTTAGTTATTGTTGGAGACTGTCCTAGTAGATCATGGAATATTCCAGTGAGTGTTAGTATATTAGTTATGTCCTAGGAGTGTCTGGAACATTCTAGTGAATGTTGGAGTCTATGTCCTACCAGATTCTGGAGCATTCCAGTGTACTAGTTAAGATGTACCTAAGTTCAGCTATATATAAGAGGGTGTGGAGGTCCAAGGGGCCTGCCCAACCTGAAACTATTCCCCAAATTCTACATGGTATCAGAGCTGGAGGCTACATTGCTTGGCCCTCACCAGTGGTGAGTTGTATGCTCGCGGTGGAGATGGGCAGGCCCTAAGCTGAGGGGCAGCAAGGTCCAGGAGGAGACGCACAGGTGAGCTGCGGCTGAGGTTCTCGGAGGTGGCCGGCGGTGAATTGGCAGTGTTGACGCCGAGCTCCAGGCGTCCAAGGAGATCAGTGCAGGAAGGGGCAGCAGGCCCAGGTGGAGAGGAGTGACTGCCCAGGCGGAGGTGTTGTGGAGTTGCAGAGGTGTCGGCCGGCGCACCCGAGTACAGCGACCAGCAGTTCTGTGGCGCTGGGCCCTGGTGGTGAACGGATACAGCTGGGTTAGGTCGGGTGCTATCGGCTGAAGGTTGTGGTGCTGGTGCAGTGAGTACTGCAGCAAGAAGCAGAGAAGAATTGGTTCGTGGGCTGCTGCTGCTGTCCTAGAGCAGAAAGAAGAAGGAGCTGGTAGAGCGTGAGTGGTGATTGCGACTGAAAGTTCTGCTAGTTGCTGAAAGAAGGCAAGAGACCAAGGCAGAACTGCTAGTAGGAGACTGCGAGGTTGCTACAGTTTGTGACAGGGAGCTAGTACTGGTGCTGGATCTGGCTGATTTGTGAGGGAAGAACTGTAGTGTCGTGGTTGGCTGTTTGGGCTAAGGAAGGAAGAGAAAGTATCTGTTCTGCACAGAGGTGGTGTGTATCTTGAAGAATGGGAGAGAATCAAGATATTGAGCAATTGCTCGACAAATTGGCTGAATTGTTCAAGGCGAAAATCAAGGACAAACTAATATGGACAGCAAAGGGACCAAGCGAGGTGCTTAAAATCTCAGCAGAGGAGATAGAGAAATTGAGACAGTCGAAGAGGAGTGCAGAAATTTCAAAACAAAGTGGAAAAACAACAATCCTAGGCAATCGTGTTAATCTTGCTCAAATTGGCAAAGGTGTTTCAAATAAAACCTCTTGTTCTAATTGGATACTAGACTCGGGAGCATCAGCACATGTCAGAGGCAAGTGGAGTGAATTTGCATCATATGTTCCGCACCCACCCACACATCAAGAGACCATCCAAACCGCCGATGGAACTTATCATCCTGTCAAAGGGGTCGGCACAGTGAAATGCACCCCGTCTATTACATTATCTTCAGTCTTATACGTTCCATCGTTTCCGGTTAGTTTGGTGTCTATGAGTTCCTTGGTTGACGATATTGATTGTCGAGTAATTGCTGATCGGTACACTTGCATAATTGAGGAGAGAAAGACTGAAAGGAGGTTCAGGATCGGTGTCAGGCATAAGGGACTATGGTACTTGGACAGACAAGAGAGTGATGATGTGCTTTGGCTGCTGTTGCAAGTAACGATGAGGCAAGGCTGATACTCCAACATTGCAGACTGGGCCATATGTCCTTTGATACTATGAGTAAGATATTTCCCGAAGAAATGAAGAATGTGGATAAGGGAAAACTTGTGTGTGATGCTTGTGAGTATGGAAAGCACACAAGGACATCATATGTGAGTAGGGGACTCCGGAGTATCTCGCCTTTTGTGCTTATTCATTCAGATGTCTGGACATGCCCTGTTATCTCTATCAGTGGAATGAAGTACTTTGTGACATTCATTGACTGTTATTCTCGCATGACATGGGTGTATCTCATGAGGCATAAAAATGAGGTATTCAGATGTTTCCAGGACTTTTATGCCTATGTGAAAAATCAGTTCAATACACAGGTGCAGGTAATTAGGACAGATAATGGGACTGAGTATGTGAATAAAGAGTTTGGTACATTCTTGTTAGCAGAAGGTATATTGCACCAGACCTCCTGTCCAGATACGCCCCCTCAAAATGGAGTAGCAGAAAGGAAAAACCGTCATATTTTGGAGGTTGCTCGGTCGTTGATGTACACAATGAATGTGCCAAAATTCTTATGGAGTGAGGCGGTGATGACAGCCACATATCTCATCAACCGCATGCCATCAAGGGTGATTGGGATGAAGTCACCATGTGAAATGTTGCTAGGTGAGAACAAGTTTTTAGTTGCTCCTAAAGTATTTGGTTGCACGTGCTTTGTTAGAGATCATAGACCCTCGGTGGGGAAGTTGGACCCACGAGCGGTTAAGTGTATATTTATAGGATACCCATCTGGACAGAAGGGCTACAAGTGTTGGAGTCCTATCGAGCGACGGACATTTGTGAGCATGGATGTGACATTTAGGGAGTCTGAGCCGTTCTATGGAGAGAAGACCGATCTCAGCTCATTATTTGACATTGACTCTCCTAGCACGGGTGAGGCTAGTCGAGAGGGGGAGAGTGAGGTGTTGAGGACAAACAAAGATGAACCTTTGAGTGGTGGTTGAGTCAGTCCCATATCCTATGGGTGAGGAGAGATGGAGGAAGCCGAACGAGGAAGAAAATTTGAGGGTGTATACGAGGAGACAACCTATGGTCGAGGAGAGATGGAGAAAGCCAAACGAGGAAGAAATTTTGAGGGTGTATACACGAAGAAAATCACAACATGAGCAGCAGCAGCAACAGGCTCCCACGGCAAGCGACACACAGGTGCAGGGGGAGCAACATGCTCCAGCAGGTGTTGAAATTGTTGAATTGACTAATAACGCAGGTCCATCTAATACGAGGGATTCAATGGACTTGCCCATTGCCTTGAGAAAAGGAATCAGAATTGCAGCTAGAAAACCTCCAAATTGGTACCAGGAGGAGCATGACATTGCTAATTATGTATCATATGCATCTCTATCTACGAACTACAGTGCCTTCATCGCATCATTGCAATATGTGGTGATCCCAAGGGACTGGAAAGTAGCAAAGCAAGACCCAAAGTGGCGTGAGGCCATGATAGAGGAGTTAAAGGCTCTCGAAAAGAATAAAACTTGGGAACTTGTACATCTTCCAGCAGGAAAGAGAGCCGTTGGGTGCAAATGGATCTATACCGTGAAACAAAATCCAGAAGGAAAAATTGAAAGGTACAAGGCAAGACTAGTTGCGAGAGGATATAGTCAAACATATGGGATTGACTATGATGAGACATTTGCGCCGGTAGCAAAGATGAACACAGTGAGGATCCTAATCTCATGTGCAACTAACTTCGGGTGGCCTTTGCATCAGTTGGATGTCAAGAATGCATTCTTACATGGAGATTTACAGGAGGAGGTATATATGGAGATCCCACCTGGTTTCTCCACTCCTAGAATGTCAGGAAAGGTATGCAGATTGAGAAAATCTCTATACGGCCTCAAGCAATCTCCGCGGGCATGGTTTGATAGATTTAGACGAGTTGTATGTGGTAAGGGATATAAGCAGTGTAATGGGGATCATACGGTGTTCTATCGACACTCAAATAGCCAGATTACAATCCTTGCCGTATATGTTGATGATATCATAATCACAGGAGATGATGAGATGGAGATATCAAGATTGAAAGACAGCCTACACAAGGAATTTGAGGTAAAGGATCTTGGCCAACTCAAGTACTTTCTTGGTATAGAAATTGCTAGATCCCCCAAAGGAATTGTTCTCTCCCAACGAAAGTATGTGTTGGACTTGCTTAGTGACACAGGCATGCTTGGGTGTCGGGTTGCACCAACACCTATCGATCAAAACCACAAATTATGTGCCGAATCTGGGAAGCCAGTGGATAAGGAGAAGTACCAGAAGCTTGTTGGAAGGCTCATCTATCTCTGTCACACAAGACCTGATATTTCATATGCAGTGAGTGTAGTGAGCAGATACATGCATGATCCTAGGAGCGGACACTTGGATGCGGTTAATCAAATCCTCCGGTACTTGAAGGGTAGTCCAGGAAAGGGACTATGGTTCAAAAGGAATGGTCATCTAAATGTGGATGGGTATTGTGATGCTGACTGGGCAAGTTGCTTGGATGATAGGAGATCAACATCTGGTTATTGTGTGTTTGTCGGGGGAAATTTAGTGTCATGGCGAAGTAAGAAGCAGCCAGTGGTTTCAAAGTCAACAGCTGAAGCTGAATACAGAGCTATGTCGCAAGGTTTGAGTGAGATGTTATGGGTGAGGAATCTTCTTTCAGAACTGAAAGTGTTGAGGAAAGGCCCTTTAAATTTGTGGTGTGACAACAAGTCCGCGATCAACATCGCAAACAACCCTGTTCAACATGATAGAACCAAGCATGTGGAGATTGATCGCTTCTTCATAAAGGAGAAGTTGGATGATGGTATAATTAAGATAAGTCATGTAACCTCTAGTGAGCAAATTGCAGACTGTTTAACTAAAGGATTAGGAAATAAAGAGTGTAGTTCAGCTTGTAACAAGATGGGAATGATAGATATCTATCACCCATCTTGAGGGGGAGTGTTGGAGACTGTCCTAGTAGATCATGGAATATTCCAGTGAGTGTTAGTATATTAGTTATGTCCTAGGAGTGCCTGGAACATTCTACTGAATGTTGGAGTCTAAGTTAGTGTCCTACCAGATTCTGGAGCATTCCAGTGTACTAGTTAAGATGTACCTAAGTTCAGCTATATATAAGAGGGTGTGGAGGTCCAAGGGGCCTGCCCAACCTGAAACTATTCCCCAAATTCTACAGTTATGAACAACCAGTTCCAGAGCATTTACACTATCAAATCCAAACAAGCAACCCAGAGAAAACAAGCTTTTGGCTTGTCAGCCCACCGTGTAGCGCACGTCTACGATTAGTAAGCTTTTGTAGCTTTGTGGTGGGGTGGGGTGGATGTTTTGTCCAAAAAACATGCACATATGTTTGTAAATATCTATCTTTTCTTAATGAAAAGGCAGCGCTCCTGCCGGTTGCTCGAAATTAAAATCTACACAAGTACATGCAAAAAAGTTGAGCAGAACTGTAGTTGGGCTACAGTTGGATTGGAAGTATAGCTAACTTGAATTATTGGCAATGTTAAATGTCTCAAGTGCGCTATCCAAAGCCACACTTACTAGTGATCATTCCCAGCCACCATAATGGCTCATACAAGTATGAATGACCTCCAGAACCTACAGTGCATCAGCATAAGAAATCAAAATTATTAAGGAGTTGTACTATATAAATGGAAACATGCATACATACGTATATCCAATATATCATTAATATTCCATAAATCTCAGAAGCATTTGAAGATTCACTTGCTATGCAACTAAGGGTTAGTCTGGTTAAGTAGTTGCAAGAAGGGGCACAACCTGCTCTTACCCCAGAATCCCCAGCCTTCTTCAGCCCAATTTTCTTGATTACAAAGCTTGAACCGATGAATGCACTGGATGACATAGCTAAAGTCAAGCCTCTAATGTTATCTAGAGAGGCCACCATATTTGGTGGGATATTTTCTTACGAACTAAAATAACACAAGGACCAATTCCTGCAGTCCAAACAAGAACAAAAAAAGGTAAGAAAGGGAAAAGAGGAGAAATTGCATATAGTGAATCAGCATAGAAGTTTTCAGTGTTCCTTGCTCAATAGAAACTTAACCTCAGGATGCTTTGCTTGAACTCCCAAGAACCAACCCTTGTGCTAAGAGAGAAAATGAAAGCAAGTGAGAATTAGTTTATTTCAAAAAATGATATGTTTGATTTGCAGATATCATACTTGAAATGCTTTAGTTCCAGTCACGGTAGGAGTCTGAGAAGAAACAGGTGCGAAATCACGATTTCCCTCGGGAGAGGCACTTCTCTTTATTACTGTGCGAGAACTGATATGGATAAGACAGCACACTTAAGTTCCTCCAGCTCAAACCTGTGTAAGCAAAAGAAAGATTAAAAGCCAATATCAAACACTCGCACAAAGAGACCTACGCATAATAATTAATAAATAACCACAAAAACAACACAAGACTATTCTACTGATGACTCTACATATCCGAAATGTAAGCTAAAGGAAAATAAATGAGACAAAACTTGATGGGTTTTATCATTCCTGCCACTATGACCGACCCAAATCTCAGTTTTGCCATTTGACCGATCGATCTCAATCTTGCTACTGCTTAGTTAGTCCTCTCATCACTTTTGTCACTACATGCCACCGTTAGTTTTGTCCCCACTTTTGCCACTTTATTGCTAAACTGACCTCAGATTTGCCATTCCTAGTTCTCCCTCCCTTTCTCGTTATTTTTTATCTCATTGATTGGTTGGACCTACATGTCATCACTTCGGCAAATCTAGAGCAGTAGTTCACAACGTCACGGTGTCTCCGGCTGCCCGCGTGACACTAAGGTCTCAGGTGGCACTTCCTCTTGGAGGGTGGCATCACGATCTTGTCCCCAAGCCTTTGTCGCCCTCCCATACGCCCTCCCATACGTCTCTCGTCCCACAAGCAACACCTCCCTGGTTCTGGTCTTGCTAGTCTCATTGGCGGGGCACCATCAGAAGCCATAATAGCAGGTGTCAGTCGACGCAGCCGCGCCCATACATGACTCTACCGTGTGCGCGCCAGCGCCCACCTCCGAGCACATCCCGTCGTCTGCCGCTAACCTCGTCACCATCTCCTTGTACAACCTCAAGATACGACTTGTCAATGCGATTGAAAATAAAGAAAAAGGGAGGCAGAACTAGGAATGGCAAATCTGAGGGCAAAACTGATGTTGGAGCAACAGAGTGGCAAAAGTGAGGACAAACTAACGGTGGAGCAACAGAGTGGCAAAACTGAGGAGAGGACTAACGGAGAAGGGCAAGATTGAGATTTTGATCAGTCAAATAGCAAAACTGAGATTGGGGTCGGTATAGTGGCAGGAATGATAAAACCCCAAACTTGATTTGTCTTCTGGGGAAGGCCATGCATAATGAAAGGATTTTCAGAAGCCCAAGACGCAGCCACTCAGTATGCTGAATTATTTGGTTGTGATCACAGCCAGTTTCCAATCTGATCCACTATCAGAGACTAACAAGTGCCGAATCGAAACAAGTGGAGGAGCGCATAGAGAAAAGGCTTAGTAGTTGAAAAGGAAAATTGCTTTCTATCGGCGGGAGACTGGTTCTCATTAATTCAGTACTAAGCAATGTGGTACTATGGCAGATATCTTTCTTCCATCTGCCGATTTTCAGAAGCCCAAGACGCAGCCGCTCAGTATGCTGAATTATTTGGTGGTGAGCACAGCCAGTTTCCAATCTGATCCACTATCAGAGACTAACAAGTGCCGAATCGAAACAAGTGGAGGAGCGCATCGAGAAAAGGCTTAGTAGTTGAAAAGGAAAATTGCTTTCTATCGGTGGGAGACTGGTACTAAGCAATATGGTGCTATGGCAGATATCTTTCTTCCATCTGCCAAAAGGAGTTCGATATCAATTGGCTTACTTCCGATCAAAATTCTTTTGGCAGGACGACAGTGAAAAAAGAAATACCGAAATACCGATTGGCTAGACAGGACGTGGTTTGTCGTCCAAAACAAGAGGGAGGTCTTGGTATTCATGACCTACGGGTTAAAAATTCAGCCCTCCTTGGTAAATGGTTATTTAACCTTCTTACCGAGGATGGGATATGGCAAACTCTCCTGAGAAGAAAGTATATTGGCTGAAAGGCGCTATCCCTGGTGTAGTGTAAACAAGGGGACTCGCACTTCTGGGTTGGTCTGATGGCAACGAAGAAACATTTGTTTGCTTTGGATCGTTTACTATAAAGGACGGTTCAAAAATCAGATTCTGGGAGGATAAGTCGTTAGGAAATACCACTCTCAGGGTTCAAATATCCGGCTCTGTACAACACTGTCCGTCACAAGAGCGATACAATCGCTAAGGTTCTGGAGACGTTTCTACCAAATGTGACGGTCAGGCGGGATTTACTCAGACCGAGGCTTGCGGCATGGAACGCTATTCTTGGGCGGTTTGCAATCGTTCAATTCTCACAAGGGACAAAATCCAGTGGAATATGCATGTGAATGGTAAATTCTCAAGGGATTCTAGGTACAAAGCGCATCAGAAGTGTCGGTCGATAATAATAAAATAATATGGAAAATGAAGGTGCCACAAAAATTTAAAATTTTCGCATCATACCTTCACAAGGGTGTAATCATTACCAAGGATAACCTAGCAAAAAACAACTGGCATGGAAATTTTACGGTGTGGATTTTATCACCATGACGAGACAATTAAACACTAAATTTTCAAGTGCAAGTTTGCATGTTCTATATGGTCAGTCATCCATATGGCTTCTAACTTGTACCCACCACATAGTGCTGTAAAATATTTTTGACAACAGGTTATGTGGAAGATCACAGGTTTAGAATTCCCCTTAAGGTGGGAGCATTTGTTGTTATTTGGTTCGCTTTGGCTATGTAAAAATGATTTGATTTTTAATGATAAGAATTGTACTCCTTTGCAAGTCATTTATTTTCTCTGTTTGTGGTTGTCTCTTCAGCGTATGGACAACAAGACCTGTTTACGAAGGTCTGTATACAGTTGGAATAGGCTGCGAGGGATATTTTTATCCCGCATGGGTGGGCAATGTAGTATACATATCGGCCCTCGATCGCCTTGGGCATTGCGATTGTGTGCATCCTAACAATGCAGAGCGCAGATGTAAACTCTTATGAAATATATCAACGTGATGCTAAATTATAAGTTTAATAAAGCGCCCTTTATCTAAAAGTTATGGCGGAAACACACCTTGAGACATGTTAGCACCATGCATAAAGTGTACTCACTTATCTCTTCCTATTTTCTTACCTTTAACGTTGCCGCGAGTGATTTGGAGAACAAGTAATCCTGTACGCATGCGGGTGTTTCATCTTTCGTATGGTTAGATTAACATTTCTTTCTTCCCGGGCTGAGTATTTATAGCACAAGGCAAGCATCTTTCATGGCATGCGTGTCCATGTATGTACAAGCTAAGCTAGGGACATAAAAGTTAGACATAAACAGAATCCTCGCTAGAGTAGCATACTCTTTTGGGGACGTGCGTTCTTCAACAAATCCCCTAGACACGGCAGAAATCTCGAACAAAAATACTCGTAACAGGCAGAGAACTGAAGCTAATCTAGCTCCACGACGAAGATCGCAGTGCTCCAAATAAAAAGGGGATTTTATCATTTTCCTGAATGAAAAAGGGGAAAGTGTAGAGGAGTATGCCATGGACAAACAAAAAAAATCCCCGATCCTTCGTATCGTAACCTTAATAATGGATGGAAGAAGAGAAGGTAGAAAGGACAGAAATCACGGGGAGTAGGTTGTGCTGGAGGAAAAATGGCAGCCATTTTGGGCAAGAACTCCGTCCGAGATGTATAACTCGGGGGGCGAAATGCATCCATCAATCAATCACCGAGAGGCAAATTTCAGATCGAGGAGGGGGGGAGGGGGCGGTTACCTGCTCGAGCCCGTTGGGTTGGGGCGCACGCCGGAGGTGCGAAGCGAGGCGGGCCCTCACCGGCGGCAAGCTAAAGGGTGGCAGGAGATGAGTCGTGGAGAACGTGGCAAGAGAACATGGGCTTGTGGCTGGCTGGAGAAGAGAAGTAGCTGGTGGCTGTGGCTGGTGGCTGGTTGCTGGCAGGAGATGGCAGCCTAGCTCTTCGGCTGGCAGCTTATCTAAAGAATATATTCTTGGGGTGCCAGCACCCTCCTCAGAGTTTAACAATTTTTTACCGTCCTATAGAAATTTGATGCGATTCTGACCGTCAGCCCGCTGTAGAAACCCTAGCCGCCACGACCCAATCCCCTCACGCATTGTCTCCTCCCAATCCGCTCGCGTGCGCTCCTCCTCCAATCCCCTTCACCCGCTCGCCGCCACCACCGCGCCCTTTCTCCTCCTCGTCGCCACCGCGCGAACGCTAGCTCTATCCCGCATCATAGCAATTTGTCCATTGGCAGGTCGCCGCTTTTTCGCCGCCGAGTTCCCGCGATCTACCGCCGTCGTCTCTGGCTCCTCTTGGTCGCGCACAGTCCCTGCTCGACCCACGGATGACGAGCGGAGCTCTCGGGTCCTCAATGCCGCGGAGGATGTACTATGCACCATTACCGCTGCGCTCTCTTCCTCATGGCGAGGAACAATGAGGAGCTCGCCCTGCCGACTTGGTCGCCGTCGCTTCCATCGCCTCCTACGTCCGATTCGTCCCGGCCTTAGCGATGGCGCCGCAGGGACCTGACGTTGGTTGAGGTAAGCTGCAGCTCCCCTTTCTTCCCCTTTTTCTGCCCACGGGTTGTTCTTCAATTTGATCGATTGTGAGATTTCGACCTGTACACTTGCTGCTGTGACCAACTCTTCAATTGGATCTGTTGCTCCCCAGGACGCGCTAGTTTGAGGTGAGTGCAAAAATCAAATTTTCACCTTGGGTAGTCACGCGTAGAGGTAGTGGTCGCTTCCAGGTTCTTTTGATTGTGCAGAAATCATTTTTTAGACGCTTCTCTGACCTTCACTGCAAGAACTAAGGTCTTACTTTGTTGATTACTTTTTCTTCTGATCAGGAGGAAGTTGTGACAGAAAAAGGATGTTTAATGTCTACAGGTTTGTAACAGCCCTAACATGGTAATGAAAAATACCAAAAAAAATCCACTTTTTGCATCCTTGTTTGCATCATGGCATCAATATGAATTTGCTAGTTTCTAAAATCCTCAACCATTGCAAGCAACTAAAATTGGGAGGCAAACTTCCCAAGCAATCCAAACCAAATATACTTGCTCAACATGTCAACCAAACTAGATGAACTCCCAAATTGTTTAGGAAGTTCCAACTTTGCCTTTTGAAACCTATCCTCAATTTCCAAATATTGTCAAATAAGAAATAGATATGAGGATTTCAAATTGGCATAATTCAATTTCTATTTTTGGAACCAAGATAAACATTCCAAAAATTCAAACTAAAATCATGGGGAGCTGCAA
This sequence comes from Puccinellia tenuiflora, assembly GCA_012064385.1. Classification (NCBI taxonomy): domain Eukaryota; kingdom Viridiplantae; phylum Streptophyta; class Magnoliopsida; order Poales; family Poaceae; genus Puccinellia; species Puccinellia tenuiflora. Next base: position 883,957 of record QRDG01000100.1, on the reverse strand, counting down.
TATTATTGTGAGAGCCTCCATGAATATTTTCATTATTTTTGGAACTACTTAAGTGCTTCAAATAAATGTATTTTACAAATTGTCAAAAATGACCATAATGCAATACTTGAACAAATCTGGACCTAAGCATTTTTTTTTGGGCCACCAAATTTTGTGGAGCTCCTACATGTCATGGGGAAGCTTTACAAATTTTTACAGAATTTATAAAATTGTTTAATGGCCCCAATTAAATTGCAAATTCTACTGCGGGACCTTTTTGTAATTTCGGAAACTGGAGCCAGGGGGTTTGTGCGAAATCCAATTTTCCCTTCCTCCACAGGGCCGACCATGGCCACTGGCGCCATGTCGTGGCCATGCCACCCGATGCCGGCCCCCTCCTCCGCTGTGCTTGACGCCAAGACGACCACGACGACCGGGACGACCCCCACCTGCTCCCATTTTCCTCACTTGCCCCGTCTCTCTCCCTCCCTCTCTCTCTCGTGCGTGTCCGCACCGTGGCCGAGCTCTAGCTCGAGCTCGCCATCGTTTAACCGCCGATTGGAGCGTCCCCGTCCAAATCGAACCCCGCCTTGAGCTGCGCCGCGTCGCCTCCGTCCTTTCCATGCGAGGAATCGGCGCGGGACCGGCCGAATCCACGCCGGCGTCCTCGACACCGTCCAACCGCGTCCGCCGCTTGCCGGGGCGAATTCCGGTGACGCCGGCCACTCCCTCGCCGCGCCGACCACGCGTGCTTGCTTAAGGTGAGCTCCGCCCCTTTCTGGCCCTCTCCCGCGCCCCTCTTCTTCTCTCTCGCCGCCGATTCGCCGGCATCCACCGCCGCTCCACGCACCACCGTGAGCCCGGCCTCGGACCCAGCTGGGCCGGCCGAAGGCCGGACGGCTCGGGTGGGTACCCGGCCTCGCGCTCGGCCTGGGCCGGCCAGAGGCCAGCCGCTTCGGGCACCAGCCCGGCCTCGCGCGCCCAGCCTGGGCCGGCCAAAGGCCGGTGGCTTCGGGCCACACCCCGGCCTTCAGCCCGGCCTGGCCGGCACAAGGCCGGCCTGCCTGCCTAAATTGTTTTTCCCTTTTTGGTTTTCAAAACCAATTTGAATAATTCATAACTTTTTAAATAATGATCCAAATTTGACAAATCAAATTTCAAAATGTTCAGGAAAACAAACTCTACCAATTGGAATCATTGAATTTGTCTTTTGGTTTTATTTGCTTGTTGTTCATATATGAATTCCAAAAAGGGTTCAAATAATACCTAATTTGGGAAATTCCTAATTCCATAAATAGTTAACCAAAATTAATAAATAAAATATCCAAGTGATCCACATGTCAAATACTATCAAACCATGCAATTATTAACTCATGATCCCAAATATTTAATTGATGTTTTCTTAAATTGGTTAAATGAATTAAATTCAATTAATTATTTAATTCACAATTTAATCATCGATACTCGGAAAATCACAAATGAGGTACCAAAATGATCGGAATGGCAAACCCTACCCATTTCATGTCATGTTCATGCATATTGAGCCACTTCTCTAATAATTTAATAATTTATGAAGAATGTGGGCACTAAGAAAATATGGGGTTGTTTCTAAATAATTGCTCTAATTATTCGGAACTCCATTTAATTTGTTACATACATCAAATGTTGATATCTATGCATGAAATTGTCATGTCATCATGTGATTGTGCATTGCACATTGTCCTCGTGTGATTTATTTGTTCTTTGCTTTATTTTTGGGTATCGGTAGATTCTGGAGTCGAGGTTAACGCTACCTACCCCGACGGGCAGTACTACACGCCCCAGCAGCAAGGCAAGAGATAACCTAACCTTCTTGGCATCTAGCATCATATGTTTATGTAACATCCCAAACTTGGTAACGAAAATACGAAGGATTTTTCCACTTTTGCTTCATTGTGTGCATCATAGCATCCATATGCATTTTGCCATTTTTTTTTTGAACTTGCACTTGGAACTCAATTGTAATGGGAAGCCAACCCTTCCCAAAACCTCCAACCAAATGTTTTGCCCTTTTTGTCAACCAACCGTTCTTGGACTTCCAACTTGTTTAGGAAGTTCCCTTTTTGCCTCTTATCCTCAATTCTCAAATTTCAAGTTTGTCAATGGGGAACTAAATATGAGAATTTCATTTTGGCTTTTACAAACTACACTTTTGGAACCAAGTTAGGCTTTCCAAAAATTCAAACTAAAATCACGGAAAGTTCCAGTATTATTGCTAGGGTCTCCATGAATAATTTCAATATTTTTGGGTTTGTATAAATGTTCCAATTAAATGCATTTTGGAAATTGCCCCAATTTACCCTAACTAAGGGCTATGAACAAATTTTGGGCAAACCAATTTATTTGACCTCACCAATTTTTGTGGTGGTTCTACAAGGTAATTAAGGACTCCATGAATTTTTCTGGGATTTTAGAAAGCTTCCGTGTGCCCCAAATAAATCGTCAAAGTTGCTCCGGGGACCTGTTTGTGTTGGTTTCAAAAGTTTCAGGGACCTCTTTGCATTTTCCTGTTTTCCCTCCCTCTCTCTCTCTGTGCTCCATGGCACTGGCGCCATGCCGCATGCCACCGTGGCCGTGGTCGATGAGGATGCCGCCCATGCCGCACCCCTGCTCCTCCCCTCAACCCCGATCCTTCCCCCCCCCTTAATTTCCGGATCGGGGTCACCTTTTTTCCTCTCCACCGTGCGCCTCCATCGCCGCCGTTGGTCGCCGTCGATTCGCCGCCGCTGGAGCTTCCCCGGACCCGCCGACGCCGTCAACCGCTCCGCCACCACCCGTTCTTCCTCTACACCGGCCGAATCGGGCCAGGGTGGCGCGGTTCCGACGAATTCGTCCTCGGCTACCCGACCACCACCGCTGCCGCCCGGACCGATTCCCGTCGATCCCCGCCCTCTGCTCCATCGCCGAGCACGCCCACGAGCCACGGGTGAGCTAGCTCCCCTCTTGCCCTTTTCCCGCGTCTCCTTTCCCTCTCCCGCCGCCCGATCTTGGTCGCCGGCGGCGACAGAAGCGTCAGCAACGCGCTCGTCCATCGCTCACCCGCGCGCCCGGCCTGACCGGCCAGTGGCCGGGGCTTCTCGGGCCGTGGCCCGGCCATATTGGCCGGCCCAGTGGCCGGGGGCTCTCGGTTAGTGGCCCGGCCATATTGGCCGGCCTGCACCCGGCCTGGCCGGCCCGCCTGGGAGTGTTTTTCCCTTTTAGGAAATAAGGCAATGTTTAATAATTGCTAGTTATTTGAAAAATGCTTCAAATTAGATGAATCAAATTTCCAGAAGTTCAGTAAAACAAACTCTACTGTTTGGAATCATTGTAATCTTCCTTTGGGGTTAATTTCTTTTGGTTATTTAAGAATTTCTAAAATGGTTTATTTAATACCCAAATTTGGAAATTCATAACTTATTAAAGAATTATCCAAAAATTATGAATAAGATATGAATGTGATCAACATGTCAAACTCTATCAAACCACGCACTTGTAGGTCATGATCACAATCTTGTATGTGATGTGATTCATATTTGGATTAAATGAAGTAAATCCATTTATTTAATTAAATTGTCAATTATTCATCGGTGCTCCGAAATTTACAAACAAATTACCGAAACGATCGGAATGACCAAACCTATCCATCCATGTCATGTTCATGCATAATTGAACCACTTCTCTAATAATGTGGTAATGTATAAAGAATGGGATCACTAAGATAAATATGGGGTTGTTTCCAAATAATTGCACTAATTATTTGGCTCCTCATTTAAATTTGCTTTTAATTTATATAATGATATTTTTGCATCAATTGGACATGTCATCATGTGTTTGCGCATTGCATCTTGAGTTCGAGTGATTTATGTGTTCTTTGCCTTTCTCTTTTGGGTATCGCTAGATTCCGGAGCCGAGGGTCTCTCTACTTACCCCGACGAGCATTGCTTCACTACCGGGCAGCAAGGCAAGAGATAACCTAACCTTCTTGGCATCTAGCATCCTATGTTTTGAGCAAATTATTTTATCCACCATAATATTGCATGCGGTTCAAAGGTCTCTTTTGGTAAACATAGAATCCTATGAATGCATGTTCCTTCCCCGAGCCAATCGCATGTATTCATACCTATGAACCTTAGGTTGATGTGTTGGCCGGAGACAAATTATAATTGTGGTATTCTTATGCTTAGCTATGCTTAGCCATGCTTAGTGGAATTGCTAGTTATGTCCGTTACTTAATTCCAAAATTGTTGATAATAATGGAATGTTTCGGTCATGGTGGATAATGGAGATGCTTAATTAAAATGCTAAGAAGGCTTGGATGAGTTGCCCTCGGGGAGGGTGGTTTGCCTCATTCTTGCCGCCTAGGATGAACGTGCTTTTAGCTGGAACCAAGAAAACGAGCGTGCTCCCGGAGGTGGGGGCATATGGAACCCCCTTTGACCGAATAATCTGTGAGGGGCTTGTCAAGGGTCCTCTAGTTTGCTTTTCCATTTGCGCGTGTGTGGTGTTGGTGGAAAAAGGAAACGATGATGGTGGTGTGTAGGATGTGACGGTGGGGCAGGGCGCTGGGAGCGCTGAACCTGTCCTTCCGCCACTGATGGCCCTTGAGTAAGTCTCATGCTTTGTAAAGGTCTAACCGCGCCTGCTTGCCGGCCTTCCCCGGAAGAGGGTCAATTAGGTGAGTCGGACGGTACCGATGGGTAAAGTAGTACACCCCTGCAGGGTAAATCTTTTCGAAAAGCCGTGTCCACGGTTATGGACAAACTCTTGGGAAAGGCGCATTAGCTCATAGATAATCTTAACCTAATTGATATGGCAGCTAGAGGTTGCATAATAAACTTGTGATAAAGGTTCATTTCCTCGAGGGTGAGTCGAGGGAGTGCCTTTGTGTGAGATGAGGGGTGATGGTTATGAGTAGGTTCGATGGGAACCGAAGATGATATTGATACTCTCTTACCCCTTTGTAAAATACTCTGAGTAGACGAATGCCATGGGTCAATTATATTTTTGTTTATGAAACTTAGCTTTATGCAAAAGAAATACATATAAAGCTTTAGAGCCTCCGTCAGTCATTGGGCCTATATCGCCCTACTAAACTTGCGAGTACATCGTACTCAGTCTCTCTTTGCTGCCTCTATGATTTTGTATTTCAGAGGAGGACGACACCGAGCAACTAGGTGGGTTCTTCGTTGACGTCGACTACTAGTCTGGGGTTCCCAGGTGGCAGCTTGGGACCGTGGGACAAGCTGGCTGGGGATGATGTTTATTTGTAGGCCTCTTAGGCCATATATTTGCTTCTTGTTGTTAGACAACACTACCCGCTTCCGCTTGTTGAATTGTTGGATCTGTGATCCTTTTGCTTGTAATATTTGTATTCTCCTCGTTATATGAGTTGCTTTATAAATGTTTTGTGTCGTGGAGTCATGCTTTGTGCCAGTTCTGTTCCACAAGTCTCGATCTTAGTTTTATACATTGATGGTTGTGTTGACTACATAGCCTCTCTGTATAATTCCGGGGTCGGGGCGTTACAAATTGGTATCAGAGCCGACCCTTGCGGTAACTCGGGCGTGTGCGGGTCAGAGGCGCGGACATGTGGGACATGTGCCGGCACTGGACGCACAGACGGGTGCCAAAGGGGGAAGTTCCTGGACTGGGGTTGACCGACGTCGGTCTTCTAAGGGGGGAAGGATGTGAGATCCTGGCTCAGGGCTTAATAGGATTAATAGGATACTCATACCAACAAGTTGCAACTTCTTTTCCGGAAGCTCATCTCGATAGAACCCAGATGTTAAGCGTGCTTGGCCTGGGGTAATATTGGGATGGGTGACCGACCGGGAAGTCCTTCCCGGGTGCGCACGAGTGAGGACAAAGTGCGCAGAAAAGACTAGTGTTGGTCTGTGGGGCCAGTCTAGAGATCCTAGAGAGCTGCCAGGCGTAACAGGCGCCGGTCCGGGAGTGGCCGGGGTGTTACAATTGGTATCAGAGCAGGACTGCCTGTAGGAAACCCTTTCTTTTGGTCGATGTCGAGTCTAGTGAAAATTATTTTTAACCTAAAAATGAGTTGTGAAAACCTTCTTAGGATTCTTTTTGCTTCTCATCCAACTCGCTCTACTCTGATTCTTACCTCTATTTTGTTTTGTGCTTGGTGTCGATGTTTAGGTTCTCGGGGTTTGGGTTCTTACCGTCCAGTATGCCTCGAGTCCGTTATATCCGTTTGATATCGCCTCGATGAAGTGATGTCACCGAGGTTGCCTAAATCTATCTTCGTGTTTTTTTTTACTTCTTAAATGTCTATATTTGGGAGCAACCAATGATCTATCTTGACTGCCAGGATTGGTTACTAACTTGTCGTTGTTCCAATTCTTCAGAATGGCTCCTACCCGTCGTGGGGAACATAGCAGCCCTGATCCACCGCCGCCTCCCACAATGGCGGAGGTGATGATGGCTATCGAGCAAAACCGTCTGCGCAATGAGCGGTTGCTCGAGCAGCTGGTCCAGCAAGGGGCCAGGAGGAACACGGACTGCACCACTCTTAACCAGTTCCTGCGGTCCCAACCTCCTACATTCTCCGAAGCTAAGGAGCCGCTTGATGCGGACGATTGGCTTCGGGCGATCGAGCGCAAGTTTGCCGCTCTTCACGTCCCGGCAGCGGAGCATGTCAACTTCGCCACCTACCTACTGGAAGGAGCCGCCGGCTCCTGGTGGGAGAGCCACGTGGCCATGGTCGCCGCGGGCCATGTTGTCACTTGGGAGGAGTTCCGCACCGCCTTTCGTGCGGCATACATACCCAAGCCCATCCTCGAGCTCAAGAGGCGGGAGTTCCTGGATCTAACCCAGGGACGCATGGACGTCCAGTCCTATGGACGGGAGTTCAACCACCTCTCCCGTTACGCCCCTCGGGACGTGACGAATGATGAGGACAAGCAATACCTCTTCCGCAAGGGGCTCGCACCTCGTCTCCGATACGAGCTCCTGCCCTTCAAGTTCACCTCCTACCAAGAGCTCTACAACCAGGCTCTCACCATGGAGCAAGGTAGGAAGGAGCTAGAGGCTTCTAAGAGGCCAGTTTCCACCGACCACCAGAGCTCCTCCTCGGAGGGCAAGAAGCGCAAGGTCTTCGTGCCTTTCAGCGCCGTGCCAAAGGCGCCCTTCGCGCCGAAGGCCACCGGGTACCTGCCACCTCCGCCTCGCCCAGCTACTTCGACCTTGGGTGCGGCTGGAGGCGGTTTTCGACCTCGGCTGCCTGCACCACCGGGAGTCACTTGTTTCGCTTGTGGCCAGCCGGGGCACTACTCCAGGGAGTGCCCCCAGAAGGCACCGGCTACCTCAGCACCTGCACCAGCACCCTCTACTCCAGCCGCCAAGGCTACCACCGTCAGCCGTGGCCGCCTGAACCACGTCTCGGCTGAAGGCGTTGAGGAGGACCCCGGAGTTCTCATGGGTACGCTTCGAATCAACACCTATCCAGCTTCAGTATTATTTGATTCTGGAGCTTCGCATTCGTTCATATCCATATCATATGCACACAACCATCAAATACCGTTTGTGATGATGGATTCCCCGTTAGTGGTCAAGACTCCAGGCTCTAGTTGGCGTACCAATTGGATATCTCCCGATGTTCAAATAGCCGTAGGGTCAGTCCCTTTTCCGTTCTCATTGATAGCCCTGAGGTCAGAGGGTATCGATGTTATTCTGGGCATGGATTGGCTAGTGAAATATCAGGCCAACCTGGATTGCGCGGCCAAGACTGTCACAGTGTTCCACCCAAGTTATGGGGAAGTGCGTTATTGGTCCCCAACCTCTGCAATTCCTTCTGCAGCTACTCCTCTTTCACCGGAGATCAGTCTATATTTCCTGGAAGGAATCACCCCGCCTGAAATGCATGAAGTGGAGGTGGTGTGTGATTTCCCTGATGTTTTTCCGGAGGAATTGCCCGGCATGCCACCCGATCGCAGCGTGGAGTTTGTGATTGAGTTGGTTCCGGGAACCGCCCCAGTTTCCAAGACGCCCTACCGTAGGCCAACGGAAGAGCTAGCTGAATTGAAGAAGCAACTAGATGAGCTGCTGGAGAAAGAATTCATCCGACCGAGTAGCTCACCTTGGGGCTGCCCGGTTATCTTTGTCAAGAAGAGGGATACAAATGTTCCTCGACTGGTCGTTGACTACCGCCCTCTCAATGCGGTGACCATCAAGAACAAGTACCCAATTCCTCGAATAACCGACTTGTTCGATCAATTAGCTGGAGCCACTGTGTTCTCCAAGATGGATCTGAGGTCAGGTTACCATCAAATAAAAATCCGAAAGGAGGATATTCCGAAGACGGCCTTCACTACCCGGTACGGGTTATATGAGTACACCGTCATGTCCTTCGGCCTCACTAATGCTCCGGCTACATTCATGAGGCTAATGAATTCCATCTTCCACGAGTATCTCGACAAGTTCGTCATCATCTACATCGATGACATCCTTGTGTACTCCAAGACCGAAGACGAACATGCTGAGCATCTTCGACTCGTTTTGACCAAGCTCCGTGATCACCGCCTATATGCCAAGTTCTCTAAATGTGAGTTTTGGCTGAAGGAGCTCATCTTTCTCGGACATGTGGTGTCAGCTGCCGGAGTAGCGGTGATACCAGACAAGATTCAGGCCATCCTGGATTGGCCAACTCCCAAATCCGTCAAAGATATCCGAAGCTTCCTTGGATTGGCGGGTTATTACCGCCGATTTATCGAGGGCTTTTCTAAAATAGCCAAAGCGCTGACTGAGCTACTCAAGAAGGGCAAACAATTTGTGTGGTCAGACAAGGCCGAAGAAAGTTTCCAAACCCTCAAGGTCAAGCTCACTACCACTCCGGTGCTGGTCCTTCCCGATACCGCCAAGGACTTTGTTGTCTATTGCGATGCATCTCTCCAAGGCTTGGGATGTGTCTTGATGCAAGAGGGCCATGTGGTCGCCTATGCTTCCCGTCAACTCAAGCCACACGAGCAAAACTATCCAACACATGATCTAGAGCTTGCCGCCGTGGTACATGCTCTGAAGCAATGGAGGCCCTACCTCTTGGGCAACCGTTGCGAGATCTACTCCGACCACCAAAGTCTAAAATATCTCTTCACCCAGCCGGATCTGAACTTGAGGTAGAGGAGATGGCTGGAATTGATAAAAGACTATGACGTGACCCTCAACTATCAACCTGGCAAGGCCAATGTGGTGGCCGATGCTCTGAGCCGCAAAGCCTATTGCAATACCGTGATGGTTGAGAAGGCCCAACCGGCTCTCCACGAGGAATTTGCCAAATTGAATCTGGAAATTGTTCCTTCGGGTTTTCTAGCTAACCTCGAGATCAAATCCACTCTAGAGGATGAAATCAAGGCCGCCCAGCAAAATGATGCTGGCATCCTCAAGATTAAGGAGAATGTCGCCCGTGAAAAGGCTAAGTGTTTCTCCATTGATGACTCCGGTGTTGTCTATTTCGAAGGCCGTCTGGTGGTGCCCAAGAGTGGAAACACAAAAGGGTTAATTCTCCAAGAGGCACATGAGTCTCCTATATCCATCCATCCATCCCGGTAGCACCAAGATGTACCAAGACCTCCGTCCCAAGTTCTGGTGGACCCGCATGAAGCGGGAGATTGCCAAATATGTTGCCGAATGCGACGTCTGTCGCCGGGTGAAGGCGGAACATCAGAGGCCAGCGGGTACCCTTCGCCCCATAGCCGTTCCCGAGTGGAAATGGGATGAAGTTGGTATGGATTTCATCACCGGCTTTCCAAAGTCACAAAAGGGTAACAATGCCATCTGGGTCGTCATTGACCGTCTATCCAAAGTCGCACATTTTCTTCCGGTTCGAGATGATACCACCTCCGTTAGGTTGGCGGAGCTATATATGGCCCGGATTGTTCCACTGCATGGGGTTCCGTTGCGGATCATCTCCGACCGTGGAAGCTTATTCACGTCCAAGTTTTGGCAAAGTTTCCAAAAGGCTCTTGGAACCCGTATCAATTTCAGCACCGCGTATCATCCTCAAACGGACGGTCAAACTGAAAGAGTAAATCAAGTTCTTGAAGACATGCTTCGGGCTTGTGTCATCTCCTTCGGCAAAGGTTGGGAAAAGTACCTCCCTCTCGCCGAGTTCTCCTACAACAATAGCTATCAAGCCAGTTTGCAAATGGCTCCTTTCGAGGTCCTTTATGGGAGAAAATGCCGGACTCCTCTCAATTGGTCTGAAACCGGAGAGAGGCCACTCTTCGGTCCTGATGTGATCAATGAAGCCGAAGAGAAGGTCCGTGTCATTCGGGATAATCTCAAGGCTGCTCAATCCCGTCAGAAAAGCTACTATGACAAGCATCATCAAGAGGTCCACTATGAAATTGGTGACAAGGCCTATCTTCGAGTCTCTCCTCTCCGAGGCGTTCGTCGTTTTGGAATCAAGGGCAAATTAGCACCTCGCTTTGTCGGCCCTTTCACCATCGTAGGCAAGCGAGGAGATCTTTCCTATCAACTTGAGTTGCCCTCAAATTTCCCGGATGTCCATGATGTGTTCCATGTTTCCCAACTCCGCCGGTGCTTCAAGGATCCAATCCGTGGGGTTGATCATGAGGCATTGGACATTCAGGAGGACTTGACCTATCGCGAGCATCCTATCCGCATCTTGGATGAAGCGGAGAGGAAAACCCGCAACAAGTCCATCAAGTTTCTCAAAGTCCAATGGTCTAACCATTCCGAGGAAGAAGCCACATGGGAGCGAGAAACTAGTCTTCGTCAGGAATACCCCGCCTTTTTCACTCAAGCCTAGAATCTCGGGACGAGATTCCTGTAAGGGGGGTAGATTTGTAACATCCCAAACTTGGTAACGAAAAATACGAAGGATTTTTCCACTTTTGCTTCATTGTGTGCATCATAGCATCCATATGCATTTTTGCCATTTTTTTTTGAACTTGCACTTGGAACTCAATTGTAATGGGAAGCCAACCCTTCCCAAAACCTCCAACCAAATGTTTTGCCCTTTTTGTCAACCAACCGTTCTTGGACTTCCAACTTGTTTAGGAAGTTCCCTTTTTGCCTCTTATCCTCAATTCTCAAATTTCAAGTTTGTCAATGGGGAACTAAATATGAGAATTTCATTTTGGCTTTTACAAACTACACTTTTGGAACCAAGTTAGGCTTTCCAAAAATTCAAACTAAAATCACGGAAAGTTCCAGTATTATTGCTAGGGTCTCCATGAATAATTTCAATATTTTTGGGTTTGTATAAATGTTCCAATTAAATGCATTTTGGAAATTGCCCCAATTTACCCTAACTAAGGGCTATGAACAAATTTTGGGCAAACCAATTTATTTGACCTCACCAATTTTTGTGGTGGTTCTACAAGGTAATTAAGGACTCCATGATTTTTTCTGGGATTTTAGAAAGCTTCCGTGTGCCCCAAATAAATCGTCAAAGTTGCTCCGGGGACCTGTTTGTGTTGGTTTCAAAAGTTTCAGGGACCTCTTTGCATTTTCCTGTTTTCCCTCCCTCTCTCTCTCTGTGCTCCATGGCACTGGCGCCATGCCGCATGCCACCGTGGCCGTGGTCGATGAGGATGCCGCCCATGCCGCACCCCTGCTCCTCCCCTCAACCCCGATCCTTCCCCCCCCCCTTAATTTCCGGATCGGGGTCACCTTTTTTCCTCTCCACCGTGCGCCTCCATCGCCGCCGTTGGTCGCCGTCGATTCACCGCCACTGGAGCTTCCCCGGACCCGCCGACGTCGCCAACCGCTCCATCACCACCCGTTCTTCCTCTACACCGGCCGAATCGGGCCAGGGTGGCGCGGTTCCGACGAATTCGTCCTCGGCTACCCGACCACCACCGCTGCCGCCCGGACCGATTCCCGTCGATCCCCGCCCTCTGCTCCATCGCCGAGCACGCCCACGAGCCACGGGTGAGCTAGCTCCCCTCTTGCCCTTTTCCCGCGTCTCCTTTCCCTCTCCCGCCGCCCGATCTTGGTCGCCGGCGGCGACAGAAGCGTCAGCAACGCGCTCGTCCATCGCTCACCCGCGCGCCCGGCCTGACCGGCCAGTGGCCGGGGCTTCTCGGGCCGTGGCCCGGCCATATTGGCCGGCCCAGTGGCCGGGGGCTCTCGGTTAGTGGCCCGGCCATATTGGCCGGCCTGCACCCGGCCTGGCCGGCCCGCCTGGGAGTGTTTTTCCCTTTTTAGGAAATAAGGCAATGTTTAATAATTGCTAGTTATTTGAAAAATGCTTCAAATTAGATGAATCAAATTTCCAGAAGTTCAGTAAAACAAACTCTACTGTTTGGAATCATTGTAATCTTCCTTTGGGGTTAATTTCTTTTGGTTATTTAAGAATTTCTAAAATGGTTTATTTAATACCCAAATTTGGAAATTCATAACTTATTAAAGAATTATCCAAAAATTATGAATAAGATATGAATGTGATCAACATGTCAAACTCTATCAAACCACGCACTTGTAGGTCATGATCACAATCTTGTATGTGATGTGATTCATATTTGGATTAAATGAAGTAAATCCATTTATTTAATTAAATTGTCAATTATTCATCGGTGCTCCGAAATTTACAAACAAATTACCGAAACGATCGGAATGACCAAACCTATCCATCCATGTCATGTTCATGCATAATTGAACCACTTCTCTAATAATGTGGTAATGTATAAAGAATGGGATCACTAAGATAAATATGGGGTTGTTTCCAAATAATTGCACTAATTATTTGGCTCCTCATTTAAATTTGCTTTTAATTTATATAATGATATTTTTGCATCAATTGGACATGTCATCATGTGTTTGCGCATTGCATCTTGAGTTCGAGTGATTTATGTGTTCTTTGCCTTTCTCTTTTGGGTATCGCTAGATTCCGGAGCCGAGGGTCTCTCTACTTACCCCGACGAGCATTGCTTCACTACCGGGCAGCAAGGCAAGAGATAACCTAACCTTCTTGGCATCTAGCATCCTATGTTTTGAGCAAATTATTTTATCCACCATAATATTGCATGCGGTTCAAAGGTCTCTTTTGGTAAACATAGAATCCTATGAATGCATGTTCCTTCCCCGAGCCAATCGCATGTATTCATACCTATGAACCTTAGGTTGATGTGTTGGCCGGAGACAAATTATAATTGTGGTATTCTTATGCTTAGCTATGCTTAGCCATGCTTAGTGGAATTGCTAGTTATGTCCGTTACTTAATTCCAAAATTGTTGATAATAATGGAATGTTTCGGTCATGGTGGATAATGGAGATGCTTAATTAAAATGCTAAGAAGGCTTGGATGAGTTGCCCTCGGGGAGGGTGGTTTGCCTCATTCTTGCCGCCTAGGATGAACGTGCTTTTAGCTGGAACCAAGAAAACGAGCGTGCTCCCGGAGGTGGGGGCATATGGAACCCCCTTTGACCGAATAATCTGTGAGGGGCTTGTCAAGGGTCCTCTAGTTTGCTTTTCCATTTGCGCGTGTGTGGTGTTGGTGGAAAAAGGAAACGATGATGGTGGTGTGTAGGATGTGACGGTGGGGCAGGGCGCTGGGAGCGCTGAACCTGTCCTTCCGCCACTGATGGCCCTTGAGTAAGTCTCATGCTTTGTAAAGGTCTAATCGCGCCTGCTTGCCGGCCTTCCCCGGAAGAGGGTCAATTAGGTGAGTCGGACGGTACCGATGGGTAAAGTAGTACACCCCTGCAGGGTAAATCTTTTCGAAAAGCCGTGTCCACGGTTATGGACAAACTCTTGGGAAAGGCGCATTAGCTCATAGATAATCTTAACCTAATTGATATGGCAGCTAGAGGTTGCATAATAAACTTGTGATAAAGGTTCATTTCCTCGAGGGTGAGTCGAGGGAGTGCCTTTGTGTGAGATGAGGGGTGATGGTTATGAGTAGGTTCGATGGGAACCGAAGATGATATTGATACTCTCTTACCCCTTTGTAAAATACTCTGAGTAGACGAATGCCATGGGTCAATTATATTTTTGTTTATGAAACTTAGCTTTATGCAAAAGAAATACATATAAAGCTTTAGAGCCTCCGTCAGTCATTGGGCCTATATCGCCCTACTAAACTTGCGAGTACATCGTACTCAGTCTCTCTTTGCTGCCTCTATGATTTTGTATTTCAGAGGAGGACGACACCGAGCAACTAGGTGGGTTCTTCGTTGACGTCGACTACTAGTCTGGGGTTCCCAGGTGGCAGCTTGGGACCGTGGGACAAGCTGGCTGGGGATGATGTTTATTTGTAGGCCTCTTAGGCCATATATTTGCTTCTTGTTGTTAGACAACACTACCCGCTTCCGCTTGTTGAATTGTTGGATCTGTGATCCTTTTGCTTGTAATATTTGTATTCTCCTCGTTATATGAGTTGCTTTATAAATGTTTTGTGTCGTGGAGTCATGCTTTGTGCCAGTTCTGTTCCACAAGTCTCGATCTTAGTTTTATACATTGATGGTTGTGTTGACTACATAGCCTCTCTGTATAATTCCGGGGTCGGGGCGTTACAAATTGGTATCAGAGCCGACCCTTGCGGTAACTCGGGCGTGTGCGGGTCAGAGGCGCGGACATGTGGGACATGTGCCAGCACTGGACGCACAGACGGGTGCCAAAGGGGGAAGTTCCTGGACTGGGGTTGACCGACGTCGGTCTTCTAAGGGGGGAAGGATGTGTTATCAACTTATTTTATCCACCATAATATTGCATGCGATTCAAATGACATTTTTGATCAAGACATACTATGAATGCATGTTTATCCCCGAGCCAATCAACTGTATACCTACCTATGAACCTTAGTGTTGATGTGTTGGCCGGAGACAAGAATATAATAGTTGTACTTACATGCTTAGCTATGCTTAGCCATGCTTAGTCAAATGCTAGCAATGTCCGTTGTTTAAATTCCATAATTGTTGATGTTTATGGAATAGTTCGGACATGGTGGATATGTGGGGTGCTTAATTAAAATGCTAAGACGGCTTGGGTGAGTTGCCATCGGGGATGGTGTTTTGCCTCACTCTTGCCCCTAGGTGCGAGTTCTTTACCTCTTGAACCAAGATGAGCATGCTGCCATTGGTGGGTGTATGGGCGCCTTACTAACCGAATAACTTGTGCGGGCGTATCCAAGGGTCCTCTAGTTCGGTTTTCCATTTGCGTGTGAGTGGAAAAGATGATGTTGATGAGGATTTGTGTTTAGGGCGTGGCGATGGGGCAGGGGCTGAAATAGGCTGGGTAAACATGCCCTGTGGCTACTGATGACTCTTGGATAGTCTCACGCGAGGTAAAGGCTTAACCGCGCCCGCTTGCCGGCCTTCCCCGGAAGAGGGCCAATCAGGTGAGCCGGACGGTACCAATGGGTAATTTAGTACACCCCTGCAGGGTTTAATCTTTTCGAAAAGCCGTGTCCGCGGTTATGGACAACTTGGGAATAGACGATAAGACCATAGAGAACCTTAACCTAATTGATATGGCAGCTAAAGGTTGCATAATCAACGTGTGATAAAGGTTCATTTCCTCGAGGGTGATTCGAGGGGGTGCCTAGGTGGAGATGAGTGGGTTTGGCTACAAGTAGGTTCGTCGAGAACCGAAGATGAAATGTTACCCTCTTATCCCCTTTATAAAACCTATTCTGAGTAGACGAATGCCATGTGTCAATTATGTTCCGGTTTATGAAATTAGCTTTATGCAAAAGAAATACCTATATAGCTTTAGAGCCTCCGTCAATCATTGGGTCTATATCGCCCTACTAAACTTGCGAGTACATTGTACTCAGTCTCTCTTTGCTGCCCTTATATTTGTATTTCAGAGGAGGATGACACCGAGCAGCTAGGTGGGTTCTTCGTGGACATCGACTAGTGGTCTGGGGTTCCCAAGTGGCAGCTTGGGACCGTGGAGCAAGCTGGCTGGGTTTATTTATGTCTAGGCCTCTTAGGCCCTATATTTGGATCTTGTTGTACTAGACAACACTACTTCGCTTCCGCTTGATGAATTGATGGTCTGTGACCTTTTGATGTGTAATATTTGTATCTTTCTCATATATGAGTTGCTATATGAGTTTTGCGTCGTAGAGTCTGCAATGTGCCAGTTTGTTCCACAAGTCACGGTCTCTTTACTATACGTGAAAGCGACGTCTGAGCTTATGGCATGATCGAGGTGTTGTATGACGATGATCCATTCCGAGCACACCTGCCAATGAGTTTTGCCTTGGGATTGGTAAACCCAGTAACCCTCGATTGTGTAGCATGACCGGTTACACAACGTTTCACTGTATAGTTCTAGGGTCAGGGCGTTAGAAGTTGGTATCAGAGCAGGACTGCCTGTAGGAAACCCTTTCTATTGGTCAATGTCGAGTCTAGTTGAAAGATTATTTTTAACCTAAAAATGAGTTGTGAAAACCTTCTTAGGATTCTTTTACTCCTCATCCAACTCGCTCTACTCTGATTTCTTACCTCTATTTGTTTAGGTTTGGTGTCGATGTTTAGGTTCTCGGGGTTGGGTTTCTACCGTCCAGTTATGTCTCGAGTCCGTTATATCCGTTTGATATCGCCGCAATGACGTTATGTCACCGTGGTTGTCTAAATCTGTCTTAGTGTTTGCCATCTTCAATATATATATCTGGAAGCACCCTAATGATCTATCCTATCTGTCGAAGGTGTTTACTAACTATGTCATTGTTCCAATTCTTCAGAATGGCTCCTACCCATCGTGGGGAAACAAGCAATCCTAATGCACCGCCGCCACCTTCAATGGCGGAGGTCCTGATGGCTATTGAGCAAAACCGGCTGCGAAATGAGCGTCTGCTCGAGCAGCTGGTGCAGCAAGGGGCCAGGAGGAACACAGACTGCACCACTCTCACCGAGTTCTTGCGGTCCCAACCTCCCACTTTCTCTGAAGCTAAGGAGCCGCTTGATGCGGATGATTGGCTTCGGGCTTTAGAGCACAAGTTTGCCGCTCTGCACATTCCGGTGGCGGAACATGTCAACTTCGCCACCTACCAGCTGAATGGAGCCGCCGGCTCCTGGTGGGAGAGCCACGTGGCAATGTTTTCCGCGGGCCATGTCTTCACTTGGGAGGAGTTCCGCGCCGCTTTCCGTGCGGCGTACATCCCCAAGCCCATCCTGGAGCTCAAGAGGAGGGAGTTCCTGGACTTGACCCAGGGACGCATGGACGTCCAAGCCTATGGGCGGGAGTTCAACCACCTCTCCCGTTACGCCCCGCGTGACGTGACAAATGATGAGGACAAGCAATACCTCTTCTGCAAGGGGCTCGCACCTCGTCTTCGATACGAGCTCCTACCCTTCAAGTTCACCTCCTACCAGGAGCTCTACAACCAGGCTCTCACTATGGAGCAAGGTAGGAAGGAACTGGAGGCTTCCAAGAGGCCAGCATCCACTGACAACCAGAGCTCCTCTTCTTCTGAGGGCAAGAAGCGCCTGGTATTCGTGCCCTTTAGCGCTGTGCCTAAGGCACCCTTCGCGCCAAAGCCTTTAGGGTTCAAGCCACCTCCGCCTCGCCCAGCTACCTCGACCTTGGGTGCGGCTGGAAGTGGCCTCCTCCCTCAGCTGCCTCCACCACACCCGAGGCTCACTTGCTTCGCTTGTGGCCAGCCGGGGCACTACTCCAGGGAGTGTCCCCAGAAGGCACCGGCTCCTGCAGCACCTGCACCAGCACCCTCTACCCCAGCCGCCAAGGCTACCACCATCAGCCGTGGCCGCCTGAACCACGTCTCGGCTGAAGGCGTTGAGGAGGACCCCGGAGTTCTCATGGGTACGCTTCGAATCAATGATTACCCTGCTTCAGTCTTGTTTGATTCTGGAGCATCGCATTCATTCATATCAATAGCATTTGCACACAACCATCAAATCCCATTTGTGAACATGGACTCCCCGTTAGTGGTCAAGACCCCAGGCTCTAGTTGGCACACAAAGTGGGTTGCTCCGGAAGTCCAGATTACCATAGGCTATTGGTCTTTCCCATTCTAGCTGATAGCTTTGAAGTCAGATGGGCTAGATGTAATTCTGGGGATGGATTGGTTAGTCAAATATCATGCCAACCTGGACTGTGCTGCCAAGTCTGTCACCGTGACCCACCCAACCGTCGGGCTGGTGAGTTATTGGTCACCCTCGTCCGCAATTCCCTCTGCTGCCACTCCACTCTCACCGGAGATCAGCTTATGTTTCCTGGAAGGAACCACACCGCCGGAAATGCATGAAGTTGCGGTGATGTGTGATTTCCCTGATGTTTTCCCAGAGGAATTGCCCGGCATGCCACCTGATCGCAGCGTGGAGTTTGTGATTGAGTTGGTTCCGGGAACTGCCCCAGTTTCCAAAAGGCCCTACCACATGCCAACGGAAGAGCTATCTGAACTGAAGAAGCAACTTGATGAGCTGCTAGAAAAGGAATTCATCCGGCCGAGTAGCTCACCTTGGGGCTGCCCGGTCATCTTTGTCAAGAAGAGGGATACCAATGTTCCTCGGCTGGTTGTTGATTACCGCCCTCTGAATGCGGTGACCATCAAGAACAAGTATCCCATTCCTCGAATAACTGACCTTTTCGATCAACTAGCTGGTGCAACGGTATTCTCCAAGATGGATCTGAGGTCAGGCTACCATCAGATTAAAATCCGAAAGGAGGATATTCCGAAGACGGCTTTCACTACTCGCTATGGCCTGTATGAGTACACCGTCATGTCCTTCGGCCTCACAAATGCTCCGGCTACATTCTTGAGGCTGATGAACTCCATCTTCCACGAGTACCTCGATAAGTCTGTCATTATTTACATCGATGACATCCTTGTCTACTCCAAAACCGAAGACGAACATGCTGAGCATCTTCGACTAGTCTTGACCAAGCTTCGAGATCACCGCCTGTACGCCAAGTTCTCCAAGTGTGAGTTTTGGCTAAAGGAGCTCATTTTTCTCGGTCATGTGGTGTCAGCTGCTGGAGTAGCGGTGATACCAGACAAGATTCAGGCAATCCTGGATTGGCCAACTCCCAAGTCCGCCAAAGATATCCGAAGCTTCCTTGGATTGGCGGGTTATTACTGCCGATTCATCGAGGGCTTTTCCAAAATAGCCAAAGAATTGACTGACCTCCTCAAGAAGAACAAACAATTTGTGTGGTCAGACAAGGCGGAAGAAAGTTTCCAAACTCTCAAGGTCAAGCTCACCACCACTCCGGTGCTTGTCCTTCCCGACACCGACAAGGACTTTGTCGTCTATTGTGATGCATCTCTCCAAGGCTTGGGCTGTGTTCTGATGCAAGAAGGCCATGTGGTCGCCTATGCCTCCCGTCAACTCAAACCACATGAGCAAAATTATCCAACTCATGATTTGGAGCTTGCCGCTGTGGTACATGCTCTAAAACAATGGAGGCCCTACCTGTTGAGCAACCGTTGCGAGATCTACTCCGACCATCAAAGTCTAAAATATCTCTTCACCCAGCCGGATCTGAACTTGAGGCAGAGAAGATGGTTGGAATTAATAAAAGACTATGATGTGGATCTCAACTATCAACCCGGCAAGGCAAATGTCGTGGCCGATGCCTTGAGTCGCAAGGCCTATTGCAACACCGTGATGGTTGAAAGGGCACAACCTGCCCTCCATGAGGAGTTTGCCCGCTTGAACCTGGAAATTGTTCCTTCCGGTTTCCTAGCTAACCTCGAGATCAAGCCTACTCTTGAGGATGATATCAAGTCCGCCCAGCAAAATGATGCTGAAATCCTCGAGATCAAAGAGAAGATAGCTAATGGGAAGGCAAGTTGTTTCTCGATTAAGGACAATGGTGTTATCTATTTCGGTGACCGTCTAGTGGTGCCCAAGAGTGGGAACATAAGGGAGTTGATCCTTTCAGAAGCTCATGAGTCACCCATCTCTATTCACCCGGGTAGCACAAAAATGTACCAAGATCTTCGCCCTCAATTCTGGTGGTCTTGCATGAAGCGCGAGATCGCCGAGTATGTTGTTGAATGCGACGTCTGTCGCCGAGTGAAGGCTGAACATCAAAGGCCAGCTGGTACCCTTCGCCCCATAGCCATTCCCGAGTGGAAATGGGATGAAGTTGGTATGGATTTCATCACCGGCTTTCCAAAGTCACAAAAGGGCAACAATGCTATTTGGGTCATCATCGACCGTTTGTCAAAGGTTGCCCACTTCCTTCCGGTCCATGACGATATCCGAGCAAGCCAACTTGCCGATTTGTATATGGCCCGGATTGTTCCTTTGCACGGGGTTCCTTTGCGGATCATCTCCGACCGTGGAAGCTTAATTGTGTCCAAATTTTGGCAAAGTTTCCAAACGGCTCTTGGAACCCGTCTCAACTTCAGCACCGCCTATCATCCTCAAACCGATGGTCAAACTGAAAGGGTGAACCAAGTTCTTGAGGATATGCTTCGGGCTTGTGTTATCTCTTTCGGCAAGGGTTGGGAAAAATACCTCCCTCTCGCCGAATTCTCCTACAACAATAGCTATCAAGCCAGTTTGCAAGTGGCTCCCTTTGAGGTCCTTTATGGGAGAAAATGCCGAACTCCTCTCAATTGGTCTGAAACCGGAGAGAGGTCACTCTTCGGTCCTGATGTGATCAATGAAGCCGAGGAGAAGGTCCGTATTATTCGGGATAATCTCAAGGCTGCTCAATCCCAGCAGAAAAGCTATTATGACAAGCATCGTCAAGAGGTCCACTATGAGATTGGTGATAAGGCCTATCTTCGAGTCTCTCCTCTCCGAGGGATTCGTTGCTTTGGAATCAAGGGCAAATTGGCACCTCGCTATGTTGGCCCTTTCACCGTCCTAGCCAAGCGAGGAGATCTCTCCTATCAACTTGAGCTACCCTCCAACTTCCCGGATGTCCATGATGTATTCCATGTCTCCCAACTCCGTCGTTGCTTCAAGGATCCAATCCGTGGGGTTGATTATGAGGCGTTGGACATTCAGGAGGATTTGACCTATCGCGAGCATCCTATCCGCATCTTGGATGAAGCGGAGAGGAAAACCCGCAACAAGACTATCAAGTTCCTAAAAGTTCAATGGTCCAACCATTCCGAGGAAGAAGCCACATGGGAGCGAGAAACTAGTCTTCGTCAGGAATACCCCGCCTTCTTCGCTCAAGCCTAGAATCTCGGGACGAGATTCCTGTAAGGGGGGTAGAATTGTAACAGCCCTAACTTGGTAATGAAAAATACCAAAAAAATTTCCACTTTTTGCATCCTTGTTTGCATCATGGCATCAATATGAATTTGCTAGTTTCTAAAATCCTCAACCATTGCAAGCAACTAAAATTGGAAGGCAAACTTCCCAAGCAATCCAAACCAAATATACTTGCTCAACATGTCAACCAAACTAGATGAACTCCCAAATTGTTTAGGAAGTTCCAACTTTGCCTTTTGAAACCTATCCTCAATTTCCAAATATTGTCAAATAAGAAAATAGATATGAGGATTTCAAATTGGCATAATTCAATTTCTATTTTTGGAACCAAGATAAACATTCCAAAAATTCAAACTAAAATCATGGGGAGCTGCAATATTATTGTGAGAGCCTCCATGAATATTTTCATTATTTTTGGAACTACTTAAGTGCTTCAAATAAATGTATTTTGCAAATTGTCAAAAATGACCATAATGCAATACTTGAACAAATCTGGACCTAAGCATTTTTTTTGGGGCACCGAATTTTGTGGAGCTCCTACATGTCATGGGGAAGCTTTAAATTTTTTTACAGAATTTATAAAATTGTTTAATGGCCCCAATTAAATTGCAAATTCTACTGCGTGACCTTTTTGTAATTTCGGAAACTGGAGCCAGGGGGTTTGTGCGAAATCCAATTTTCCCTTCCTCCACAGGGCCGACCATGGCCACTGGCGCCATGCCGTGGCCATGCCACCCGATGCCGGCCCCCTCCTCCGCTGTGCTTGACGCCAAGACGACCACGACGACCGGGACGACCCCCACCTGCTCCCATTTTCCTCACCTGCCCCGTCTCTCTCCCTCCCTCTCTCTCTCGTGCGTGTCCGCACCGTGGCCGAGCTCTAGCTTGAGCTCGCCGTTGTTTAGCCGCCGATTGGAGCGTCCCCGTCCAAATCGAATCCCACCTTGAGCTGCGCCGCGTTGCCTCCGTCCTTCCCATGCGAGGAATCGGCGCGGGACCGGCCGAATCCACGCCGGCGTCCTCGACATCGTCCAACCTCGTCCGCCGCTCGCCGGGGCCGAAATCCGGCGACGCCGGCCACTCCCTCGCCGCGCCGACCACGCGTGCTTGCTTAAGGTGAGCTCCGCCCCTTTCTGGCCCTCTCCCGCGCCCCTCTTCTTCTCTCTCGCCGCCGATTCGCCGGCGGCCACCGCCGCTCCACGCACCACCGTGAGCCCGGCCTCGGACCTAGCTGGGCCGGCCGAAGGCCGGACGGCTCGGGTGGGTACCCGGCCTCGCGCTCGGCCAGGGCCGGCCAGAGGCCGGCCGCTTCGGGCACCAGCCCGGCCTCGCGCGCCCAGCCTGGGCCGGCCAAAGGCCGGTGGCTTCGGGCCATACCCCGGCCTTCAGCCCGGCCTGGCCGGCACAAGGCCGGCCTGCCTGCCAAAATTGTTTTTCCCTTTTTGGTTTTCAAAACCAATTTAAATAATTCATAACTTTTTAAATAATGATCCAAATTTGACAAATCAAATTTCAAAATGTTCAAGAAAACAAACTCTACCAATTGGAATCATTGAATTTGTCTTTTGGTTTTATTTGCTTGTTGTTCATATATGAATTCCAAAAAGGGTTCAAATAATACCTAATTTGGGAAATTCCTAATTCGATAAATAGTTAACCAAAATTAATAAATAAAATATCCAAGTGATCCACATGTCAAATACTATCAAACCATGCAATTATTAACTCATGATCCCAAATATTTAATTGATGTTTTCTTAAATTGTTAAATGAATTAAATTCAATTAATTATTTAATTCACAATTTAATCATCGATACTCGGAAAATCACAAATGAGGTACCAAAATGATCGGAATGGCAAACCCTACCCATTTCATGTCATGTTCATGCATATTGAGCCACTTATCTAATAATTTAATAATTTATGAAGAATGTGGGCACTAAGAAAAATATGGGGTTGTTTCCAAATAATTGCTCTAATTATTTGGAACTCCATTTAATTTGTTACATACATCAAATGTTGATATCTATGCATGAAATTGTCATGTCATCATGTGATTGTGCATTGAACATTGTCCTCGTGTGATTTATTTGTTCTTTGCTTTATTTTTGGGTATCGATAGATTCCGGAGTCGAGGTTAACGCTACCTACCCCGACAAGCAGTACTACACGCCCCGGCAGCAAGGCAAGAGATAACCTAACCTTCTTGGCATCTAGCATCCTATGTTTATCAACTTATTTTATCCACCATAATATTGCATGCGATTCAAATGACATTTTTTATCAGACATAGAGTATCCTATGAATGCATGTTTATCCCCGAGCCAATCAACTGTATCCCTACCTATGAACCTTAGTGTTGATGTGTTGGCCGGAGACAAGAATATAATTGTTGTACTTATATGCTTAGCTATGCTTAGCCATGCTTAGTCAAATGCTAGCAATGTCCGTTGTTTAAATTCCATAATTGTTGATGTTGATGGAATGGTTCGGACATGGTGGATATGTGGGGTGCTTAATTAAAATGCTAAGACGGCTTGGGTGAGTTGCCATCGGGGATGGTGTTTTGCCTCACTCTTGCCCCTAGGTGCGAGTTCTTTACCTCTTGAACCAAGACGAGCGTGCTGCCATTGGTGGGTGTATGGGCGCCTTACTAACCGAATAACTTGTGCGGGCGTATCCAAGGGTCCTCTAGTTCGGTTTTCCATTTGCGTGTGAGTGGAAAGATGATGTTGATGAGGATTTGTGTTTAGGACGTGGCGATGGGGCAGGGGCTGAAATAGGCTGGGTAAACTTGCCCTGTGGCCACTGATGACTCTTGGATAGTCTCACGCGAGGTAAAGGTTTAACCGCGCCCGCTTGCCGGCCTTCCCCGGAAGAGGGCCAATCAGGTGAGCCGGACGGTACCAATGGGTAAATTAGTACACCCCTGCAGGGTTTAATCTTTTCGAAAAGCCGTGTCCGCGGTTATGGACAACTTGGGAATAGACGATAAGACCATAGAGAACCTTAACCTAATTGATATGGCAGCTAAAGGTTGCATAATCAACGTGTGATAAAGGTTCATTTCCTCGAGGGTGATTCGAGGGAGTGCCTTGGTGGAGATGAGTGGGTTTGGCTACAAGTAGGTTCGCCGAGAACCGAAGATGAAATGTTATCCTCTTATCCCCTTTATGAAAACTATTCTGAGTAGACGATGCCATGTGTCATTTATGTTCGGTTTATGAAAATTAGCTTTATGCAAAATAAATACATATACAGCTTTAGAGCCTCCGTCAATCATTGGGCCTATATCGCCCTACTAAACTTGCGAGTACATCGTACTCAGTCTCTCTTTGCTGCCTTTATATTTGTATTTCAGAGGAGGACGACACCGAGCAGCTAGGTGGGTTCTTCGTGGACATCGACTAGTAGTCCGGGGTTCCCAGGTGGCAGCTTGGGACCGTGGAGCAAGCTGGCTGGGATTATTTTATGTGTAGGCCTCTTAGGCCATATTTGCATCTTGTTGTACTAGACAACACTACTCGCTTCCGCTTGATGAATTGATGGTCTGTGACCTTTTGATGTGTAATATTTGTATCTTCTCTTATATGAGTTGCTATATGATTTTTGTGTCGTAGAGTCTGCAATGTGCCAGTTGTTCCACAAGTCTCGGTCTCTTTACTATACGTGATAGCGATGTCTGAGCTTATGGCATGATCGAGGTGTTGTGTGCCGATGATCCATTCCGAGCACACCTGCCAATGAGTTTTGGCCTGGGATTGGTAAACCCAGTAACCCTCGATTGTGTAGCATGACCGGTTACACAACGTTTCACTGTATAGTTCTGGGGTCGGGGCGCTACAAGTTGGTATCAGAGCAGGACTGCCTGTAGGAAACCCTTTCTATTGGTCGATGTCGAGTCTAGTTGAAAATTATTTTAACCTAAAAATGAGTTGTGAAAACCTTCTTAGGATTCTTTTTACTCCTCATCCAACTCGCTCTACTCTGATTTCTTACCTCTATTTGTTTTATGCTTGGTGTCGATGTTTAGGTTCTCGGGGTTGGGTTTCTACCGTCCAGTTATGTCTCGAGTCCGTTATATCCGTTTGATATCGCCGCGACGACGTGATGTCACCGTGGTTGCCTAAATCTGTCTTAGTGTTGCCATCTTCAATATCTATATCTGGAAGCACCCTAATGATCTATCCTATCTGTCGAAGGTGTTTACTAACTATGTCATTGTTCCAATTCTTCAGAATGGCTCCTACCCGTCGTGGGGAACAAGCAATCCTGATGCACCGCCGCCACCCTCAATGGCGGAGGTCCTGATGGCTATTGAGCAAAACCGGCTGCGAAATGAGCGTCTGCTCGAGCAGCTGGTGCAGCAAGGGGCCAGGAGGAACACGGACTGCAACACTCTCACGGAGTTCTTGCGCTCCCAACCTCCCACCTTCTCTGAAGCTAAGGAGCCGCTTGATGCGGATGATTGGCTTCGGGCTTTAGAGCGCAAGTTTGCCGCTCTTCACGTTCCGGTGGCGGAACATGTCAACTTCGCCACCTACCTGCTGAATGGAGCCGCCGGCTCCTGGTGGGAGAGCCACGTGGCAATGTTTGCCGCGGGCCATGTCTTCACTTGGGAGGAGTTCCGCGCCGCTTTCCGTGCGGCGTACATCCCCAAGCCCATCATGGAGCTCAAGAGGAGGGAGTTCCTGGACTTGACCCAGGGACGCATGGACGTCCAAGCCTATGGGCGGGAGTTCAACCACCTCTCCCGTTACGCCCCTCGGGACGTGACGAATGATGAGGACAAGCAATACCTCTTCCGCAAGGGGCTCGCACCTCGTCTCCGATACGAGCTCCTACCCTTCAAGTTCACCTCCTACCAGGAGCTCTACAACCAGGCTCTCACTATGGAGCAGGTAGGAAGGAGCTGGAGGCTTCCAAGAGGCCAGCTTCCACCGACAACCAGAGCTCCTCTTCTTCTGAGGGCAAGAAGCGCCGGGTATTTGTGCCCTTCAGCGCTGTGCCTAAGGCACCCTTCGCGCCAAAGCCTTCAGGGTTCAAGCCACCTCCGCCTCGCCCAGCTACCTCGACCTTGGGTGCGGCTGGAAGTGGTCTCCTCCCTCAGCTGCCTCCACCACACCGAGGCTCACTTGCTTCGCTTGTGGCCAGCCTGGGCACTACTCCAGGGAGTGCCCCAGAAGGCACCGGCTCCCGCAGCACCTGCACCAGCACCCTCTACCCCAGCCGCCAAGGCTACCACCGTCAGCCGTGGCCGCCTGAACCACGTCTCGGCTGAAGGCGTTGAGGAGGACCCCGGAGTTCTCATGGGTATGCTTCGAATCAATGATTACCCTGCTTCAGTCTTGTTTGATTCTGGAGCATCGCATTCATTCATATCAATAGCTTTTGCACACAACCATCAAATTCCATTTGTGAACATGGACTCCCCGTTAGTGGTCAAGACCCCAGGCTCTAGTTGGCACACAAAATGGGTTGCTCCGGAAGTCCAGATTACCATAGGCTATTGGTCTTTCCCGTTCCAGCTGATAGCATTGAAGTCAGATGGGCTAGATGTAATTCTGGGGATGGATTGGTTAGTCAAATATCAGGCCAACCTGGACTGTGCTGCCAAGTCTGTCACCGTGATCCACCCAACCGTCGGGCTGGTGAGTTATTGGTCACCCTCGTCTGCAATTCCCTCCGCTGCCACTCCACTCTCACCGGAGATCAGCTTATGTTTCCTGGAAGGAACCACACCGCCAGAAATGCATGAAGTCGCAGTGGTGTGTGATTTCCCGATGTTTTCCGGAGGAATTGCCCGGCATGCCACCTGATCGCAGCGTGAGTTTGTGATTGAGTTGGTTCCGGGAACCGCCCCAGTTTCCAAAAGGCCCTACCGCATGCCAACGGAAGAGCTATCTGAACTGAAGAAGCAACTTGATGAGCTGCTAGAAAAGGAATTCATCCGGACCGAGTAGCTCACCTTGGGGCTGCCCGGTCATCTTTGTCAAGAAGAGGGATACAAATGTTCCTCGGCTGGTTGTTGATTACCGCCCTCTGAATGCGGTGACCATCAAGAACAAGTATCCCATTCCTCGAATAACTGACCTTGTTCGATCAACTAGCTGGTGCAACGGTATTCTCCAAGATGGATCTGAGGTCAGGCTACCATCAGATCAAAATCCGAAAGGAGGATATTCCGAAGACGGCTTTCACTACTCGCTATGGACTATATGAGTACACCGTCATGTCATTCGGCCTCACAAATGCTCGGCTACATTCATGAGGCTGATGAACTCCATCTACCACGAGTACCTCGATAAGTTTGTCATTATTTACATCGATGACATCCTTGTCTACTCCAAAACCGAAGACGAACATGCTGAGCATCTTCGACTAGTCTTGACCAAGCTTCGAGATCACCGCCTCTACGCCAAGTTCTCCAAGTGTGAGTTTTGGCTAAAGGAGCTCATTTTTCTCGGTCATGTGGTGTCAGCTGCTGGAGTAGCGGTGATACCTGACAAGATTCAGGCAATCCTGGATTGGCCAACTCCCAAGTCCGCCAAAGATATCCGAAGCTTCCTTGGATTGGCGGGTTATTACCGCCGATTCATCGAGGGCTTTTCCAAAATAGCCAAAGCATTGACTGACCTCCTCAAGAAGAACAAACAATTTGTGTGGTCAGACAAGGCTGAAGAAAGTTTCCAAACTCTCAAGGTCAAGCTCACCACCACTCCGGTGCTTGTCCTTCCCGACACCGACAAGGACTTTGTCGTCTATTGTGATGCATCTCTCCAAGGCTTGGGCTGTGTTTGATGCAAGAGGCCATGTTGTCGCCTATGCCTCCCGTCAACTCAAACCACATGAGCAAAATTATCCAACTCATGATTTGGAGCTTGCCGCCGTGGTACATGCTCTGAAGCAATGGAGGCCCTACCTGTTGGGCAACCGTTGCGAGATCTACTCCGACCATCAAAGTCTAAAATATCTCTTCACCCAGCCGGATCTGAACTTGAGGCAGAGAAGATGGCTGGAATTGATAAAAGACTATGATGTGACCCTCAACTATCAGCCCGGCAAGGCAAATGTCGTGGACGATGCTTTGAGTCGCAAGGCCTATTGCAACACCGTGATGGTTGAAAAGGCACAACCTGCTCTCCATGAGGAGTTTGCTCGGTTAAATCTGGAAATTGTTCCTTCCGGTTTCCTAGCTAACCTCGAGATCAAGCCTACTCTTGAGGATGATATCAAGGCCGCCCAGCAAAATGATGCTGAAATCCTCGAGATCAAAGAGAAGATAGCTAATGGGAAGGCAAGTTGTTTCTCGATTAATGACAATGGTGTTGTCTATTTCGGTGACCGTCTAGTGGTGCCCAAGAGTGGGAACATAAGGAGTTGATCCTTTCAGAAGCTCATGAGTCACCCATCTCTATTCACCCGGGTAGCACAAAAATGTACCAAGATCTTCGCCCTCAATTCTGGTGGTCTTGCATGAAGCGCGAGATCGCCGAGTATGTTGCTGAATGCGACGTCTGTCGCCGAGTGAAGGCTGAACATCAAAGGCCAGCTGGTACCCTTCGCCCCATAGCCATTCCCGAGTGGAAATGGGATGAAGTTGGTATGGATTTCATCACCGGCTTTCCAAAGTCACAAAAGGGCAACAATGCTATTTGGGTCATCATCGACCGTTTGTCAAAGGTTGCCCACTTCCTTCCGGTCCGTGACGATATCCGAGCAAGCCAACTTGCCGACTTGTATATGGCCCGGATTGTTCCTTTGCACGGGGTTCCTTTGCGGATCATCTCCGACCGTGGAAGCTTATTTGTGTCCAAATTTTGGCAAAGTTTCCAAACGGCTCTTGGAACCCGTCTCAACTTCAGCACCGCCTATCACCCTCAAACCGATGGTCAAACTGAAAGGGTGAACCAAGTTCTTGAGGATATGCTTCGGGCTTGTGTCATCTCCTTCGGCAAGGGTTGGGAAAAGTACCTCCCTCTCGCCGAGTTCTCCTACAACAATAGCTATCAAGCCAGTTTGCAAATGGCTCCCTTTGAGGTCCTTTATGGGAGAAAATGCTGAACTCCTCTCAATTGGTCTGAAACCAGGGAGAGGTCACTCTTCGGTCCTGATGTGATCAATGAAGCCGAGGAGAAGGTCCGTATCATTCGGGATAATCTCAAGGCTGCTCAATCCCGGCAGAAAAGCTATTATGACAAGCATCATCAAGAGGTACACTATGAAATTGGTGACAAGGCCTATCTTCGAGTCTCTCCTCTCCGAGGCGTTCGTCGCTTCGGAATCAAGGGCAAATTGGCACCTCGCTATGTTGGCCCTTTCACCGTCCTAGCCAAGCGAGGAGATCTCTCCTATCAACTTGAGCTACCCTCCAACTTCCCGGATGTCCACGATGTATTCCATGTCTCCCAACTCCGTCGTTGCTTCAAGGATCCAATCCGTGGGGTTGATCATGAGGCGTTGGACATTCAGGAGGATTTGACCTATCGCGAGCATCCTATCCGCATCTTGGATGAAGCGGAGAGGAAAACCCGCAACAAGACTATCAAGTTCCTAAAAGTTCAATGGTCCAACCATTCCGAGGAAGAAGCCACATGGGAGCGAGAAACTAGTCTTCGTCAGGAATACCCCGCCTTCTTCGCTCAAGCCTAGAATCTCGGGACGAGATTCCTGAAAGGGGGGTAGAATTGTAACAGCCCTAACTTGGTAATGAAAAATACCAAAAAAAAATCCACTTTTTTCATCCTTGTTTGCATCATCGCATCAATATGAATTTGCTAGTTTCTAAACTCCTCAACCATTGCAAGCAACTAAAATTGGGAGGCAAACTTCCCAAGCAATCCAAACCAAATATACTTGCTCAACATGTCAACCAAACTAGATGAACTCCCAAATTGTTTAGGAAGTTCCAACTTTGCTTTTTGAAACCAATCCTCAATTTCCAAATATTGTCAAATAAGAAAATAGATATGAGGATTTCAAATTGGCTTAATTCAATTTCTATTTTTTGAACCAAGATAAACATTCCAAAATTCAAATTAAAATAATGGGGAGCTTCAATATTATTGTGAGAGCCTCCATGAATATTTGCATTATTTTTGGAACTACTTAAGTGCTTCAAATAAATGTATTTTGCAAATTGTAAAAAATGACCATAATGCAACACTTGAACAAATCTGGACCTAAGCATTTTATTTTGGGGCACCAAATTTTGTGGAGCTCCTACATGTCATGGGGAAGCTTTACAATTTTTTACAGAATTTATAAAATTGTTTAAGGGCCCCAATTAAATTGCAAATTCTACTGCGGGACCTTTTTGTAATTTCGGAAACTGGAGCCAGGGGGTTTGTGCGAAATCCAAATTTTCCCTTCCTCCACAGGGCCGACCATGGCCACTGGCGCCATGCCGTGGCCATGCCGCCCGATGCCGGCCCCCTCCTCCGCTGTGCTTGACGCCAAGACGACCACGACGACCGGGACGACCCCCACCTGCCCCCATTTTCCTCACCTGCCCCGTCTCTCTCCCTCCCTCTCTCTCGTGCGTGTCCGCGCCGTGGCCGAGCTCTAGCTCGAGCTCGCCGTCGTTTAGCCGCCGATTGGAGCGTCCCCGTCCAAATCGAACCCCGCCTTGAGCTGCGCCGCGTCGCCTCCGTCCTTCCCGTGCGAGGAATCGGCGCGGGACCGGCCGAATCCACGCCGGCGTCCTCGACACCGTCCAACCGCGTCCGCCGCTCACCGGGGCCGAAATCCGGTGACGCCGGCCACTCCCTCGCCGCGCCGACCACGCGTGCTTGCTTAAGGTGAGCTCCGCCCCTTTCTGGCCCTCTCCCGCGCCCCTCTTCTTCTCTCTCGTCGCCGATTCACCGGCGGCCACCGCCGCTCCTCGTGCCACCGTGAGCCCAGCCTCGGACCCAGCTGGGCCGGCCGAAGGCCGGATGGCTCGGGTGGGTACCCGGCCTCGAGCTCGGCCTGGGCCGGCCAGAGGCCAGCCGCTTCGGGCACCAGCCCGGCCTCGCGCGCCCAGTCTGGGCCGGCCAAAGGCCGGTGGCTTCGGGCCACACCCCGGCCTTCAGCCCGGCCTGGCCGGCACAAGGCCGGCCTGCCTGCCTAAATTGTTTTTCCCTTTTTGGTTTCAAACCAATTTGAATAATTCATAACTTTTTAAATAATGATCCTAATTTGACAAATCAAATTTCAAAATGTTCAGGAAAACAAACTCTACCAATTGGAATCATTGAATTTGTCTTTTGGTTTTATTTACTTGTTGTTCATATATGAATTCCAAAAAGGGTTCAAATAATACCTAATTTGGGAAATTCCTAATTCGATAAATAGTTAACCAAAATTAATAAATAAAATATCAAAGTGATCCACATGTCAAATACTATCAAACCATGCAAGATCCCAAATATTTAATTGATGTTTTCTTAAATTGGTTAAACGAATTAAATTCAATTAATTATTTAATTCACAATTTAATCATCGATACTCGGAAAATCACAAATGAGGTACCAAAATGATCGGAATGGCAAACCCTACCCATTTCATGTCATGTTCATGCATATTGAGCCACTTCTCTAATAATTTAATAATTTATGAAGAATGTGGTCACTAAGAAAAATATGGGGTTGTTTCCAAATAATTGCTCTAATTATTTGGAACTCCATTTAATTTGTTACATACATCAAATGTTGATATCTAGGCATGAAATTGTCATGTCATCATGTGATTGTGCATTGCACATTGTCCTCGTGTGATTTATTTGTTCTTTGCTTTATTTTTGGGTATCGATAGATTCCGGAGTCGAGGTTAACGCTACCTACCCCGACGAGCAGTACTACACGCCCCGGCAGCAAGGCAAGAGATAACCTAACCTTCTTGGCATCTAGCATCCTATGATTTTTATCAACTTATTTTATCCACCAGAATATTGCATGCGATTCAAATGTCAACTTTGATCAAGACATAGAGTATCCTATGAATGCATGTTTTTCCCCGAGCCAATCACATGTATCCCTACCTATGAACCTTAGTGATGATGTGTTGGCCTGAGACAAGAATATAATTGTTGTAGTTATATGTTTAGCTATGCTTAGCCATGCTTATTCAAATGCTAGCAATGTCCGTTGTAAATTCCATAATTGTTGATGTTGATGGAATGGTTCGGACATGGTGGATATGTGGGGTGCTTAATTAAAATACTAAGACGGCTTGGGTGAGTTGCCATCGGGGATGGTGTTTTGCCTCACTCTTGCCCCTAGGTGCGAGTTCTTTACCTCTTGAACCAAGACGAGCGTGCTGCCATTGGTGGGTGTATGGGCGCCTTACTAACTGAATAACTTGTGCGGGCGTATCCAAGGGTCCTCTACTTCGGTTTTCCATTTGCGTGTGAGTGGAAAAGATGATGTTGATGAGGATTTTGTGTTTAGGGCGTGGCGATGGGGGAGGGGCTGAAATAGGCTGGGTAAACTTGCCCTGTGGCCACTGATGACTCTTGGATAGTCTCACGCGAGGTAAAGGTTTAACCGCGCCCGCTTGCCGGCCTTCCCCGGAAGAGGGCCAATCAGGTGAGCCGGACGGTACCAATGGGTAAATTAGTACACCCCTGCAGGGTTTAATCTTTTCGAAAAGTCGTGTCCGCGATTATGGACAACTTGGGAATAGACGATAAAACCATAGAGAATCTTAACCTAATTGATATGGCAGCTAAAGGTTGCATAATCAACGTGTGATAAAGGTTCATTTCCTCGAGGGTTATTCGAGGGGTGCCTTGGTGGAGATGAGTGGGTTTGGCTACAAGTAGGTTCGCCGAGAACCGAAGATGAAATGTTACCCTCTTATCCCCTTTATAAAAACTATTCTGAGTAGACGAATGCCATGTGTCAATTATGTTCCGGTTTATGAAAATTAGCTTTCCGCAAAAGAAATACATATATAGATTTAGAGCCTCCGTCAATCATTGGGCCTATATCGTCCTACTAAACTTGCGAGTACATCGTACTCAGTCTCTCTTTGCTGATTTTATGTTTGTATTTCAGAGAAGACGACACCGAGCAGCTAGGTGGGGTTCTACGTGGACATCGACTAGTAGTCCGGGGTTACCAGGTGGCAGCTTTGGACCGTGGAGCAAGCTGACTAGGTTTATTTATGTGTAGGCCTCTTAGGCCATATCTTTGAATCTTGTTGTACAAGACAACACTATTTCGCTTCCGCTTGATGAATTGATGGTCTGTGACCTTTTGATGTGTAATATTTGTATCTTTCTCATATATGAGTTGCTATATGAGTGTTGTGTCGTAGAGTCTGCAATGTGCCAGTTTGTTCCACAAGTCTCGGTCTTTTTACTATACGTGATAGCGATGTTTGAGCTTATGGCATGATCGAGGTGTTGTGTGCCGATAATCCATTCCGAGCACACCTGACAATAAGTTTTTGTCTGGGATTGATAAACCCAGTAACCCTTGATTGTGTAGTATGACCGGTTACACAACGTTTCACTGTATAGTTCTGGGGTCGGGACGTTACACCCTCCTCAGATGCGAGTTACAGCTACTCTCAGCTGGCGTCACAAGGTCATCTTCAACCTCTAGGCTTTCATGCCATTACAGAGGCCCCTAGGCCCTGGTGCATCAGGCTCTCCCGTCTCCACATCCCAAGTGGTTCTGTCACGGCGACGTCGAGGTAGGCTGCATCGAGCTCAAGATCTACCACGTCGGAGAAGGAGCAGGACCTGATTACCTTCCTCACTTTTTTCTTGTGGTCCTATATGCAAATTGTGAGGGCCTATGTGTACTTTCCTATTTTCACGTAGCCTTATTATATCTATAAAATGTACCTCTAGTGTTGACTGTAAATGAAGTTATTGGTCCTTCCGGACCGATCCCTGTTTAAAAAAAATAAAAACAGAGTTTGGAAATCCAATACAATCTACTCCTCACTCAGACGTGGTCCCACACACATCAATGTTATTTCGTGGTTTGTAAATCTTTGTGATGGTACATATCAATCTGATAACAGCGACCGGCTCCTTCAGTGGTCACATGAGAGACGTGCTGTAAAAAAAATCAAATCAATTATTACAAGATAATATCCAACACCAACAGTAGCATGAACTTGTGGCTGGCGTCAACCGCATACTCCCACATCACATTCCAATATCTTATGTGGAACGCTGCATGCTTCCAATCAGTGTCGTGGAAAGATATGCAATCCTAGGATGGATGTGGTATTTTTGTTGGATACTAATGTGGACATAGCTATTATTACAACTAAATCAATATAGTTGATCAGTATACTTGCTTGCAAATGTATTATTGCTTGTACACTTAAAATTGATGAATGACACTACAAAAATAATCTAGACCGTGATTACTCAAAACAACACTTTCCATATGCAAGTTTAGTAGGTCACATTTCATCCATTGATAAATGCACGATTAAAGATTTTATCAAGAGGTTTTTGGAAAAGTTTCCCCTTCCATCCCCTCCCGGGTCGCACACGCGGGCGACCCCCGGGGTCAAAAAAACCCCGAGAGAGCAGCCCCCACCCCGTGCCCTCAGCCACCGGCAGCGGTGATGAGGAAGGAGGGCGCGTCCCCACGGGACGAATTCGTGCGGAGGAGGGCATCTCGGACGGCGCATGCATGGCGGCGGAGGTGAGCTGCCATTGCCACTGAAGGAGGTAGCAACGCGGGCTAGATCTGGGCCATCCTAGGCCCGATCTAGGTCATGGGGGCTGCGGCCATAGCGTGGTTGTCCGCCTGGAGTTGGTGTGACAACGGCAGTGTGGCGAGTCCTTGATCATGCATGAGGCGTGAGAAGGCTTGGGGATGCGGTTTCTCCATCGTATGGGAGGCGGAAGATGGCTGATCTCTCGGTAGTGCGGGTTGTTGGTGGACCGCGACGTTTCGGCTACGACGACGAGGTGTTGCGGCGGTAGAGGTGCGTGCCAACATGGACAGTGTTGCCCCAATACGGTGGGCAGGATGGAGGCTTGCAACAGTATGGACAAAAGTCTTGCCCATCCTTTTGTCGGTGTCGACGGTGGCGCCGCCTATGGTTTCGTTCCCCTCTTTGGAGTCATCACCGATGTATGACGACATTCTCCTCACCTCACTTGGAGTTGATAGTTGTCTCCGGGAGAAAGCCTAGGTTCGGTGCCGAATCGGCACAATGGCGGCATCCTTGACGTCATTCCTCTCTAGGTAGCATCACATTTGGAGACGCCTTGGAGGTCATATGTTGCGGCTATTCGGATCGTTGTCCCAAATTGATTTTCATAAACTTAATGTACGTCATTGCCGGTGAGTCAAAGTCTTTCTCAAGACCAACCAAGTCCAGCCATCTACTTGCCACCTCTTGGGTGGATGGTGCATCGACAAGGGGAATTCAGTTAGAGTTATACCGGCATTGGTCGAGACGTAGTGATGTTGCTCAGTTAGGGATACCCCGCGCTCATTGTTCACAGGGAGTTGTAGTCATCTTGTACTACTTGAAATTCTACTTTTTATAAAAATATGATACGCCTTGGCATACCCTCAAAAAAATCAACAATTTAAGGCCTTGTTTACTTCTCTCGTATTTTCATCCCTAGAAAGTTTGGGGATGGGAGGGGATTTGGTGTTCACCCAAATCCCTACCATCCTCTGAAATACTCTTCCCAAAAAATACACTAGTATGAGGTAGCGTTTTTAATCTAGGAAAAAATGAGGGGATTTGTGAGGATTTTCCTGTCCAAACCCGGAGAAATAAACGACCTAGTCGGAATTTTTCGGGATTCGGGATAATCCCCTCCATTTCCCTAAAATACACTAGAAGTAAACAAGGCCTAAAGAATATTATGATCTGGTATTTTGACAGTTGAATAAAATTAAACCATTTTAGCCATCAGGTTACCAGTTTAATCATTAAAATGGCCGGCGTCGAATCGCTCTGGGCTTGGACCTGTGGTGACAGATATCAAGACAGTGGCCTTGTCCTTTGATTCATGTGTTTATAAGCATGTCTTTCGTGACTCCAATGTGGCTGCTCATCTCTTAGCTAGATCTTGTGCTTCTTCTTTTAGTTCGGTGTGGCGTGGTGTGTCCCCGGATCTTATCCGGCAGACTATTTGTAATGACATTATGGTTCCTTGATCAATAAAGTGCTCGATTGTTTAAAAAAATCATTAAAATGGTTACATAAGGTTATCAGCGATTTTTTTTCATCACAAGACCATAACAACAGTATAACATCATCAACCAGATCAGGATGAGAAACAGTTACATCATGCATTCGTTCCTGAGGAGCCTAATTTCGTCAGGATAAAGCCAACCACCGCAGAAGGTAACAAAATAACCCTACAAAATTATGATAAGATAGTACAATTGTCCCTATCTTCATGATGTAGAGCTAAATACATCTTCTACGGCTTAATCATGTGACCCATTGGAGTCAAGCACAGCCTGCTCATGCCAAACTCCATTTAAGTTAGCCTGCCATAGCTTAACCATGCCATCACATCCGGTCGATGCCAGTTGTCATACCACCCATGTCCCATTCCAGTTGCCATACCTAGCCGGATACTCGGATGTGAGCAATAGGATGTAAAATACAAGTCTACTGGAGAAAAGCATCTTAACATGGTGAGATCTATTCCAACTAATGAGACAGGGTGCTAGTATGAGAGTTGAAGTTATTGTTTACTTTCTCCTTGACGCATGCCACGGTTATACTACAGCGTTATTCCTCTATACCAGATTGCAACTATTTGGCTTCAAGGATTATAAATACCATGTTCTCCAGAAAGCACACGCTAAGACAATAAACAACAATTTCAGGCAAGGTTGTTTCTTATTCGTACCTCTCCATTGTGACCGGGTAGTAGAGCAATATTTTCTGTTGACAGTCTGCCATCAGATTCAGGGTTGAAGCTACATGCCAGACTGCAATTCCTTTGCAAGTTGCAACTGCTATGATCTCATATGGTCTGAAATATGGCACATGAAAATTGTTTAAAAGGGCATAGCGATGTGGCAAAACAACAAATTGCTGGGACAAAACAAAACCAATACTGAAAAATACATCTGAATAAGAAATTCCTTTGCAGGTTGCAACTGCTATGATCTCATATGGTGTGAAATACAGCACATGAAAATTGTTAAAAGGCCATAGCGATGTGGCAAAACAACAAACTGCCAGGACAAACAAAACCAATAATGAAAAATACATCTGAAAAGAGCATAGCGATCCGATGATCTACCCAATTACCATGCTCTTTCCAAAACCCATCACAAGACCACACGACTATCATTTGCCTCAGGCCAAAGTGCAGCTTGATTAATGACATCAAGGCATGCAAGTCCATGTCATATGCTTGAAGCTTGTGGTCCATCAAGGAATGGTGGACATGTTAGTGAAGAAGTTATCGAGAGAAATCTTCCCATATTGGTTTATGTGAGAATAAACTGGTAAGCTTCATCAAGCAAAGAAGATTGAAGAAAGATTCTGACTTGGAGCAAGAATGATAGCTTTCGTCAAGCTTAAGTGGAGTGCTCAAGGCAAAGGTATGCCTAGCTAGATGCTCTTACGCTTACCAGTCCCAAGGTGTGGAGGAAAACCGAACTATAGGAAGATAGCTGTTCTATTAAGAGGGGTTGTCTAATAAGTAGTTTCAATAATTTCACATGTCTGAGTGCTCAAAACCTTTGCATAAGTTGCATCCTCTCCTTCGCTGATCTTGGGTTGAGTTCGGTGTGATTCAACCATTCCTTTGTTGGTCTTTGATCACTCGGTTGCACCGTTACATCGAGGAGAAGACATTTCTTAGTTTCGATCAACCATTTTCCTTGTGGCAGATTTTTGCTATGCTGAGATCTGCAAGATCGGGGTCTTCAAGATTAAACTCAGAACCTCCGCATTTGAGGTCGGAACCTCCAAGATTGGGTTCTTAACTCTCCGAGTTTGAAGTCGAAACCTCCAAGATTGCCTCCTGTAAGGAGTTGTGATTGAGTTTCAGCTGAGATTTTGAATCTCAGAAGCTCCGAGTTTGGAAGTTGAACGCTCCAGTTTCTCTCTGTTTGCGCTGATATAGCCATGGTCTGAATCTGACAACCTCCGAGTTTGCGAAGAAAATGGGTAACATCTAGTTTTTCAGGGTAGGCTATACGTAGGCACATTGGCTGGCTTGAGAGGTGAGTTGCTACCCTTGGGATCATTTTTTTTTCTTTTGAGTTCTTGCTGCTCCCTCCCACTTAATAGCCTCTAAGGCATGAGTTGTGAGGTGTGACAGGGGTTTGTACATTTTGCTGCAATTGGTTTGAGGTCTCCATGTCAGCTATGTTTGGGTGTAATGTAAGTCTGAGAGCTTCTTACTCCTGGAGGACACCGCCTTCTAGACAGTTTGGTGGAGTTGAGCACTTCAGCTCGGTGATCTCTCCGTGAAGACTATGAAGAGGCCCAAGGAGTTGTGAGTGGTAGTGGAGCCAACTATCTCTGGGATGGAGAAATAAAATATCCATAGTGAGACCTGCTAAAGGCAAGAACCTGAGGGAAGAGCACGATTCAGAGCCGACTGTCCGTTGGGCCACAGCAGAGACGTAGACATCGATGGATACCTGAACTTCTAAACATCATTTGAGCGAAATGTTTGCAATCAATATCTTGTTATTCATACTTTCATATTTGTGCACTTTATCTTGTTAGAAATTGTCTTCTTGATGTTTCCCTAGGTTTGCTAATCATTGTTCAGTAGGTTGTGGTGCACCTAGGTGAGCCCAAGTTGCTATAGGAATTGAACTTGTGAAATCTGCAACTAAATTGGCGGCCTAGATTGTAACCACCTTTAGGCAAAAATCCAAGGTCCTATAACAGCAGAAGAAGCAGCTGGGTACCCCAACAGCCTCAAGCATAAAACAGTCATGCAGATATTTTCAAAATTTTATGAAAACAACTCCCTCATTCTAAAATAATTGAAGTTCTAGGCTTGTCCTGAGTCAAACGTATACGTTTGACCGAAATTATAAGATAATGTGTCAATATCTATAACGATCAAATCTATATAATACGAAAGTATGATGAATCTAATAGAACTAAATTGGTGTGGTAGATAGTGATGTATTTTCTACAAACTTGGGCAAACTTAAGATAGTTTGACTTAGGACAAACCTAGAACTTCAATTATTTGGAAACGGAGGGATTATTCTTTGGCACAACTAGTTAGCAAAGAAACTATGTTAGTATCAGCAGCGAGTATCGAATATTCCAAGTGTGTTGTTACTTTGCAGCCTAAAGGCTTGTCGTGCTTGCTCAAGATGGGGCTAACCTGCCGATGTTAGGAGCCCATGCTACAGCATGTACTCTATCTCCCTTATCCTCAGGTGAACCAAGTTCAACAAGTGGAAGCCAGCGCTGGTGTGCTTCTTCAAATTCCCAAATCTGTTTACCATTTCAAATTAGAATATTGTCATAGATAAACACCAGTTCCTGAACTAGGAAAATATGGAAGGTGGTTGCTCATTACTACAAAGCTAAAGGTATGAAAGGATTCAATTATTTTTAGTAGAATAGAAGTTCGTTTTTTCCTCCAAAAGCAAGATAATATAAGCATACTAAGATTATTGCTGGGGATGAATTTGCAAAAGTATATAAACTCCATAATGAGCGTACAAGAAACAAGGAAAACAGTCCACGAACCTTGCAAGAGTTAAAATTTGGAGAATCTGAATTAAAACCAATAGCAAAACTGGCGTGCTGGCCTTCACCTCTTCTCGGACTCCATGCAATTGATGCAGATACGCACACTGGCTTCCCAGTTCTGGAAACAGGATCGGTAATGTTCTGTAAATCTGCCTGAATATTGTTAGGAATCAGAATTATTCTACTTTTTCAAAACAGACCATTAGATTACTACAGCACGTCAATCATGAAATAATGAATTTGCCAGTCTAGATTAACATTCCTATTATAGGAAGGAACTAAAATACAATTGTTGAGAACATTAACAAATGTGAACAAAATTTAGATGAACCTGCAGCTGCCACTTGTCCAATTCCAACGAATCCAAAAGTTCGTAGACTTTCACTTGGCCATCTGAGTATGCAGTAACCTATGAACACCAGCAAGAATTACTAACAACAGATGTAACAGATGAAAAGTCAAGAACAATAGGAGCACAGTCAAACGAAACAATGAAACAACACAACAATATTTCTCAACTTCTGTTCTGCTTAACTTTCAGATGTTCATTACTATATCTTTGTTGAGGTGTTAACTTTGTTTACTGCATGTTATTTGGGTTTGGGAGCTGTGGAGGGAGTACTCTCTGTGACCAGCTGCTGTAGAACCGTTTACATTTATAGCTGAGACAGGGGCATGCCCTTCACCAAAACAAATAAACAGAAAAGGTGGTCTGTAATGCAAAGTAAAAGGTGTGGAAAATGGAGTGACAATTTTTTTTGCATGTGAGAAGAGAAGTGAAACTGCCGCTTTCCAGATCAGGTGTTAGAACTCACCATTTCAGACTTGACAACAGTAAACCAAACTGTACATTTAGGATATGGGAATTGCCACCCTCAAAGGCTTTACATTTCCTCCAGGTTGGAATTTGATCATCTGTCAATGAAAAACTTCATAGTAAGGGTCTTACCTACCAGGTTCCATTAGTTGAGAAATAAAAAGGGGATAAAGCAGAATGTGGCTTCGATATAAAACAAGTTCAGAGCTAAAAAACTAATCAAGCTTAAAGTTTGTTTGAATGATAACGTTGAGCAAAGCTGATTATCTTTTCATATGCATTAGCCAGATTAGATTAATTAAATAGTAGTTTGATACATACGATTTAAGATTTCTCGATTGAGTTATCTTAGAAACATGCATATAAGTGGATTAAGTAACTGGTCTCGACATTGTTCTTCGTCGCTGCAAATTCAAATTTGTTAAATTCAATCACATCCTTTAATATTCAAGATCCAAACAGCCCCCAAAGCTGCATAAAGGCCAGCTTGGGATTTCATGCCACTGTGCTGAAATTCTAGGAAAACCATTCCTGTTATAGCTTAAAAATGAGGTTCCATATACAAATAAATAAAATATTGTAACGAAAATGTTTTAATCTAATCAGTAGTCGGTATTGACATGACAAAGAGGAAATTGACTGAAGTGCTTTAAATCTACCCGTCAGCCAGTACTGCACACGATGTGGAAGCAAATCGACAAGTGCTAACCGGTACTCCATCCGTTCCTATAAGGTGTATTTGTTCGTTAAGACAAGTCTTGGACCAAAATTGCTCAATGAATACAATGTTATATGACATGAAATTGTGTCACTGGATTTGTTTTCAAAAATACTTCGCTATGATAGTGATTTTGATTCACATAAATCACATATTAAAAGAATATAATTGTTGGTCAAAGGCTTGTCTTAGTGAAGTAAATGCACCTTAATCATTGGAACAGAGGGAGTAGTCACTACTTTAAGGGGATCCTAGCCACACTACTATTGTCCATGTACATTTTCATGTGCAAATTAAGATAGCTATGGAGACGGAAGAGGCAAGTAATCAAGATGAATGATTGCTGAGTGGTCTCCAAATCATTCTCAATCAATGCACAAACCCTAGATAATTCTCAGTACAAAAGCTAATACCAACACAACTATCTCCATCATAAAGGTGCAAGATAGTTAGAAACATCGAACAACATAAAACAGACCAAGGGCACAAGAACAACTGACCTTCAGAAACCTCCTCCCACAAAGAGAGTGTGCCGTCAGCACAGACACAAGCTATAGCATCCCCATAGTCCGGAGGAAGCCAGACGACATTCACGATGCCGTGCTCATGGGCCTGGTCCAAAGCCAATCACATTACAAAACAAGTCGACTAAGTAGACAAGAAACATGGTTAACGCAGATAAGAGAGATGTTGTTCCACCGCCCATAGTACTCCATCTCCAGCATAATTTCTAATAAAAGCCATTTCACATCGAAACTCTGACCTTACACAGATAGGTTCATCAAGGATGCAGGACATATCCCATGCTTGACTCCACACAAACAAATTACAGCATTCCCCAGCAAGAACTTGTTAACCAAGGTACCTATGCGGCGCGTCACGTGATGACTCTTGTGTGTGAGAATCGATTACTAACAAAAATAATCTAAACTGAACTAAATCAGGACGAACTCGTGCGAAAATAGCCCAGTATTAAACCACCTGAGTGGAAGCAAGAGAACGAGACCGCGGGTATGTGCCATGCGTGGTTTAGGGTTTCCGTGTTAAGGTGGCGGTGTGCGGGAAACTGACCTGCCACTTGGAGGAGGGGGACGGCTGAGAATCGTAGACGGAAACAGACCCATCGACGGCGCGGCGGCGAGGCGCCGACCGCAGTGGTTCCATCCGCAGCACGCGGCTCCGGGCCCCAACTGAGCCACCTGCCGGTCAGCCATTCCTCACTTAGCTTCCCGACCTGAGATGTCTGTTCGTCGTCGGCGGCGGCGGCGGCGCGGCCAGAGCACGTGACTGCCCGGAGGTGGTTTGTGCGGAACCCGGTGTTGTGGGGGGAGACTTGGGTGAGATCTCACCTTTTAGGGAGATCGTGAGATCAGCAAAAAAAAAACAATATTGCGATTTGCTAAAAAATCTGAAAAAAATTGACAACATACATCTCGGTACTTTGCACAATGTCAAAAATTTCAGCTCAAAATTCGACCTACAGCGTGAGAAACAAAAAAGAGAATCATGCTGTGAATAGTGTCAGATTTGAGTACACAGTTTTGCACTATTCAGTCAGNAACTACGAGTCCCAAGATGTTGTGATCAACAACTCGGAACTTGGGAGCTACAATGGTTCAAAATTCAGTTTTACATGGTGTATGCAGTGCAGATGGTAGCTCCGAGTTGTCGCAGGCTAACAACCCGGTGCTTGGGGGCTACTCATGGATCAAAATTTAAAGGAAAGACAGAGGTTTTTAAGAGTTTTTAGCTCCAAGTCATCGCAGGCTAACAACCCGGCGCTTGGGGGCTACTCAGGGATCAAAAATTTAAAAGCAGATGAAAGATTTTCAGAGTCTTCAGGTCCGAGTTGTTGCAAGCTAAAAGCAACCCGGCGCTTGGGGGCTACAGGCATAAAGTTCAAATTTTTCTCTACAAAGATGACAGTAAAGCATGAAGCACCTACCTTAAGTCCGAAGTCACCACAGTTAGGTGCTTAGAGGGCTACTGGTATGGTAAGAGACAACAATTTATAAAGGAAAAAGTAAAGGACTTACAACATGGATCATCTTCAGGGCCATTAAGCTGGCCAGCTCCTTGCCCTTCACCCTGGCGGCTTCCTCATTCCATTTAATGGCCTCATCCCATGCATCTACAAAGGACTTGTGCTCCCCAAGATGGAGTCGGCTGTGATCAACAGTGAGGTCCGGGGCAGAGCCTGCAGGTTCCTTGTTGGATTCAGAGAGAAGCATCTGGGAAGTACTCGTCATGGTGTGCTCAGGTTGGGCCGCAGGTTGAGGCTTAGTGGCAAGAGAAGAGTGAGCCCGATATATTAACTCGGCCTCAGGAATTAAAGGAGGTGAAGCAGCAATGGTAACCCCAATGGAGGCGGCTGCTGAGGGAGTTGTCTTCTGGCTAGTAGAAGTCGACAATGTAGGTGGGACTTCACCTTGCGTCCTGAGGTGACATCAGTTGTATCGGAAAGTTTTGCAACCTTAGGCGAAGGGCGAGCCCTAAAAGAAGAACCGAAAAAGTTAAAATCATGAAAAATGTATAAAAAGGAAAGACAAAGAAGTCGGAAGAATATGAGTGAAGAGGTAACTTACCCAGTGTTGGTCTCCAAGTCCAAGGAGGCGTTGGAGTCGGAGGATGGCATGGCTCCAGAGTCGTAAGAGTCCTCAGCAGAAGGAGGAGAAGCGGAGGGCGACTTGCGCTTCCGAGTGCTGGGAATCACCAGCGGGCACTAGTAGGAATAAGCCTATCACTGGCGAACCTGTTTTGGCTATCGCTGGCGAACATGCGGTTCGCCAGTGGTAACAGCTTACCACTGGCGAACCACTGCCCGGTTCGCCAGCGAGCTGACACTTACCACTGGCGAACATGGACCTTGTTCGCCAGCGGTATGCCCAGGGATTACCGCTGGCGAACCGTGCTCCAGTTCGCCAGTAATATGAATTTCTTTTTTTAAAATAAAAGCAGAAATGTATTACAGAATATATACAGGTAAATACATATATATTGACAGAAACAGTATAATTGACAGAATTTCAACAAATACAAATAGACAAGTGACCAAATTATTGGTTCATCACATATATGCATGCATTACAAGTCGAACTATACAAGTGAGACCCAATATTTTGCATACATATGCATAAATATCACACACATCTCCGGAAGTCGATAGTTTATAGGTCGCAAGTTTTCAAAAGCAAGTGGT
Organism: Puccinellia tenuiflora; assembly: GCA_012064385.1. Taxonomy (NCBI): domain Eukaryota; kingdom Viridiplantae; phylum Streptophyta; class Magnoliopsida; order Poales; family Poaceae; genus Puccinellia; species Puccinellia tenuiflora. Next base: position 839,419 of record QRDG01000100.1, on the reverse strand, counting down.
AACCTAAACTACAATCACAGACAAGAGAACTGCAATGGCGATGAAGAAGAAGAGTATATATGCATGTTCTTCCTCTCTTCCGCTCCGCCTGTGCTTTACTCTTGCAGCTCTTGTAGTTGTAGCCCTATCATCCCGCTTGCTTCGGACATCTTCATCTCTCTGTACACGAGGCAAAGATAAAAGTGTTAGGCAAAGAAAATAAGAGCAAGACTTTATACACAAATCAAATAATAGTTAAATGACTGCACCAAAATCGAAAACATGCCTCATATATAGGTTGGACACACAGAAGTTCCAGGGATGGTGCGAGTAAGACAAGTAGGATGCACAAGATGTGTATTCGTGCATATCACATGGCTCACTAGCGCCATCCCCGGGATCACACGGTGTCAGTTCATTTAATCATCGGCATTCAGGGAGAAAGACGAAACAAAAAAAACAACTCAAATTAAATAGCATGGATCACACATGGAGGTTCAACGACTTTAGAAGCACATGTTAATTTATGGATATAATTTACAAACACAAGTTCATCTATCATACTAAGTAGACAACACATACCATCGATCACTTCTTCGTCTTGTGCGGCTTCGGTGGGAACGGGAGAACACCATCCATAGTGAATGGCCGGGGATCACCCTGCGCTATTAAACGATGTTCGATCTCGTCGTTCGGTGGTGGTGCAAAGCCGTTGAAGTACACCCCAGCGCGAGACAAGACATCGTTGTAGATGATTGCCGCGATCACCTGCTGTAGTGCCCGGGGTTTTTCCCCAAATTAGAATTGCCTGTTATTTTATTTTTGCATCATCATGACATCAGCATCATCCGCATCGCATATTTTTGGCAACAAAAATTATTTTTATTAAACCCTATTTTATTTTGCTAAAATTGTCGGAAAAATTTTACCGAGACAGCCGTCTTCGTTTTCAAAATTTAATTGCCAAAATCGTTTTGCAAAGTAAAAAATGGTTTTGAGAATGCGAGAGAGCATCCCAAACCGGCCCAAGCCCACCTAGCCTCCAAAACCCTAAATTCCTGCCCTGGCTTTTTCCTTTCCCACCCCCTGCCTTCTTGCAGCCACCCTCTCCCCTTTTTCTGTTTTCACAAAATTGCCCTTCCACCTCCCTTTCTTTTCTTTTTCCCCTCCCTTTCTTTTTCTTCCTCTCTCCTCTTTTCTTTCTTCCTTTCTTTTTATTTCTTTTCCTCCCGCATCCTTCTTCTCCTTCCCCGCACCAGCACGCACGCCTCATCCCCACCCCGTGCACCACCTACTCCTCCCTCTCCCGAGCTCGCCGCCCCTCCCTAGCCACTCTGCCTTGCCGACCCCGAGCTCCTCCCTCTGCTCCGGCCCGGCTCCTTCCGCGCCGCTGCACGGGCTCTCCCGCTCGCGCCGCCGTGTCCTACCTCCTCGTCCCGACTCCTGCTGGCCCTCCTCCATCAACCGCGAGCTCCTCCCGTGGTTGACCTCCTCCTCCCCGTGGCTGCCTCCCTCCCGTGCTCCAGCTCGCCTCCTCCGGCCACGACCCTGCCCCGCCGCCACCACCTCGCCCCCTGCTTCTCCCTCGCCCGCGTCCGCTTTTGGCCGCGCCGCCGCGCATCGTTGCCTCCCTGGCCGCCATCCCCCAAGCTCACCTACTCCTTCTTCGACCTGCTCCGCTTCTCCACCGCAGGGCCTGCTGCTTCGCCCACCTGCTGCTCCGGTGCCTCCTGCTGCTCCGGCCCCCAACCACCTGGTGCTCGCTCCTCTCCCCATCGTGCCCGCGGTTGCCTGCTGCCACCGTTCGGGTCGTGCTCGTGACCGTCATGTGACGTGCCCGTGCTGCTGTTTGTGCCGTGTCTCCTGCCTCTCCGACGCCCGCCACCTGTTCGATAAAATGCCCACAAGATGCGCGCGTTCCCGTTTACGTCTCCGTGCACGCAGCCGCCTCGCTGCACGTTCCCATCGCCGTGTTGTGTCTGTCTCTGAGTGGTCACGTTCCCGTTCCCGTCGTGCTTCCCCAGCAGCCGTTCCCCGATGTTTCCCGATCCCGTTCCCGACGTGAAGCCCTGTCCCCGACGACAAGTTTCCCGATCCCTGTTTCCAACCTCGTCGTGAAGCCGGCGACCCGACCACCGTGGATGCGCCAAGTCCTCCGCTCCGTGAATCCCGACGACCGTGTGGATACGACAAGGCCTACCTCAACCGGAACCGCTGAGTACTTCGCTTCGATGTCCGTTTGTGTCGGCCGCCTTCGTGCGTGTCCGTGAAGACCGGTGCCCGAGTACCCCGATGCCGTGGAACCCCGTCGACTCCGAAGCCCGGAACAACAAGGTCCGCAACCACGACGACCTGAGTACGACTACTTCCACGACGTCGACTACCTCGACTACTCCGACTCCGGATGAACGACTACCTCGACTACTTTGACTACGACGACTACTTCGACATCTTCCTCTCCGGTCCGAAGATGGTGGCTTCCAAATCCGAAGATCCTCGTTCCGATGTGTGACCCCAACCCTAAACCCCTATATGCCATATATATCCGTATCTTATAAAATCATGCATCATTAATCAACATCGCACCTTTATCCATTTAGTCAAATTAAATCAATTTAATAATGGGGTTTTGTCCAGTGCATCTATACTGTGCTCCGATCCCATTTAAAATGATTTGCCATGTGTTAGGGATAAAATTGAATCACAATTAATTTGTCATGCATCATGTCATCAACATGCCGCTTCTTTTGCCGTAGTAGTAAAATGCATCTTTTGTGTTTCCGGTGTTCGTTGCTTCTTCGGGAATAGGACGATGAGTTGATGTGAGCAACGACAGGTTCTGCTACCTCTACCGGATTGCAGACAAGTGATACTCACTTGCTATCTTTGCTTGTTTTCTGTCTCTTACACCTCCTATCTTTTGTTCCTTGCTAGCCTTATATTACGATGCTTGTGTCCCGATCCTAAATGCATGTTTACCTTGCAGCCATGATATGCCCCACCTCCACATCCTATTACCCTGTTGCTTGTTTATCTTGTTGGCCTTGCGAGTCGTAGTGCATGATTAGGTTGTTTTGCTCGAGTCTTGTTCTAGTTATGTTTTAATATGATAGTTGGATTAAATTCACATGATAATCTATAATGTTTGGCGATGGGATATAATTAATAAAGATAAGGCACCGGCAGAAGGCCAATCATGGTGATTTGTTCTGCTAGTGTCGCCTAGGACCCGAGTTCTTGTCCTCTGATCCAAGACTGAGCGCACTACCCACATGTGGGATGAAATGGGACTCCCGTCGACCTAGTACCGGATCTGCAGCCTTGTCCAGGGCGCCACAAGTAGTTCGGGTGTTTCCATTTGCGCGACGCTTTATTTTGATGCAGGTACGGATGGGACGCCTCCGATACGATGATGGTTACTTACGGTAGGGCTGCGGAGCGTTCGTGGAAGGAGGGGCAATCGTATGAGTGTTCCCTCCTGAAGCCGTTCTCGCATCGGCTAAGTCCACCTCGGAGCTTCGGCCGGACTTTCAAGGTGGGTCAGACTTAGCTAGGTGGTTCCCTGGACAAGTGTGGTAGTGAAGGAAAGTGTAGCGTCGGATACTCTGCCGACACACCTTAGGAAGTGTGCTAATAGCTGGCAACAAGGGTTGAAGTGCGTGTGGTTACATTTTTGTACCCCTGCAGGGTTAAATCTTTTCGAAAAGCCGTGTCCGCGGTTATGGACGACTTGGTGATGATGCTGGCTAACAAGATCATAGACAACTTACACCTGATGTTAATAAATTGATTAGTAAGATAGAGCTACTTCAATAATAAATTATAAAATTTGCCAACTGTGTGAGTGCCTTTGGGCTTGCTGCTCGTAGGATAAACGGGCTGGTAAGGAATCGGCTGGGTTATGTTTGGTGTTAGTATAGTTGGTTCCCTATGCGCTCTCTTACCTCCTCTCTATTAGACGAAAGTTGTAGCGTGTCTCTATAAGTTGTTAGTGCTGCTTGCCGCCGCCTCAATCGCTAACCCTCTTTCCCCGGAATTCCAGCTTTGATATCTTGTGAGTATTACTTGCTAGTACTTCTACTAGTACTGACCCCTTCGGGGCTGCTATTCCAATGCAGCCAACAGGTTTGAAGTGTGACGACGTTAGCTTGGGAATCCCTCCGGCTTGGCCTGGGCAGGGATATGGTGCATTTGCTTATCTTCAGGACTCTTAGTCCAATTTGTATCTTGTCCGTAGTCGGACGCTACCCGCTTCCATTGTTATTTGGATCTTTGTATTGTATCTTTTGCTCTTGACTCGGTGAGTCGTTGTTGTATATATGTTCTTTGTGGGTTCCATCGAGAACTGTTGTAATGTTATCACTATTCCACCCGCATAACGTGTGTTGCGACCTGCACGTTATGCCTGGTGGGCATCCTTTAGGATCGTTATTATGCGGATTTGGCTGGAACGCTAAAATCTGCATAGTACCGATCTTGGGGCGTTACACCTGCTGGATGCGACCGAACTCTAGTCTGATACGAGAATCACTGGCATCTGTCAAGCCGTTGCACCATCTGTCCAGAGCAGAAGGAAATTGCAGTTGTTGGTGATCCTTTACAAACTCCTGCATGTGACTGATGAGGTACCATGCCTCCATCTTACTGCCTGGCGACTGCTTGACGCAGGGGAACATAACTCTCTGGTTGAATACAAACTTGCCTCGCACCTTTTTTTCTCTTTTCATGACGCCTTCGTTTCGGGCGTAGGCATTAAGAGCTTCATTCAGAACAGCCTTGATGTGGGTGTAGTCTTTATCCCTATTGACATCACTCCCGGAGTCGAGATAGACGGCATACGAGTCTTTCGGGTACATGACGATGAGGGTGCCATATTGGTTACTGCGCAAAACATACCATCATCATCAAAATTGCAAAATAGCTTAATAATGGAGATCAACGAAAGCATGTTATGACGGTTAGTGAATGACTTACTCGGGAAAGTAAGGCACGAGAAAGATGTTCTTCTCATGATGCGTACCGAAGAAGTCTCCGATGTACCGCGACACCTTTGCCCTACCCTTAGGGGTGCTCAGGAACATTTCTTTCATTTAGTAGGGATCAAGTATCGCTATGCCCGGGGTATCCTCCTTTAAGATCTGGTGCGCCAATCTAAGGGCAACTAGGCGGATGATCGATGGGTGGAGCGCGTACATGTGATACATGTTGAAGATGTCATTAAATCTTAGGAGGATCACGTCCCCGGAGTCTCTAGTGATAAAGCCCAAGCCATCTATCTCTGGCACCTTTGCGTGGAAAACCGGGTATGTTGGATCTTCCTCTTTGAGAAGCCTCTCCTCATGATAAAGAACACCCTCATGGAGGCTCCTCATGTCCCCGGTGAGGATATTTACCAACTTCGATGGCATCATTGCTTTACCCATATGATGGACCGAATGCCAGTCGATGATGGGTAACCTGTCCATTACCCGGTGTGGCTGCTTCGACTTAGTACCCGGCACCGGCTGGCTGTTGGAGTCAACAAAGGTAGGTTTACCCTTATATCTTTTTCGTCCCGTCTTCTTAGGCTCCTTCGGCGCCATCGCATCTTTGATGGCCTCCTGGACTGTGTCCTGGTTCAAACCAACTTGCTCGGGGGCTGCTTCTGGCGTATCTTGAGAATAGAAGAGACGCTTTGTGCACTGATATTTATCTGGGAGATCAGCTTTTTGCCCCCGAGATCATGGTCAACTGGACCCTCGCCAGCATATCTGTCATCGTGACCTCCGTCATAGTAAGGATCATCAGCGAGGAAGTCATTGGGGTCATCATCGCCATCATTGGCTTCCTCTTCGTCATGTGTTTGCTGCACTGGCGGGGTGGTGACAAAAGGGTCCACACGAATCAGTGCTTTTGGCCATATCACGGGCCAAAGCACGCATTGTTCGAGGTTTAACTCACTATCGGCTTCGTCCGGTTGCAAAGGAGGATACAAAGTACCGCAACTCGGGAAAGCCCGGCCGATTGCAACCCTGAACAAGTCATCGGCCATAGGCCTGCCGTGGAAAATGCGGTTGAGAGGTGTCACGATCTTACCCTTTGCCACGTCCTTCAACTCACCGTTCACATCAAGGAGCAATGTGCATCTCGTCTCGTCAGCCTGCGAAAACACGTGTAAGGCGTTAGAGAGGGCGCCAAAGAGTGAAGTAATATTTATCTTGTCGAGGCTTTTACGATGCTTAATTACCATGATGGCATTGAGCTCGGCTAACGGTGATGGACCGCGGGTCGCCGGCGGGGTAATAAATACGGGAGAGCTTGATCTTTGAGGCGCGGTGATGGCCGGCGATTCCTCCCTACCATCTGCATGGTTGCCGGCCGGGCTCTGCACAACAGGCGCCACAACGCTCGAGTTGCTGGAGCCTGCTAAGCTGATCACGGGGGGAGGCCCTTGTTTGACCCCCTCAAACCAAGCCTCGATGGACATACAGATGTTGGGCAGGAGGGTGTTGAGCCTTTTTTCCACCGCTGCATCGATGGACGCATCCATTTTCGATTGATCGGCCATCTTCCGCTCCTTTCGCTTCTCCTTGGATTCGGGCAAGTAATAGGAATGGTTATAACCCATTCCGGCGCCGACCACACGGCCACGATGTGGCACTTTATCCGATGACACCTTCTTTGTCTCGTTTAGAGCCCTAAGGAAAGGTGTCTGATATGGGGCCTTCAGGTCCGAGGAGTCTTCGGATTGATCCTGTTCATCCTTTTTCTTGTTACTTGAGAATTTGGTTCTCAAGTGCCTTCACCTTGGCGGTCAAGACAAGCTCCCCGGGCGATTTGTGATCATCCTTGAATCGGGCCCTAACAAAATTCCGGGCGAGCGGGTCTTTGATCTTGTCGTAGGGGTTCGGCCCTTCCCTTCGTGCGTCCTCCTTTTGCTAAATTGGCTCCTTTCCGGCGTAACCCCGGCTTCCGAGATTGTGGGGAGCAACGTTCTTCTTCTGCATGTCTTTCCCCCATTGCCTCTGCTTCTGCTTTGTAGTAGTGGCTTCTATGGCCTTGAATTCTTTAAAATCCTCTTCGGAAATGTTGGGCCACATTTTGTGGATCTCGTCGAAACCGGCACCTTCTTCCTCAATCATCTTCCTAACATCTGATCTCCAAGTTGAAAAGGCTTTGCCCAACTTGCCGAGGGCTTGTGTGTTAACAATATTTGTTTTGATATCCTTGTTATTTTAGGGTGCCGAGAGCTTGTATTGTGTGTGCACCTTATCAATGAGGTAGGCGGCCAAACCTTCGTTGTCCTTCGCCTTTAGGTTGTCGTCGTTGATTCTCCCCCATTCCCAAGCGATGCATCCAATCTGGATGCCGTACCCTTTGACATATTTTTCCGGCTTCGTAGGAAGACCGCTTTTAGGGTCCATCTCGGTGAATTCATGTTGGGTGGTGCCGAGCTTGTTTGATTCCCTCTTCTTGCATTTACGGTCTTTTCTGGCTTTGCTACCAGAAGGGCCGCCCTCCTCGGTGCCACTAGTAGTGGTCCCATCATCACCACGCTCGGCATCGCTAGCGGATGGGGCCTCCATCTCATCATCGATCGCATGCTCGATCTCCTCATCATCGGCATGCTTGTACTGTGCAAGCATCGACAGGTATGCATTGTCGCCTCCTGTCCGAGAACCCCCGACCTGGTCGTTGTGAGTCATCGATCTTCGCATTGTCGAGGAAATTATTAAGTCAAAGTTAGTACAAAAAATATAAGAAAAAACCACTTAATTAAATACAAAGGTACCCCATGAGTCCAAATTTCCTGGAATGTCCATTAACTTCCGTCTCGGCAAATTCGGGTACTTCATATGTCCTATTTTTTAGCAAAAGTCATGCCAAAATTCACGGAATATTTCGGCATGACCTTTGCTAAAAATAGGGCATATGGAGTACCCGAATTTGCCGGAACGGAAGTTAATCAACATTCCGGCAATCTCAAGGGCCTTGATGGTGGATATTAATAAGTTGGGTGGTGCCCCAAGCGAAGGCGGAATTGTAGCTAGTAGCAGTTTTCCCTCGTTTAACGAACCGAGGATTATCGAACCAGTAGGACTTTGAAATCAACTAAGAGTTGAATGTTGAAGATCTCTGGCGCTTAACCTTCAACAGACGTGGAACTGCACACACTCAACCAAAATACTTTGCCCCCAATGGCGGAAAGGTTGTCAATCTTTCTGGTCTCCCAGAAAACAAAGCGGTTAATTGTATGATGAAATAGATAAAATATGAAAGTGACCAGAGGAGTAATGATGATTAAAAGCAAGTAAATGAGGTTGAAAACAATGTAAAAAGATGGACCGGGGGCCATGGGTTCACTAGTGGAGTCTCTCAAGTAAATAAAATATGCATGTGATGGGTGAACGAATTACAGCTAGGCAATTGACAAGATCATGACACAAACCCAATTTAGCTATGACAAAAAGGATATGATAATATTTATGGAGGTATCACGACAAGGAACAAAGACCGTTGAGTCCAACTGCGTCTTTGTCTAAAAAGTCCACCGTGGGATCGCTATCCAGCCTGTCACCCAACGGTATTAAGTTGTAAGCAACAGACAATTGCATTAAGTAAAGTGCATGATGTAAGCAATACTAATATCAAAAGAGACATTAACACCGCTGTTTTACCCTTAGTAGCAACAGCACACCCTCGCCCTTAGACGTTTCTGTCACTCGTGCCCAGTAACAAAAGGGGGCATGAACCTACTATCTAGCATAAATACCCTCTCTTGGAGATACACACAATCACTTGGCGAAAGTAACTACACACATCAGAGAGCATGCAAGAACATAAATTACTCATATAAGAATCATGCACAATCTGAACACAACTTCATAATCCATCGGATCCCAGCAAACACATCACATAGCATTAAAATAATCGATCTTGATAATGTTAGGCAGCTCACAACACCATAAGACATGAAGCACAAGAGAGAGAGACTATCAACTAGCTACTGCCATGGACCCATAGTCAAAGGTGAGACTACTCACAAATAATCCCGGAGGAAGGCATGGCGATGAAGAGCCCTTCGGGATCGATCTCCCCTCCGGCAGAGTGCCGGGATCAGCTTCAGATTGGACCCCGAACTAGGGTTCTTGGTGACGGCGCGTTGGGGTCGAGTTTCTGGAAAATAATGGCCGCCTCACGTTTTATAGGTTTTTTTGGCAATTTATAGGCGTCGGAGGGAGCCGAGGTGGGGCCCCAGGAGTAGGGGCGGGTCCCACCCGCGGGTCCCCCTAGGCCGCGGCAGGAGGCCGCCTGCGCCCTGTGGGTCGCCTCCGAGGCTGCCCTTCGGACTCCGTCTTCGTCTTGGCGTAAAAATAATCTCCGTAAATTTTGGTCCAATTCCGAGAATATTTCCAGAAGTAAATTTCTGAAACAAAAAGACAGCAAAAATAGGGAACTGGCACTGGGCATCTTGTCAATAGGTTAGTCCGACAAAATGCTTAAAAATGATATAAATGACAGTAAAAACATGTGACAATATTACAAAAATAGCATGGATCACTCAAAATTATAGATACGTTGGAGACGTATCAGCATCCCCAAGCTTAACTCCTACTCGTCCTCAAGTAGGTAAGTGATAACAAATTATTTTGATGAGACATGCAACCAACACATTCTTGATCAAGATAGTAATGCAAATCAGAGATTTGAATGAAGAGATAGAAAACAATCTTATATATACTAATTGGAGGCACCAATAAAGCCACCACGTTAATCCTAGAAGACTAAGCAAAATTATCCATCAGATCATCTACTGAATGTTCCCATCCGTTGGATCAAGGTCCTTCATGGAGTCCAAGCCTACTGTCCCGCCTCCCACGCGCACGCGCAGCATGTCTGTTCACCGAACCGTTATGCGAGATTGCGAGATGCCGAAAGAAAAATCCCTCGCATCGCCTACCGCGTCTTCGTGGTACCTTAGGGCAGCTCTCGCCGATCTCCTCATCGCCGTCCTAGGCATCGAACATCCATCGAGGAAAACACGAATCAAAACAAGTTTGGTAAGCTCTCCCAGTCATATTCCTCTCCTGCCCATGAAGTCTGATTCGTTCGAGGAGGTCCTTTGAATCCATAGGAATCCGAGTCCCAAGTTCTCCCAACCAAACTGCAATCCGCGGCGGCTGGATAGGTATTGGAGTGGCGGAGGCGACACATCGACAACAACTTGAATCAGATCGGGCGTCTAACATTGTTGTGACTGGTGAGGCTGCAAATTGGAGGAACGACAACATGGAGGAACGACAACAGACTGATGGGCTGCGGTTCACCTCCCGCACATCGTTTGAATCGTTGCTCATCATTCTTATACTACCTCATGACACAGGCAGGTAACCCTGATTGGATTGAATCCATGCTCTATTATGCAGCTCCTTGAATTAATCACAGAGTCGTCGCTAACTTATGAAAAGAAAACTTGGTATTTGTAGATGCCTAACTGTTTGTGCAATATAGTGAGTTTGTTACGGAAGATGACAAGAAGGTTAACTGTGCAACCTAGATCGACACCATGTATTCCAGCGCTACTACATGAACACAATGAAACACCGGACCTTTAAAGAAAACAAAACACCTGGCCAATTTGTTTTGGGGTTTACATGATCAGGCTTTCAGATATTCTTCTATTTTACATACGTACCCCGAGTTAGCCAAGGATTTGGATGTTTTCTACTGTCTCTAGCGAATATACACTAAATCTCTAATTATCTGCAAGGTGATTCTAATCTGTCTGCCTTCCAGAGTAAAGCAGTCAAGCAAAGGTATAGTGCCTAGACTTGAAATATTTATCCTATAAATTTGACATTAAGTTATGCAACCTTTCCAGATTTCGCAATATCACGTCTAATAGAGTTTATAATCTTTTCTCTGAAGACCCCCAGCAGAATTTGAAACTGTTCTACCTACGTAAATTAAACTAGCGCCTGTAGTACGAGTATTATAGATTTCTATGTACGTGGTTGCTTTGTTCTGTGGAAAAAAGGTTCAATGGTAGCATATTTTAATATAGCACATTCATATAGGATTTTCTTGCAGTTCTAACTAGGAAATCCGTGTGCACTCAGTAGTTTTTCTCTAACGGTATATATGATCTTTCAGACGCAGTTCCAGTCATCCAAACATATACATACATGTATAGATCATTCAGACAGTTTCTGTTTCATAGCCTCTACATGTTACATTTATTTTTTGAAAAGGTCCACTATATTAAGGCAACAAGCCAACGCAAATAACAAAACCTGGCCGCTACATGTTAGTAACTAAAAACTGAAAAGATTTTAAATCAAGCGACTCAATCAGACCTCTATCGTAAAGATTTTGTTATAACAGAGTTCGATTTGCAGCTTATATGACACACATCATTAGATTTTTACGAGCACTGCGATATCCTAGGTTAGATGGGTAAGCAAAATTATTCAATATTTTCATTTTAGGGTGATGTAGAAAAGATACATGTCATTGTCAATATCAATGTGCCGGTGAAGAAACTCAGTCACTGCCAAAGTACTTCCTCTATTGCTAAAGCTTTTAGAAAAGGTGTATGCACGATTAGTTTGTTCCGGCTAAGAACCAGACATTGAAACTTAAATATTTCTATCACATATCATGGTGTATTATTAACTGTCTCTTTGTTATTTCTAATTGCCAACATTCGTCATTCGTGGTGTGTTATTGACAGTTTAATATGATCAACCTTTTCAAATATATTTGGATTATATTAGGAAACTGCAGCTAGGTGTTTCTAAGTTGGGGTTCCTAATAAATTGTTTTTGTTTCCTTACTTACTTCCATTATTTACTTCTGATCGATGTTAAGTTGGACATCAGAGCCATGGAGTGCATAAGGAAGTATTGAAATACTTGCAGAACAGGCAAGTTAATTAAGAGTGGCTTCCATACTTTACAATGGACATAAAGTAATTTTAAGATCAATAGTTGACGTTCTCCCTATGAAAAAAGAATGATAACTGATGCCAACGAGCCGAATGGTTGAGCAAAAAATATTTATTTTCTTCTTCGTTATATAATTATGTTTTCAAAATAATTACTAAGTAAGACACCTCCATTCTCTCTCTGGGGATTTACTAACTAAACGGCATTGGCCGGACGCTGCAGGACATACGTGAAATGCCTCCAATTCCACACGCCAGGGCAATCAAATGTGTTCTGCTACACATATGTATGCCTTCTACGCTTGAAATGCCTCCTGCTCCACTAGAACTCACGGAGTTAGAAAACAAACTTTGTCCTAAATATTACTTTGCTTGACAATTGGAATTTTGTATCTTCTTTGTTCATGTGGTTCTTTAATCTATTTATATCACACCTCAAGTCAACCCATGTTTCAGATGTATCACTGTATTTTTTTATATTCTAATATACATGTTTAGTAACCTTTAGAGCCTCCTACTATATTCATTGCTACTAATTTGTACTTCTAATAGAACCATTTTTTACATGACCTTGATCCATTCTTTTTTGTATTAACACTAATTTTTTGGGGGATAGTCATCATTTATACCAATGATCCAGTGATATGACAACACCGGTAGGATGGGATTTGATATTTTATATTGTGTGGTAATTGTGCTTAGAATCACATTTGTCACATTAGTACCATTTATATGCAATAATGTATTTAATGGAAGACGTTCCAAATTTTCAGAGGACAAATGCAGGGAAGGAACAAACATGCTTGATAGAGAGAAAATTACACCATGACACTACCTACAATAACATATGAAGCTCATTCAGAATCAAAACAGTTAATAACCTCACATTATTATTATATTTTTGTTGTCAAATGGGATATTGTTTTCTATCGTAACTCAGAACATCCGAACTATTTCAGGTCCCATGGCCATCATAATGTTAGAAGATGTACTTTCATGCCTCCTAAACCTAATGTGTGCTTGACTATTTGTGCCATTTTGGATCGCACCTTCATGTCAGCCATTTAGTACACCTATCAGTTACTGTTAGTATAATCAAAAGGAAAAATTGATGGTGCCTTTCTTCGGCCAAAAATAAAGTTCCTATTTTAATATATGCCAAATAATTAGAAGTTTTCAATTATTTGGGTTACAATCTGATTCTTTTCTAAGATTAATTAAGATCACATAAGTTTCTTTTTTGGTCTTTGTACTATTTGGCTTCACAACCACATGATCTGAAACCATAGGGTATTTGCTTCTCTACACGACTCCTTGAAAGTGAACGAAAAAACTTCTGCATATCAAAGACTTACTCGAAGTACATGTTTAATGATCATTGTTGCTTTTGAGAATAATAAGAACACAATAGCTGAAAATGTGTGGCATTTTGTTTCAATAGTTATTAGCTATACTAAAGAGAATGGTGCTATTTGTTTGTGATCTTCTTAAAAATATGACTTTGTCGCTATATCATGGTTATATATCTTGCCTCTACAAACCATTTGTTTTGCAGATGCTTTTGTTGTTTGGTTGGGTGATGAAACTACTGATTGAGAATGAAGACAAATACTTTAGCACGTCATGGATTTTATGGTCTTTGGATTAAAGAAAAAATATAGAATTCCTTTTAGTTATGAAATCTCTGAAGTAAATGCTCAAGTTTTCGATGTAACACTTCTTCCAACAAATTTGAGCATAATATAAACGATATTGTAATACATTTGACATTTTATGTAGGTTGCAAAAGACAAACAACTTGCCCGTGCAGGTGCACGGGTTGACGACTAGTTGTCTATAATTGATAGCAAGAAAGCAATGAATAAACAAGTTGAATCATCCAAGCAAAACCTTTCATAAATAGTATGTCAAAGACATGAAAACAATGTGATCAACATATTTGAATAATTCACAAGGATAATAATTCCATGACAAAAGTGTTTCAGAATCAACACAAAGGAAGATGTAATCATTAGCAAAGAGCTTCAACTTCCAACGGCTTATCTTATAGATAAAGTCAATATAAAGATTCATGTTTAATCACGATAATGTAATATGCTCAACGTTACCCAGGGTCAATGCTAGATGTTTGCTTTTGTGGAGATATAGAAGGAAAAGGGAAAACTGACTCAACATTAAAAGTAAAAGAAAGTCCCTTCGCAGAGGGAAGCAGGGATTAGTCATGTGCAAGAGTTTTTTGGTTTTTAAAACAGAAGTAAAATGATTTTGAGGCATGCATGCTTTCGTCAACGACTTCACAACAGAGAAACTATCTAGTCCCTCATGACAAGCAAGGCTTTTTAGACTTGTGAAAGCAGCTGGTTCTTGGAAGAGCGAGTACGCTCTTCTTTCTCCTTGGTTTCACCACTGTCCAATGTTTTGGGCTGATTTCTCAGATTTGCATTGCGCGGAGGAGAATTGGTGAGTTATATTTATATTTTGCTTAAGCTGCTCTCGGGTTGATTCAAGTGAAGACGTAATCCATCGGCACTGGGTGAAAGGGGGGAAATGACCTCGTTTGTCGCAAGTTATATCTAGCTCTCTACTGCTCCCTCATGAGCTTAAAAACAGAGGCACAAAGAAGGAGTATTTTGAATTTTTAAAGGTAGCACATGACAAATTTACTAGGAATGGTAGGAAATACCATGCATAGGTAGATATGGTGGACTCAGCTAGCAAGAAAGTTTGGCTTTGGGGATTGGATGCACGAGTGAACCATACACTCAGTACGAATTTTTAGGCTTAGCAAAAAGGTATTTGAAGCAAACATCTATCAATAACCGGTAACAGAACAACATAAAACATCTACCGGTCATAAGCATAAAAACTCTACACCGTCTCCCTTGTTGACCAAACAATTCTTTTGATGGAAAGATTAGCACTATGAATTAACAACTGTGAAAAACCACACAATTTCAAGCTTTCAACTATATTTCTTTACTAATCAATTCCACTCACATAACCAGCAAGTTTAAGTATTCAACTTAACATATCAAAACAATTGATAAGCATCAAGTATCCACACCATAATCTACAAAACTATGCAGGTTTTTCATTTTATTCTATCATCACACAAATAGCATTTTGTCGCATTGACAATTCAAGCAATTTTTCAACAACAACTCTCCAACAAATATAAGTGAAGAACAAGAGAGTTTAACTTAACATCTAGCAGCTCTAAACAAGATAAAATCTAAAAGCGAGAGCTTACTAGCAAACAAACAGTAGCTAAGAATACTCAACAAGATATAAGCGAAGCAAAGGAGTATTCAAATGAAAAAGCGGGGCGTGTCTCTCTCCCACACAAATAAAGCTAGGATCCAACATGAATATGACCAGCAAACAAACAAAACAAAATTGAAAACAAAAAGACGCTCCAAGCATAGCACATAATATGTAAAGTGATAAAAACGAAGTTCAACGAAGACGACCTTATGATAGTCGATGAAGATGAGGGGATGCCTTGGCATCCCCAAGCTTTGACTCTTGATAGTTCTTGATATTCAGAGGGGATGCCATGGGGGCATCCCCAAGCTTGAGCTCTGATCCATCCTCGATTTCTTCATATTTCTCTCCTTTGGAACTTAAAAACTCCCTTCACACAAAACTTCTCATAATTTGATTAGAGGGTTAGTGCTCATAAATTAAAATGCACATGTGTTCAACTATTGACAAATTGCAAACCAACTTCATTTAACATTATCTAACGTTTACTAAGCCTCAATGTGGCACTCCACCCCTAGAGTATCACATATGACGATGGTAAAGAGACAAATGCAAAATAAAAGCAGAATCTGTCAAAATCTGAATAGTCTGTAAAGATCGAATTTTTCGAGGCACTTCTGCAGCTCAAATCAAAAAACTTAAAACTAACGAAAGATATATAAAAGCATTAGGCTTGCTGTCAAAAAGTATCAGAAAAAGATAAAATTCTGGCGATTTTAGGATTTTCGTGCAACAGGCGCACAGAATCTGTTTTTGGACAGCAACACAATACCTCGTACTTTCAATGCATTAGAGGCTAAACTTGGCACAAAAAAACAAAATAAAAAGATACAATGAATTTTCTACAGAGGTAATAACTTCATTACTCAAGAAGAACAAAAAGCAAACTGAAAGTAAAAGATGGGTTGCCTCCCAAAAAGCGCTTTTCTTTAACGCCTTTTAGCTAGACGCAATGCCAAATATCAAGTTTTTTCGGAGGCCTTTGCAACATCCAGAGCATAGCTTGACCTTACGATTGATTCAAAAGTAAGCTTCTTTCTCTTTCTAGGGAAGTGTTCCATCCCTTTTTTAAGGGGGAACTGAAACTTTATATTTCCCTCTTTCATATCAATAATAGCACCAACAGTTCTCAAAAACGGTCTTCCCAAAATAATAGGACAAGAAGCATTGCACTCAATATCCATAACAATAAAATCAACGGGAACATAATTATCATTAACAACAATAAGGACATCATCAACTCTACCCAAAGGTTTCTTTTTAGAAGAATCAGCAAGATGAACATTTAAATAGCACTCTTCCAAAGGATTTAAATCAAGCATATCATAGAAACTTTTAGGCATAACGGAAACACTTGCACCAAGATCACATAAAGCATTGCAATCAAAGTCATTTATTTTCATATTAATAGTGGGTTCCCAACCATCTTTTAGCTTCCTAGGGATAGAGGTTTCAAGATTTAGTTTTTCTTCCCTAGCCTTGATAAGAGCATCGGTAATGTGTTTGGTAAAAGCAAGATTTATTTTACTAGCATCCGGTGTCTTAGCAAGTTTTTGTAGGAACTTAATGACTTCAGTAAGATTGCAATTATCAAAATCAATTTCATCATATTTAAATAAACTAGGAGGATCCTCTTTAGTGGTTTGGATAGTATAAACTTTAACAGTTTTCCTATTCATTTCAGCAATTCTAGCTTCTTCAGCCTCTCTAGCCCACCTAGCTTTCAAGAGAACCATCATCCTTTCATTTTCATTAACTTGAAGAGAGATAGAATTTAAAGATTCAGTAAGTTTGTCTTGATTTGGAGTGGTTCTAATTTTCAAAATTTCAACATCATGAGCAAGAACGTCTACTTTAGAGACTAGACTAACCAGTTTTTCCAACTTCTCTTCAACGGTTTTGTTAAAAGCTTTTTGCGAAGTGATAAATTGTTTTAAAACATTTTCAAGATCAGAGGACACATTCTTATTAGGATTACAAGAATTACCATAGGAATTACCATAATGTCGTGGTGGTGTCACGGCAGATGCCATAGGATGGCTTGAAGTGTGGGGCCGATTGGACGCTAGAGGATTCGGGGAGGGATTGCGCGCACGAACACGCACACAAAGAACACAACTCACACACACACACACGATTTACCCAGGTTCGGGGCCCTCGTGAGGAGGTAAAACCCCTACTCCTGCTTGTCTGACTATATCTGGTGAAGTATGTGAGAGCTACAAAGTGCTCCTTGAGCTGTATGTGAGAGCCAACCCGTGCTGAGCTAGCTAAGAAAGGAAGTGAGATGGAGCTCACGGGGGAAATGAGCCAGTGTCCGCGCCCCTCGCTCGCGTCCCCCTGGTGCTTCTTATAAAGGGAAGCCCAGGGGACAAGGAGTAGACAAGGAGACAACGTACACTGTACACCGTACACACTGTAGCTGATATGACTACTGGGGTCTTATCACACTGCTGGAGCGTCACGGCCCGCGCTGTAGCCACGCTGCACTGTCCTTTGCCTCGTCATGTTGTCCTTTGTTCTTATCCTCAAGAAGTGGCAGCAGATATTTATACATGTCGGCGTAGTATGCTTGACTTGGAGCAACCTGGTGTGCTGGCTTGACTTGGTGATGCTGGAGATGATCCGGTCGAAGTAGAGATAGGAGCCGGGACGATATGCCTCCGAGGTATGTCGGATGAACAGTGTTCGGATGAACAGTACCGGGATGAACAGTACCGGGGATGAACAGTGCCAACCCGGGTCTTGTATGTCGGTCGGGACGATATACCTCCGAGTTATGTCGGATGAACAGTGCCGGGGGATGAACAGTGCCAACCTGGGTCTTGTATGTCGGTCGGGACGATGTACCTCCGAGTTATGTCGGATGAACAGTGCCGGGTGAACAGTACCGGGATGAACAGTACCGGGGATGAACAGTGCCAACCCGGGTCTTGTATGTCGGTCGGGACGATGTACCTCCGAGTTATGTCGGATGAACAGTGCCGGGTGAACAGTACCGGGTCAATAGTACCGCCAGGCATACCTGGGTCTTGTATGTCGGTCGGGACGATGTACCTCCGAGGTATGTCGGATGAACAGTGCCGGGTGAACAGTACCGGGATGAACAGTACCGGGGATGAACAGTGCCAACCCGGGTCTTGTATGTCGGTCGGGACGATGTACCTCCGAGGTATGTCGGATGAACAGTACCGGGGATGAACAGTACCGGGATGAACAGTACCCCCGGATGAACAGTGCCAACCCGGGTCTTGTATGTCGGTCGGGACGATGTACCTCCGAGGTATGTCGGATGAACAGTACCGGGGATGAACAGTACCCCGGATGAACAGTGCCGAAACCGGGTCAATAGTACCGCCAGGCATACCTGGGTCTCGCATGAAAATCCACCAACTCTGGGTACCCGGGGTTACATCCCCGACACATAAGAATTGCCATTATTGGGAGGATAAGGCTTATAGTTGTTACCACCAAAATTATTTTGATAAGCATTATTGTTGAAGTTGTTTCTATTAAGAAAATTAACATCAACTTGATCCTTTTCTTGGGAAATTAATGAAGCAAGTGGAGCATTATTAGGATCAATATTGGACTGATTGGTAGCAAGCATAGACATAATCATGTCAACCTTATCACTCAAAGAGGAGATTTCCTCAACAGAATTTACCTTCTTACCACTTGGAGCTCGTTCGGTGTGCCATTGTGAATAATTTGTCATCATCTCATCCAAGAGTTTAGTTGCTGCACCTAATGTTGTGGACGTGAAGGTGCCTCCCGTGGCCGAGTCCAAAAGGTTCCTTGAAGAAAAATTCAAACCTGCATAAAAAGTTTGGATAACCATCCACATAGTTAATCCATGCGTGGGACAATTCTTAACCATAGATTTCATTCTCTCCCAAGCTTGAGCAACATGTTCATTGTCAAATTGTCTAAAATTCATAATGTTAGTCCTTAGTTGTATGATTTTAGCAGGTGGATAATATTTTCCAATAAAAGCATCTTTGCATTTAATCCAAGAATCAATGCTATTTTTAGGCAAAGACAATAACCATTCTTTTGCTCTCCCTCTCAAAGAGAAAGAGAAAAGTTTCAGTTTTATGATGTCACTTTGTACCTCTTTATACTTTTGCATATCACATAACTCAACAAAGTTATTTAAATGAGGGGCGGCATCATCAGTACTAGCACAAGAAAATTGCTCTTTCATAACAAGATTTAGCAAGGCAGGCTTAATTTCATAAAATTCTGCTTTAGTAGCGGGTGGAGCAATTGGAGAGCATATGAAATCATTGTTATTAGTGCTAGTAAAGTCACATAACTTGGTGTTTTCAGTAGAAGACATAACGATAAGATAAAATAATAAGACAGGAATAAAAACTACACTAATTTTTTTGGATTTTAAAATTTTGAAATAGGAAAATAAACTAAACGAGACATAAAGCAAGCAAGACAAAAACAATTTAAAGAGATTGAGAGTATGAGACTCCCCTTGCTGTAGCTCCAAAGTCACTGGCAATGGCACCAGAAAACTGGTTGATGGTGGCTATTAATAAGTTGGGTGGTGCCCCAAGCGAAGGCGGAATTGTAGCTAGTAGCAGTTTTCCCTCGTTTAATGAACCGAGGTTTATCCACCCAGTAGGACTTTGAAATCAACAACGAGGTGAATGTTGGAGATCTCTGGTGCTTAACCTTCAACAGACGTGGACCTGCACAAACTCAACCAAAATACTTTGCCCCCAACGGCGGAAAGGTTGTCAATCTTTCCGGTTTCGCAGAAAACAAAGCGGTTAATTGTATGATGAAATAGATAAAATATGAAAAGGTACCAGAGGAATAATGATGATTAAAAGCAAGTAAATGAGGTTGAAAACAATGTAAAAAGATGGACCGGGGGCCATAGGTTCACTAGTGGAGTCTCTCAAGTAAATAAAATATGCATGTGATGGGTTAACGAATTACAACTAGGCAATTGACAAGATCATGACACAAACCCAATTTAGCTATGACAAAAAGGACATGATAATATTTATGGAGGCATCACGACAAGAAACAAAGACCATTTAGTCCAACTGCGTCTTTGTCTAAAAAGTCCACCGTGGGATCGCTATCCATCTTGTCACCCAACGGTATTAAGTTACAAGCAAAACAGACAATTGCATTAAGTAAAGTGCATGATGTAAGCAATACTAATATCAAAAGAGACATTAACACCGCTGTTTTACCCTTAGTAGCAACAGCACACCCTCGCCCTTAGACGTTTCTGTCACTCGTGCCCAGGAACAAAAGGGGGCATGAACCCACTATCTAGCATAAATACCCTCTCTTGGAGATACACACAATCACTTGGACAAAGTAACTACGCACATCGGAGAGCATGCAAGAACATAAATTACTCATATAAGAATCATGCACAATCTGAACATAACTTCATAATCCATCGGATCCCAGCAAACACATCACATAGCATTACAATAATCGATCTTGATCATGTTAGGCAGCTCACAAGATCATAAGACATGAAGCACAATAGAGAGAGACTACCAACTAGCTACTGCCATGGACCTGTAGTCCAAGGTGAGACTACTCACAAATCATCCCGGAGGAAGGCATGGCGATGAAGAGCCCTCCGGGATCGATCTCCCCTCCGGCAGAGTGCCGGGATCAGCTTCAGATTGGACCCCGAACTAGGGTTCTTGGTGACGTCGCGTCGGGGTCGAGTTTCTGGAAAATAATGGCCGCCTTGACGTTTTTAGGTTTTTTGGCGATTTATAGGCGTCGGAGGGAGCCGAGGTGGGGCCCCAGGAGCAGGGGCGGTTCCCACCCGCGGGTCCCCCCTAGGCCGCTGCAGGAGGCCGCCTGCGCCCTGTGGGTCGCCTCCGAGGCTGCCCTTCGGACTCCGTCTTCGTCTTGGCGTAAAAATAATCTCCGTAAATTTTGGTCCAATTCTGAGAATATTTCCAGAAGTAAATTTCTGAAACGAAAAGACAGCAAAAACAGGGAACTGGCACTGGGCATCTTCTCAATAGGTTAGTACCACAAAATGCTTAAAAATGATATAAATGACAGTAAAAACATGTGACAATATCACAAAACTAGCATGGATCACTTAAAAATTATAGATACGTCGGAGACGTATCAGGCCTCATGGGGTACCTGCAAACATTTCACGAAGGCCTCTAGGGCACACATTCAACACATCCACCACCACCATCACATATGGATTAACACAAAAATCCACCATTCACCAACACATCCACCACCACCATCACACATTCACCACCACCACACATCTAGCACCACCACCATCACACATTCACCACCACCACACATCCACCATCTCACCTGAAAACAGAACAACAGCTGTGTCGAGGTCCTTCTCGATCACCACCACACAACAGCGTCGAGGTCCTTCTAAACTTCCTGCATATGGCAAACAATATAATTAATATGCATCCATCTTTTTTTCTTAATAATTTCATGGTGAGTGCATAAATGTGGTATCAATATAGGAAATCGTGAAAGAGCTAGCTAGAATTTTTTGAAAAGAAACAGAGGCTAATGGCCTACAATTTTTTTGGGGCAATTCACATCCACCACATTCATTTACCACTTTCACCACATTGTCGAGCAAAATAGTAGCATATAGAGAAGCAAAAATAGTACCACATTCACCAATTTTCGGGCATTTTTTTAATTCACTAACAACTCAACCAAATCAATTCACAAACTAATTTAAAACTAACTTGAACTAATTTGAACTAACCTACAAACCTAAAAACAGCAACAGTAGCAAATATTAAACCTAACTACTCAACTTTTTTAATCAAACCTAAACCTAAACCTAACTAATATTTTTTGAAGCAAACCTAAACATAACTAATATTTTTTGAATCAAACCTAAACCTAACCCAAAACTAAACCTAAACTAATGAATATGTCAAAACAGTAGCTTTTAAATCAAATTTTGCTAACTAAACCTAAATGGGAATTTCATCGAACACCTATGGGAGGTGGAGGAGGGGAGGAGGAGAGCTTGGGGAGGAGGTCCAAACCTTCACAGCCGGACTCGGGCTGCGGCGGTGACGGGGAGGAGGGTTCGGGGCGAAGGAGAAGGAGGGGAGCAGGAGGCCGCCAGACTCGGGCGGTGGCGGCGACGGGGAGGAGGGGAGAAGGAGCCTGCCGGACTCGGGCGGTGGCGGCGACAGGGAGGAAGGCTCGGTGCGGGGCCGGCCGTTAGCTTGGGGCAAAATGCAGCGGCGGTGGCGGGAGGCCGGCGGCGGGGTGGGTCGCCGACGGCAGGCTATTGCTCGGGCTCGGGAGAGAAAGGGAGATGGCGCGGTGGTTTGAAAATGAAACGGTGCGCGCCCGTGGCCGTATAGGTGGGGCACCTTACGGCTGGCGAACAGCCCCTCGAGTTCGCCAACGGTAAGCACCGTACCGCTGGCGAACAGGTTTCCACGTTCGCCAGTGGGTACCCTTACCGCTGTCGAACAACGAGCTGCGTTCGCCAGTGGTATGTTTATTACATTTTTATTATTTTGTTCATTATTGTGTTTTCCCATTTCTTTTCTTTTTTTCCTTCTATTGTTTTTTCTCTTTCTTGTTTTTTTTTTCTGTTTTCTTGTTTTGTTTTCATTTCATGATTTTGAAACTTACTAAAAAAATTAGGTTTCAAGTATATACACTTACTAAAAAAAGAGTGAGTTAATAAAAAGTGTAAGTTTCAAGGATATAAGCATAAGGTATGTATATATATAATTAGTGCACAATATCACATCAGTAGATAATCGATACAAGTCCGATACAAAAGAGAGATACACATTGTGCATCTTTCTCGGCGTTTGGCATTCTTCTTGCCTTTTTTGGTCGCTATTGCATAATTTAGCCCCACATCATGACTTCTTCTTTTGAATGGAAGACCTTGCTTAGGTAGCGTGGTTCTGCTTCTTCTTGTGGTGTATGTTGCCTTATCATCATCATCTTGATCATCGTCAATATTTGGGTCGCCGAACATGTCGAACTCGTCCTCGTTGGCGACACCGTCCATTCCGACGATGTTTCTTTTGCCTCTCCTGACGACGACATGGCTAGGCCGTGACGGGTCGGTTATGAAGAAGCATTGGGAGACGTGCTTAGCCAGTACCCATGGCTCATTTTGCGCGGTGATGTTCATGCTTGATGAATTGTCGGCTTCGGGTATAACCATGGTGGTGAAGTATTTGTCTTCTTTTTGGATGGTCGACATCCTAGCCCATCTGACGCGGAACATCGGCACCTTCTCTCCAGAGTAGTTAAGCTCCCAGATCTCCTCGATCCTTCCGTAGTATCTTAACTTTTTGTCACCAGTGTAGGATTCCATCGTTACCCCAGAGTTTTGATAATCCGAAGTTTTGTCCTTTTGCTCCGTGTAGAAAGTGAACCCGTTGATATCATATGCTTGAAACGTCGCGAGGTTGGGGGCGGGGCCACGTGACAAGGCGTATAAGAGTTTAGCTTCCACACTAGCCGTTGGGGCGGAGCATCAAGCTCATCTTTGAACCAACGCAAGAAAGAGGAGTTGTGCTCTCTGATTATTTCTCCTTCTGTCCTCCGCTTGCCCTGGTCAGTGTACTTCTTCTCAATCAGGCTCTTGTGCTTTTCCACCCAAGTATCGACAATTTGAATGTGTTGGAGAGCCACTAAGTTTGCCCTGTTAAAATCAGTGCGTCGAGAAGCGTTGTACACATGCAACTCCCTACGGCCATTTTTGTGACCTGCTCCATCGAGCTTGCCAATGTGCTTGTTTCCGAGCAAACAACAGGGTCCTTCACGTCTAGAAAATTCGTGTAGAAAGAAGTGCACTCTTCGGTGAGAAAGCCCTGAACGATGCTTCCATCCGGATGGGCCCTGTTACGAACGAATCCTTTGATGACCCCATTCATCCTTTCGAATGGCATCATGTTGTGCTGGAACAACGGCCCGAGATGGATGATATCATCCACGATATGGACCAACAGATGCACACAGATGTCAAAGAATGCGGGCGGGAAGTACATCTGAAGCTCTCATAGTATCACGACAATCTCTTCCTGCAGCCTTGAGAGTTGCTTCCCGATGATTGACTTTCGGGAGATCACGTCGAATAAGTTACAGAGGCCAAAAAGGGTTTCACGGACGTGCTTGTCCATTATCCCTCGGATCGCAACTGGAAGTATCTGCATCATCATCACGTGACAGTCATGAGACTTCATCCTGCTGAACTTTTGTTTTTGCGGGTCTAAAAATCTGCTTATTAGCCCCGAGTAACCCAAAGGCACTTTGACTTATAGAAGGCACTTGATCAATTGTTCGAACTTGTTCGGACTTAGAGTGAAGCAGGAGGGGGGCAGTAATAGTCGTTCCTCTTAACCCTTTTGCCTTTGAGACCGTCCGTCTCCTCTTCTGATTGGTCATGATTGATACATGTCAAACGTATCTATAATTTTTGATTGTTTCATGCCACTTTTATACCTTTGACACTTGTTTTCATACTAAGTTTATGATTTAATTTGACTAACCTATTAATAGTTACAAAAGTGCACAATGTTCTTGTTTTACACTTTGATGTGTAGGAATCACTTGGAAATGGGCAAAAACGCAAAAGGAGCCTTCTTGGAGGTGGACTCTGACTTTCCTGAAATCTGTCCTCCTCGCAGATTTAAGAGATTAACAGTTTGAGACCAGAATAAGACGTCAAATGAAAATATATTTGCCTGCAATGTTGTGGGAAATTTCCATAGCTTTCATTTAAGCCCAAGAACAGCCCAATCGGAGGTCCGTAGCTCCGGGAATTCTCGTTTTACTGAAGGTCAAATATATGATTACGGGATTCCGAAAGTTGGTGACGTGATTGACTCCAACTCTTACCAAACTTGGAGGATTCGACCAAGACACGACTTTGGGATCTCATTAAGGATATGAGGGGTCCCTAGGAAGGTTCTATAGGTGCCCAAGAGCCACTGTATCAAGGGGCCATCCATCGGAGGGCCGGGAAGCATTGCCTCCACCTATATAAAGAGAGGAACCCTAGTTTTGGGGGCAGCGACCAAAAGCCACGAATTTGCCTCCCCCTTGGCCCTCATCTACAAGGGGGAGGGTTCCTCTACAGCACCAAGAAGTCATGGAGGAAGGGGGTTAGGGGGCGGCGCTCCCCCTTGGCCGGCCGGCCGCCGCCGCCGCCGGCCGCCCGCGCCGCCTCCGCCTTGCCCTTTCCTCCATGGCCGCCGCCTTCACCGCCATCTCCATCGCCAATTCCTCCATAGCTACAGTGGTCCACTCTCTCACAAACCTCTGTAATCCCCTATGTAAAAATGGTGTTTGATGCTATAAAATATTATCTTATGATCTATGTCATGTTTATGTAGTTCCTTGTTGTCTTATGGTTGAATTATTGAATGTATTTGGTTGATTCGAGTTGTATGTTGATCTGATACAGTCCAATGGTGCCCATTATATACTTGTGCGCGCATGGATAACATCATAGGTTTTGTACTATGTGAAGGAGGCCGGGGGGTAGGGTTGCCGGAGTGACAGAAACCTAAGCCCCATCCCGGTTTTTGACATTGTATGGGATAAAGAGGACCTTATGAACTTAATGCTATAGTTGGGTTTTTACCTTAATGAATGTTAGTAGTTGTGGATGCTTTCTAATGTTCCAATCATATAGTACATGTAATCACAAGTAGTTGAGAACGTGTATGCTTTGCCTCTCTCACATAGAAAACTGCATCGAAGACGATGAACCGAATAACTCCACTAATTAATTATGAACAATTCTGCCACGCCTTCCACCACTTTTCCACACTCATGGTTCTGTTATTTATGGTCTTTTAGTATACTTTATTGCTGCAGCAACTAATTTTTATATTCTTGTTCTTTATTATATCGCAAAATCATCCTTTCATACCCGTTTTATTCCTATAGTTTTATTTCCTAGATAGAGCAAACGTTTGGTGTACGTAGAGTTGTGTCAATGGTTGATAGAACTTGAGTGAATATTAATCCTACCTTTAGCTCCTCGTTGGGTTCGACACTCTTATTTATCGAAAAGGCTACAAACGATCCCCTACACTTGTGGGTTATCAAGACCTTTTCTGGCGCCGTTGCCGGGGAGCAATAGCGTGAGATGAATATTCTTGTGTGCACTTGTTTGCTTTATCTCTAAGTAATTTTTACTTTCAGGTATAAGTTTTTTTCTATCTTAGTATGGATAGGGAGCACGAATTACCAAAAAAAATAGTTGTACTTGTTATCTAAAACTTTTTCAAAAAGAGAAGTGATTGGAAAAAGGTGCAATGGTTAAGTGGGGGTCGACCTTGAACACTTGTGTTCATGCCTATGAAACCAAAGCAAATTTTTCCATGGAAGCTTCTGAGCTAAAAACATGTATATATTGAGTATGTACCACTGTAATATAAAAATAAAATGTATAGATATCCTTTAGTTTATTTATGATGCAAGTTTGTTGTTTTGCTGTCCAGAAACAGATTCTGTGCACCTGTTGCACGAAATTCCTAAAATCACCAGAATTTTATCTTTTTCTGATAATTTTTGACAGAAAGACTTATACTTTTATCTAACTTTCATTAGTTTTGACTTTTCTGATTCGAACTACGTAGGTGCCTCTTAGAAATCGATCTTTCCTGACTGTTCAGTTTGACAGATTCGTGTGTTTATTCAATATTGTACTTAGGGTTCAAAAGTTTCCTTAGTTTTTCGACGGACAACGGAAATAATAAGAAACCTCGGTATTACAGTGGCTAATGTTCAATAAACATTGTGAAATTTGCCAATGCTTGAACATGAGTGGATTTTATTTAACAAGTACTAACCCTATTAATGAGTTTTCTGAAGTTTTATGTGGATATGGTCTAAAAGATCCAATCAATATGGTGATATGAGATGAACGAAAAGACACAAGAGCTCAAGCTTGGGGATGACCAGGTACACCCCAAGAGCATATTCAAGAAGATTCAACCATCTAAGCTTGGGGATGCCCGAGGCATCCCTCCTTATTCATCAACAAATATCAGGTTGTCTCGTTCATGATCTATATTACTCATATTGTCCTTATATAATAATTGTATGCATGTGGACTTTTGCAAGAATTTTTATTGTGACAGCTATATTATTAAAATTTTCTTATGATGCTACTGAAAGTTATTATGAGAGAGGAAAACATGGTTCTAAATATCTCATAATATTTAGTCTCCTCTCTTTATGTTGAAAGTTTTGAAGTTACATTTGTTTTGCCCTCTTATGCTAGTCACATTATGTTTCATTGATTTATTTTCTTACAAGATTCCTATGCATAGGAAGAGGGTTAGATTTAAATGTGATTGATATTTGCTCCTTGATGCTCTCCTTATTGTTTCAACTCTTAATCTTATGAGAGCATCATTAAAATAAGCCTAGCTAAAAGGCATTAAAGAAAAGCGCTCATGGGAGGCAACCCATTTTATTTTTTACTTTCTGTTTCCTTTTGTTTTTCTTTGTGTTTGGGAGTTGTTGCCTCTGTAGCAACTCCCTTGTATCCTTTTTGTTTCGGTTTTTGTGCCAAGAATAGCCTCTAATAAGAGGAAAGTTAAATTTTTGAGTTGCTGTCCAGAAACAGATTTCTATCTGTCACCATACGAAATTCTAAAAAATCACAGAACGTGATATGGGTCTGAAAATTTTTGACAGTAAGCATCAGGGTTTTGTCTAACTTTTATTAGTTTTAAGTTTTCTGATTTGAGGTGTCCCAGTATCCCGAAAAAAAATCATCTTTACATTCTGCTCTGTTTTTGACAGATTCTGTCTTTGTTCTTACATTGCTTCTTTTACGGACAAAGTGGAGTTCTTTTGATCCCGGAGCATCACTTAGATCTTTGTGGCAGTAGCTAATGTTTAGGAACAAGTTCATTTAATTTGTTAAGTGAGAACTGAAGGTGGATTATTTTGTTTGAGAACTAACCCTCTAATGAAGTTTATTAGAAGTTTTGTGTGAAGAAAGTTTTCAAGTATTCAAGAGCGAGGTGATGAAGGAAGATCAAGAAGGGATAAAAGCTCAATATTGGGGAGGTTACCATGGATCTCCTCTGAAATATACAAGAAGTCAAAAGAGTCTAAGCTTGGGGATGCCCAAGGCATCCCCTTCTTAATCGACAACCATCAGTTTTCACCTGTGGTACTATATTTTTATTGCTTTACATATTATGTGCTATTCTTGGAGCGTCGGTTTATTTTTACTTTCCGTTTGTTTTTTTTCCTCTGGTATTTTAGTTTTCTAAAATAAAGTACCAAGTTTTACCAATTTGGTTTTAGTTGATGCATAATTAAAAAGTGGTATTTCTTTTTTCAGTATTTGCTGTTCACTGCCCGATTTTCCATGTTTTACCGGAAGCTCTAAATATCACAATTTTTTGTACAGAGAAAGTATCAACTAATCCTCTGCACGCTCAAAAATTGCCAAAAATTTCAGAGATGTTTAAGTTTACTTTAAAATTATGTTTTCCAGCTGCTATTTTTCTGGACAGATTCTGATTTTTGTTCCAAAAGTGGCCTCTTTGCGTTTTTACCAATTTGGTTTTAGTTGATGCATAATTAAAAAGTGGTATTTCTTTTTTCAGTATTTGCTGTTCACTGCCCGATTTTCCATGTTTTACCGGAAGCTCTAAATATCACAATTTTTTGTACAGAGAAAGTATCAACTAATCCTCTGCACGCTCAAAAATTGCCAAAAATTTCAGAGATGTTTAAGTTTACTTTAAAATTATGTTTTCCAGCTGCTATTTTTCTGGACAGATTCTGATTTTTGTTCCAAAAGTGGCCTCTTTGCGTTTTCATTTGATTCTTTTTGGATCTCATCCATTATTTTAAAGTTGGCCACTTAAGCAACCTCCCTGTAACTTGAAAACAAAATTTGTTTTAGTTTAATGGCAGCACTTTGGAAATGTTATCTTTAGTATACTAATGTCTAACCGTAGAAAAAGAATGGGAGAGTTTTTGTGTTGAAGTTTTTTCACAGAGAATGAAGGAACATAAAATTGAGAAATATCCAAGATTGGTCAAAACCATAAGCTTGGGGATGCCTTTGCATCCCTCTACATCAACAACCTCTCGGTTTGCAAACCTTCAAACTTTGTTTTTTGAGCAACATAGAAACTTGCATAAACTTGGAGCGTTTGTATCTTAATTTATTATCTATTATATCTTTGTGTTAGCATCATGCACCATCACAATAATGAGCTGATTGTTATATCTTTTATTTATACCCTTTCTGGAGAGTTGATTGGAGTTTTATTTGGTTGGTTAGTTATTTATTTAAACTTAAAAATGCTGTGTGTATAATGTTGCTTCGTAGTTCATGTTTTCTTATGGTTAGTCTCAACTAGCTAAGAGGGTATAATATGTTATTTTGATGTTAACATGCGTTATTTTGTTCATAATGTGGTATGGTGAAGTGGGATCCTCCTCCAAAAGATTTATTCGGATTGACTTGGCACATGTTCACACATGTAAAAGATAAAAAATACAGTATGTTATGCCTTGACGGTTTACTGTGCTTAGAATTTTAGTATCACTCATATGCTCTATTCATTGATTAATTTTGTCGCAAAGTATGATTATCACAGTAGTGCTCTCGATTGGTCGCTCCCAGTCTTTTGCTAGCCTTCACCTATACTGAGTGGGAACTCTGCTCGTGCATCCAATACCCTGAGCCAAAAGGTATTCCATGAGAGTCCACTATATCTTCCTACATGTGGTATTTCCTTGCCAATCTAAGTAAATTTGTCATGTGCTACCTTTAAATTATTCAAAATGCTCCTTTTTGTGCCTCTGTTTTTAAGCTCATGAGGGAGCAGTAGAGAGCTGGATATAACCTGTGACGAGCAAGGTCATTTCCCCCCATTCACCCGGTGTCGATGGATTACGTCTTCATTTGAATCAACCCAAAAGCAGCTTAAGCAAAATATAAATATAACTCACCATTCTCCTCCACACAATGCAAATCTGAGAAATCAGCTCAAACATTGGATAGTGGTGAAACCAAGGAGAAAGAGGAATGTACTCGTTCCTCTAAACCTGCTGCTCTCACAAGTCTAAAGCCTTGCTTGTCATAGGGGACTAGCTAGTTTCTTTGCTGTGAAATCATTGACGAAAGCATGCATATCTCAAAATTGTTTTACTTCTGTTCTATAAAAAAATAAAAAGCTCTAGCACATGACTAATCCCTGCTTCCCTCTGCGAAGGGCCCTTCTTTTATGTTTATGTTGAGTCGTCATCCTTCTTTGAGCACCATCTTATAGAGCATTGCTATCATTCTGAGTATAATGTGCTTTCTCCCAAAGTTTTAATGAGTGGAGCATGTTTGAGATTCTATATCATTTCTAAAAAAACTTTACTCCTAGTCTATGTTTAATATCTCAAGAGGTGCCCGGCATTTATGTTTTGCTCTACTAAAGGGGCAAGCAAGAGACCACTCTACCATGCTTTATTATGATCATTATATTCTTGTTAATGTTTATAATTTCATATTATTAACTCCTAGTTCGTCGTTATCTTTTCATTAGCTAACACAATTGCTTAAGTTTCATTAGCATTTGTCATGCATTTGTTGAAGACATGATCCTAGCATTCAACATCAAAAATTATTTTGTTATCATTTACCTACTCGAGGATGAGTAGGAATTAAGCTTGGGATGTTGATACGTGTCAAACATATCTATAATTTTTGATTATTTCATGCCACTTTTATACCTTTGACACTTGTTTTCATACTAAGTTTATGATTTAATTTGACTAACCTATTAATAGTTGCAAAAGTACACAATGTTCTTATTTTACACTTTGATGTGTAGGAATCACTTGGAAATTGGCAAAAACGTAAAAGGAGCCTTATTGGAGGTGGACTCTGATTTTACTGAAATCTGTCATCCTCACAGATTTCAGAGATTGACAGTTTAAGACCAGAAGACTATGTCAAATGAAAATATATTTTCCTGCAACGTTGTGGGAAATTTGCATAGCTTTCATTTAAGCCAAAGAACAGCCTAATCGGAGGTCCGTAGCTCCGGAAATCCCCGTTTTACTGAATGTCAAATATATCATTACAGGATTTCGAAAGTTGGTGACGTGATTGACTCCAACTCTTACCAAACTTGGAGGATTCGACCAAGCCACGACTTTGGGACCTCATTAAGGATATGAGGGGTCCCTAGGAAGGTTCTAGAGGTTCCCAAGAGCCATTGGATCAAGGGTCCATCCATCGGAGGGCCGGGAAGCATTGTCTCCACCTATATAAAGAGAGGAAACCCTAGTTTTGGGGGCAGCGACCAAAAGCCACGAATTTGCCTCCCCTTGGACCTCGGGCTCCTCTACAGCACCAAGAAGTCATGGAGGAAGGGGTTAGGGGGCGGCGCTCCCCCTTGGCCGGCCGGCCGCCGCCGTCGGCCGCCCGCGCCGCCTCCGCCTTGCCCTTTCCTCCATAGCCGCCGCCTTCACCGCCATCTCCATCGCCAATTCCTCCATAGCTACAGTGGTCCACTCTCTCACAAACCTTTGTAATCCCCTATGTAAACAAAGTGTTTGATGCTATCACTAGTAGAGAACAAGGCAACAGTACCGGCCTTATTGGGCCTTTAGTACCGGTTGTGCAACCGGTACAAAAAGGTCGGGACTAAAGGGGTATCACTTTAGTACCGGTTGTATATACAACCGGTTCTAAAGGCCCTCCACGTGGGCGAACCTGCACGCGTGCAGCTGAGGACCTTTAGTACCGGTTAGTAATACCAACCGGTACTAAAGGTTCCTGCTTTTTTTGCCCCCCGCTTATTTTTTCAGGGGGGTTTAGGTTTTCGGTTTTATTTCTTTTCGCTTATTTTTCGGGGTTTAGGGTTTCTGTTTTTTTCCTTTTCGCTCATTTTTCAGGGTTTCGGAGGAGATCACGTATAAAGTACTCACTACACATATAAAGTACTCATTACACATATAAAGTACTCTCGTTACATATAAAGTACTCATAATTACAATGGAGATCACCGCTAGCTAGTACATGCATGGAGGGAGTCTATTTTTCGACATAGTGGAATTCACCGAATTCATCTACGACATGCGTCAGAATGAATCCCGCCAATTCCTCCGCAATAGCTTTTACGCGGTTTTGTGGTAGGAGCTGGTTCCGCTTCCTTGACATCTTTAAAAGAAGGAGATCAAATCAGTTATGATCAAAACTAAACACAATTGATGGTAGCAAAATAAAAGTTATGTATGATGTTTACGTACCTCTCGATTTCTTACACTATTGACTCTCTCATTGACCCTCATGTGAATATACTCGCAAACGTAGTATCCACATAGTTCCGTCCCCTGTGGTTGTCACAGACACCACTATACAAGAATATAATTTAATCAAATAATAATCAAGAGAATGATAATGGTATTAGAAAGATACACAGACCTAGATACGTAGTAGTACTTACTTTGTTAGCCTTGAACTCCAGCTTATCTTTCCATTCACCGCGTTCTTCCGCGATGAACTTTTTCCAAACCCTGCCCGGAAAAGAAAATGAATTGAGGAGTTATTACTTATACTTTTGATATCCGGAAATGAACGAAAGAGGACGATATAGTGCGATTGAAATTACCTCTTGAGCATTAGACGCACGCTTTTGTAATCATCTTGATCTCTCCTTAATGAGTCCCAGACTTCAACTTCTCCTTCCTCGAGTCTAATGATTAGCAGAATGAAGTGGTACTTACGCACATTTATATACGCAGGTATTCAGAACTCATCAATTACACTTAATATCGGGAAAGCAGAATAGAATGTGTATAAGACAGTAACACTCACCCGAAGTTGTAAGGAAAAACTATTTCCTTTTTGGTACTTTGTCGCTTAAAAAACGTTAGCAAAACGTCCTCTGTGTCCTGGGCATACAGAGGACTTTCTACGGTGACTTCATGAACTTTATCCGGGTCAATGAACCCAATGTCCCAAATTTGGAGGTTTTTTCCCATATTTTCTCCACAATCCTTTCTTCCAGTTGTTGAATTGCTAGGCCATCTTGCTAAGAGTCCATTCCTTGACTTTATCCTTCCTCTTCTGTGGGAGATCTGCCGGTAGGCTGAAAGAAGCCAATATCGAGTCCCAAAGGGTATCTTTAATTCTTTGCTCGAGATATTTTGCGCCAATGTTGGCTTTCTTCGGCTGATTCCATTCTGCAACGGTGATCGGGACCATGTCCCTAACAAGAACACCGCATTGAGCTACATATTTAGTGTAGATTCCTTCGGGTTTCTCCGGTTTGCCTTTTATACTAACTTCGTTGATCGACAACTTTGCACCATCCGACAGCTTTACCCCTTGGTTTGGGCCTCGTTTAGGGATTGACTTAGATCCAGAGGGCTAAAAGAAAAATGTTTCGTTAATAAGTGCAATATAAATCAATTAATGCATCTAGCTAGTGATCAACAAGACTTAATATATACCTCGCCGGAGTTTTCTACGGAGTTTTCTAACGGCACTTCTTCGTCGTCGTCGTTGTCGTCTCTGAAATTTTCTAACTCAAGTCCCTCACCGGAGTCGTTCAAACATTTCGCGCTGAAATCTTCGTCGTCTTCTTCGCCATAATCTTCTCCATCGGAATTAGGTCCTGCAGCCCTATCATATATAATTGCTTGCATCCGGTCTTCATTCTCCTCGTCTCGGATGAAGGGGGCGTCGTCTCGGGTGATGGGGGCGTCGTCCTCCATAGCTCAATGTCACTGCAAATTTTTAATTCATAGCAAACAACTTTAAATTTCATTGCAACTAAAAATAACATTACTTTGATAAATTTTCAAACTTTGCTAAATTTTCTTATACACAAATAAAATTTTCAAACTTTGCTACTAAAATTTTCTAACTTAGCAATATTTCAAACTTAGGAATATTTCTAACTTAGCAATATTTCAAACTTTACTATGTTATCTAAATTACTTAGCAATATTTCTAACAAAATTGGTACACTAATAATAACCTTAAAATAATTTTCAAACTTTGCTACTAAAATTTTCTAACTTAGCAATATTTCAAACTAAGGAATATTTCTAACTTAGCAATATTTCAAACTTAGCAATATTTCAAAATTTACTATGTTATCTAAATGACTTGGCAATATTTCTAACAAAATTGCTACACTAATAATAACCTAAAATAATCTAAAAAAAATTGCTAAGTTTCAAAATTGCTAAGTTTCAAAATTGCTAAACTTTCAAAATTGCGAACTTTCAAAATTGCTATACTAAAAATTGATAACCTATAATAACCTAAACAATAATAAGCTAAACAAAACTGAAACTTTACTAAAAATGAAAAAAAAACCTCAAATGTGTGTGTGGCAGAGGTGTGGCCGAAGGTGTGGCCGAGGAGGCCGGTGGAGGAGGCGCGTGGAGGGCGTGGCGGTGGAGGAGGCGCGTGGAGGCGTGGCGGTGGAGGCCGGTGGAGGAGGCGCATGGAGGGCGCAGCGGTGGAGGAGGCGCGTGGAGGCGTGGCGGTGGAGGCCGGTGTAGGAGGCGCGTGGAGGGCCCGGCGGAGGGCGACGTCGGGGCCGGGCGCGCGGTCGACGGTGTGGAGGGGCGCGGCGGAGGGCGGCGTCGGGGCCGGGCCGCGTGGCGGAATGCGGCGACGCCGTCGACGGCGTGGAGGGGTGCGGTGGAGGGCGTCTGCGGCGGAGGGAGGTGATGGCACGCCGGCTGGCCGGAGCAGCGCGTCTGGGGAGAAGATCTCGATTTGGATGGAATCGGCGGTGGGGGCTTGTTAAAACTGGTCGAAACATGCCTTTAGCACCGGTTGTTCTATACAACCGGTACAAAAGGGTCTTTAGTACCGGTTGTACAGAACAACCGGTGCTAAAGGCCTGTTTTGGGCCGTGGCAAAACTTTGCGCGCAAATCCCACCCCTTTAGTATCGGTTGTAGAGTACAATCGGTACTAATGGGCTATGATTTTTTTTCCTCTAGTTTCTTTTTCTTTCTTATGTTTGCTATTTTTTATATCTATTTGGTTTCTATTTTTTTTTCTCTAGTTTCTTTTTCTTTAATATATATTTAATTTAATTGTCTAAAAAATTGTAATAATTATATATCTATTTGTTTTCTGTTTTTATATCTATTATCTATTTGTCACCATCAATACATAGGGGGGGACTCGTGTCCTCCCCAGCGCTGTCCTCCCCAGCGCTGGGGGAGGACACACATGGCTAGGACAGCGATAGGGGAGGACACGTGACTGACACGAGTCGTGACCGCAAAGCCCGCCTTTAGTCCCGGTTGGTAACACCAACCGGGAGTAAAGAAGCACACAGATCGTGTGTTTCTTTCAAGCGCTTGTGAGCCGTTGGATCAGGGGTGTGTTTCTTTCAAGAACTTGTGAGCCGTTGGATCAGGGGTATGTGTTTCTTTTGAGGGCAAAACCAGTGTTGGATCAGCCACATGACCCTATATAAACCCCCCTCTCGAACATGTTCGACACTCAATGTAGTTCATTTGATATACAAAGCATTCGGATTCCCTGCATACGTCCAACGGTGCATTTGATATGCGGGCACTCACGGGCCACCGATGGGCTGTATGCAGGGGAAACCGTGTGTTTTGTTCTATCTACAAAATACTTCAGTTCATCGACCGAATACAAATCATTCGGATTCCCGTCATACAGCCCAACGGTGCATTTGATATGCAGGCACTCACGAGCCACCGTTGGGCTGTATGACGGGGAAACCGTGTGCATTTGATAAAAGGTTTAATACATTAATTATTACACATCACCAACAACATCCCTATCTAGTGTTCACTTTTTTCTTTGTGTGTGTCCCTTTCTTCTGATTGCGCCGTAGCCATGGACAATCTTCATCATTTAACACGATGCTTGGGTCAGTTTTCACTTTGAAGGGCGGAATTTCATTAAACTTATTGTAATCTTCTAACATGTCTGTCTTGTCCTCCACTCCCACGATGTTTCTTTTCCCTGAAAGAACTATGTGGCGCTTTGGCTGATCGTATGATGTATCGGCTTGCTTATCTTTTCTTTTTTCGGTCTGGAAGACATGTCCTTCACATAGAAAACCTGAGCCACATCATTGGCTAGGACGAATGGCTCGGTGTGGTACCCAAGATTGTTGAGATCCACTGTAGTCATTCCATACCGCCGGTCCATCTCTACCCCGCCTGACAGGTTGACTCATTTGCACTGAAACAAAGGGATCTTAAAAGAAGGTCCATAGTCAAGTTCCCATATCTGCTGTATGCAACCATAATATGTGTCCTTTGTCCCATCGTCGTTTGTTGCATCAAAGCGGACACCACTGTTTTGGTTAGTGCTCCTTTTTTCTTGGGTTTCCGTGTAAAATGTATTCCCATTTATCTCGTACCCTTGGAAAGTCAATATAGTCGAAGATGGTGACTTGGCCAACAAGTATAGCTCATCTTCAACAGTGGTGTTATTAATGAGATGTGTACGCAACCAACTGCCGAAAGTTTCCACGTGCTTTCCTTTAATCCAGAAGTTAGTCTGCTCCGGGTATTCGGAGCGTAAAATATCCATGTGTTTCATGATATACGGAGCCACCAATTTGGAATTTTGTAGAACTGTGTAGTGTGCTTGAGTGAAAGAATGCCCGTCCATACTTCTTGTTGCTTTCTTTCCTAGCGTGCCTTTTCCACGCAGTCTCCACTCATGGCGCGATTGAGGAACACCGATCGGCTTAAGATCAAGAATAAAGTCAACACAAAACTCAATGACCTCCTCTGTTCCATAGCCCTTGGACATGCTTCCTTCTGGCATAGCACGGTTATGAACGTATT
The DNA here is from genome assembly GCA_012064385.1 of Puccinellia tenuiflora. Classification (NCBI taxonomy): domain Eukaryota; kingdom Viridiplantae; phylum Streptophyta; class Magnoliopsida; order Poales; family Poaceae; genus Puccinellia; species Puccinellia tenuiflora. The sequence continues at coordinate 802,408 of QRDG01000100.1, read as the reverse complement.
TCTTTAAGACTCCCATGAACCTCTCAAAAGGGAACATGTTGTGTAGAAATACAGGACCGAGAATAGAAATCTCTTCGACTAGGTGAACTATGAGGTGCGTCATAATATTGAAGAAGGACGATGGAAACACCAACTCGAAGCTGACAAGACATTGGACCACACCCTTCTGTAAACTTGGTAGAGTTGCTGGATCGATTACCTTCTGAGGAATTGCATTGACGAATGCACATAGCTTCACAATGGGTACTCGAACGTTTTCCGGTAGAAGCCTCCTCAATGCAACCGGAAGTAATTGTGTCATAATCACGTGCAGTCATGAGACTTCAGGTTTTGGAACTTTTTCTCTGCCATGTTTGTTATTTACTTTATATTCGATGAGTAGCCAGACGGGACCTTGATACTGCTCAGGACTTGAAAAAAGATCCCCTTCTCTTCTTTGGTAAGAACATAGCTGGTAGTACCTTGATACTTCTCTAGATTCAAGTTGTCTCTTTCGTGCATACGTTGTTGGTCCTGCCGTGCATCCGCTGTATCTTACGTCTTCCCATACACGCCTAAGAAGTTTAGCAGGTTCACGCAAAGATTTTTTGTCACGTGCATCACGTCGATTGCAGAGCGAACCTCTAGGATTTTCCAATAGGGTAAATCCCAAAATATAGATTTCTTTTTCCACAAGGGTACATGCTTGTTTGCATCTTTCGAAACAGATAGACTGCCAGGACCCTTTGCAAAGATTACTTCTAAATCCTTGACCATGCATACATAACATCACCATCAGGGCGTGTAGGCTTCGTCCGGTTATCTGCCTCACCTTTGAAATGCTTGCCTCTGTTTCTTACGTGATGCCTGTTTGGAAGAAATCGACGATGCCCCAGGTACACATTCTTGTTACCTAAATATATACTGTCAGTCTTATCTAAACAGTGCGTGCATTCATTATATCCCTTGCTCGACTGTCCTGAAATATTACTAAGAGCAGGCCAATCATTGATGGTTACAAACAGCAACGCTCGTAGGTCAAATTCCTGCTGTTTGTACTCATCCCACACACCTACGCCTTCGTCAGACCACAACTGTAAAAGTTCGTCAACTAATGGCCTCAGATACACATCAATGTCGTTGTCGGGTTGCTTCGGGTCATGGATAAGCACTGGCATCATAATATACTTTTGCTTCATGCAGAACCAAGGAGGAAGGTTATAGATACATAGAGTCACGGGCCAGGTGCTATGACTGCTGCTCTGCTCCCCAAACGGATTCAAGCCATCTGTACTTAGACCAAACCTTAAGTTCCTTGCGTCAGCTGCAAAATCCCCAAACGCACTATCGATGTTTCTCCACTGAGACCCATCAGCGGGGTGTCTCAGCATCTCGTCTTCCTTACGGTCTTCTTTGTGCCATCGCAACAACTTGGCATGCTCTTTGTTTCGGAACAATCGTTTCAACCGTGGTATTATAGGAGCATACCACATCACCTTCGCGGGAACCCTCTTCCTGGGGCTCGGCTCGCCCTCAACGTCAACTGGGTCATCTCGCCCGATCTTATACCGTAATCCAAGAGGGCAGACAATCTTCTTTGCTTCGTATGTATTGTGGGGCAATTCATTATTCCTTGGAAGACTCTTCTTAAATATTTGTAGCAACTCTTGAAATTCCTTGTCAGATATTCCATTCGTTGCCTTCCACTGCAGCAATTCCAGGGTGGTACCTAGCTTTTCTGGCCATCTTCACAATTTGGGTACAACAATTTTTTGTGATCCTCTAGCATGCGCTCCAACTTCGACCACTCGTTTTCACTTCCGCACTTCATCTGTTCATCAAGAATGACCCGACGAAGATCATCATTATCAGACTGATCAACAATGACCTCATGCTCAACTTCGTCTTCCCCCATTGTAGTATCACCATGTTCAGAGAACACATGATAGTTGTCATCATCCTCTTCTTCAGGGTCTTCCATTATAACCCCTTTTTCTCCATGCTTGGTCCAACAAAAATAATTGGGCATGAAGCTTTGTCGCAACAGGTGGGAGTGTATGGTTCTTACGCTCGGATAATTCCTCGTATTCCGACATTCATCACATGGACAAATCATAAAACCATTCTTCAGCTTGTTTAACTTAACCACATCGAGAAAACGATGCATGCCATCAATGAACTCGGGATAGCGTCGATCACCGTACATCCATTCTCGACTCATCTGCATTACATAAATACATCAAAAACCATTACACCAACTAAATAATTAATAGAGATACGTGACCAAATTAATTAATACAAGTTCATCACATTAAAACCAAAGTAGAATAGTGCCCAAATGTAATACATAGTTCACACGAAACATACATCAATCGAAACTAACATACAACTATCTAAAGAATTTAAATCCAACAACAAATGCGATCAGAATCGCAACCAAGGTAACTATTGAACCAACAGCATAATGATACCAATCCTCTTGACTAATGACATATTTTCTAATCTTTTAAAGCTTGACGCGCATTGCATCCATCTTCATCTCGTGAGCAGCGACGACGTCGGCAAGCTCGACCCCGTGAGCATCAACGATGTCGGCAATCTTCAAGTTCAATACCATCTTCTCTTCCAGGCATTGGAGACAAAGATCTTCACTTATCTTCAATTTTGCTTTCAAATCATTGTTTTCTTTTTCTAAAAACTCGACAATAGGGTTGGCTGGAATTTCTGGTTCAACTACCTCCTAAATAAAAATATATCTATGTCAAGTTGGTTGGCATGATTGTTATAACCACGAAACAAAATAAATAGTTATAAAAATATACCACATCCGAATCATAGACCGGACGAGGGCCGACGGGGACGGATATCAAAACCATGACACTATACATATAAAAAAACATAAGAAAATTATACAAGAAATAATTATGCATTTAAATCATATAACTAACATTTTTTAAAATAAAAGATAAAAAAGAGGCTCACCGAGGTGGTGTCGGTGACGGAGCGGCGCGGGCGATCGACGGCGGTGAGGAAGGGGACGGGACAACACTATATGAAACCACAAATTATACTGTAATTTGAGCTCAAAATGCATATAAAATAAATGAAATCCCTAACTTAGGCATTTCATCAAACACCTTGCAAGCACTACAAAAATCAAACTAGCTAAACTTGCAAGAAAATGAGCTAAACTTGAAATGCCGGAAGAGAAGATGAAGAAGTTGCTAACCCTTGTATAGAGTGCCACAAATCTTGACAAATGTTGAAGAAAAATGGGGTGAACTAGAGCTTGGGAGAGAAGAAAAATGAAGTTGGGCTCGGGTTGCTTCAAAAAAATGGAGCTGGCCGGCTCGGGGTGGAAGAAGATATAGGCAGAACCTTTTTAGTACCAGCTGTTTTAACCAACCGGTACTAGAGGCTACTCTTTAGTACCGGTTGGTAATAACAACCGGTACTAAAGGGCTTGTCGTGGGGCCACCAACCGCGGTCGCATGTGCCGCGAGGCCTCCAACCCTTTAGTACTGGTTGGTATTAACAACCGGTACTAAAGGCTGCTCTGTAGTACCGGTTGTTAATACCAACTGGTACTAAAGGGTTGGAGGCTTGGGGCACGGCTGGCACAGAAATACAACCGGTGCTAATGCCCCCTTTAGTACCGGTTTTTGTACAACCGATACTAAAGGGGACGCACCGTTTCCCCCTTTTCTACTAGTGTATAAAATATTATCCTATGATCTATGTCATGTTTATGTAGTTCCTTGTTGACTTATGGTTGAATTATTGAATGTATTTGGTTGATTCGAGTTTTATGTTGATATGGTACATTCCTATGGTGCCCATTATATACTTGTGCGCGCATGGATAACATCATAGGTTTTGTAGTATGTGAAGGAGGCCGGGGGGTAGGGCTGCCGGAGTGACAAAAACCTAAGACCCATCCCGGTTTTTGACATTGTAGGGGATAAAGAGGACCTTATGAACTTAATGCTATGGTTGGGTTTTTACCTTAATGAATGTTAGTAGTTGCGGATGCTTGCTAATGTTCCAATCATATAGTACATGTAATCACAAGTAGTTGAGAACGTGTATGCTTTGCCTCTCTCACATAGAAAACTGCATCGAAGACGATGAACCGAGTAACTTCACTAATTAATTATAAACAATTCCGCCACACCTTCCACCACTTTTCCACACTCATGGTTCTGTTATTTATGGTCTTTTAGTATACTTTATTGCTGCAGCAACTAACTTTTATATTCTTGTTCTTTATTATATTGCAAAACCATCCTTTCATACCCGTTTTATTCCTATAGTTTTATTTCCTAGATAGAGCAAACGTTTGGTGTGCGTAGAGTTGTGTCAATGGTTGATAGAACTTGAGAGAATATTAATCCTACCTTTAGCTCCTCGTTGGGTTCGACACTCTTATTTATCGAAAAGGCTACAAACGATCTCATACACTTGTGGGTTATCAATGATCAATAGCCGGGCGTCCTCCGTGAAGCTCTTCCCGGATACCCATATGTATCAGGTCGCTTCTTGCTTTCGGCCCATCTTTCGTCCTCTCCGGCATGTTGAGCAGAGTGCCAAACAGACTCTCGAACACATTCGTTGTGATATGCATTAGAGCTAGGCAATGAGGCGTACCGAGGATGGGCCAGTACGGCAAGTCCCAAAACACGGACCCTTGTCTTCCATACATCCAGGAGTGGTTTTGGCGCCTTTTGCTTCTTTCCTGGCCGAGGGCACTCTTCCCATTCATTCAGCAAATCATATATTTCTTCGCCGCACCTCTTACGTGGAGGTCCCCGGAGCTCTTCTTCGCCATTGAAAAGGCCTCCGCGCCTTCTCCATGAGTCTTTAATGTGTAGCCACCTTCGATGGCCGATGTAGACGGTTTCCGAAAACCCAGAATCTTTCTGGAGCTGGTGAAACGTCGGGTCATCCATGCACCTCACACATCTGTTATGTCCGTGGCACACCTGGCCTGAGACGTATCCGTAGCCGGGCAAGTCGTGCACCGTACAGAGCAAGGCGGCTCTCAAAGGAAAATATTCTTCTGCAAGGGCGTCCCATGTGTTGACCCCGCCTTCCTCCCATAACGTGTGTAGCTCATCTTTCAGTAGCTTCAAATACAGATTGATGTCGGTGCCCGGTTGTTTCGGCCCTTGAATGAGCATGCTCATGTGTATGTACTTCCTCTTCATGGACAGCCAGGGCGGGAGGTTGTATATCCATACGAACACGGGCCAGGTGCTATGTGTGCTACTCTGGTTGCCAAACGGATTGAGCCCATCGGTGCTCGCACCCAACCTAATATTCCTTGGCTCTGCCCTGAAAGTTGGATATTCATCATCTAATGTTTTCCACTGGCATGCATCCGAAGGGTGTGTCAGATTTACCTTTTCATTCCGCTTTGGATCTTTCAGAACTTTCTCCCTTCTCTCCGCGTGCCAGCGCATGAGATTTAATTCCTTACGGTCCGCAAAATAGCGCCGCAGACAGGGGATGAGCGGAAAGTACAACACAAAATTTTCAAGGAGATTTATTCCTCCCTTTCTTGTATCGAGCAGCCTTGCACACCGGACATGTGGTCTTGTCCGCGTCCCCTTCCCGAAAGATGTAGCAGCCGCTGATAAACACGTGGTATTTTTTGTGCGGTAGATCAAAGGGGCACACGATTTTCTTGGCCTCATCACAACTTTTAGGACACGTGTTCTCCTTCGAAAGCTTGCTCTGCCAGTATTGCAGACTTGCGTCGAGGCTTACGTTGCTCCATTTGTATCTTGCCTTCATTTGCAGAACATCGAGCGCTACTTTCAAGCGGGAGTCATCCGGTTCGCAATCTGGATACAACGGAGTATTCGAGTCTATCTCTAGTTGCGCCAGTTTAGATTGCTCTCTTGCGGCAGATCTGGGGTTAGTCGTCTTCTTAAGAAGCAGTTCTTTGAGATGAGGGTCCCGCACGACTGAAGTTAGCGGTGCCCGCGTGTCCTCGTCTTCCTCCGTTACGTGTTGCTCATCACTATTTTCTCCAGCATATATATCATGGTGCGGATGAGTAGGCTCTTGATCATCTTCTTGCACCTCGTTGTCATCATTGACCTGCTGCCATTCCTGATCATTTCCTGCCGCCGCGTCATGGATTTCGTCATTATCTTCATCATCACTTATCCACTGAGTATGCCCCTCCATGAAACCACGTCTGAGCAGGTGCTCCAGCAACTGTCTGCTAAAGGGGTCGAGGGCGCCCTCTAGTCTGCATTTTCGACACGGACATTGTATCATTTTGCGATTATTCCATAACATGTCTTCCATCACGTGCCTCAAGTATCTATTCGCGACAAGTTCGCTCAAAGTGACCATTGTCGGCTGCATGGTGTAGAACAAATAATACAATTATTAGAACCATATATATATCGTTTTTCACGAAAAAATTCGGCATGACCTTCCAAGAAATAGGACCTAAGAGGGAGTGCCAAATTTGCCGAGACGGAAAATAATCAACATCCCGGAAAAATATTGGCAACTCATTTTAATTTCACAAAAAATCATTAATTTCGGTCTATTCCGACAATTTTTGGTCAAATTTCACAAAAAAATCATTAATTTCGGTCCATTCCGGCAAATTTCGGTCAAATTTCACAAAAAATCATTAATTTAATTTATTATATAAAAGTCAATCCACCATAATTAGATGACCATACGTACGAGATCGAGTCAAGTTCACCGAGAAATTGATGTGTATTGCTTGTAGCTAGAATGATGTGTTGGAGAGAGAGAGAGAGAGCGAGATAGGACTAGATCTAGAGTTGTGGAGGGAAATCCTTTGGTGGATAGGTTGGAGAGAGGGAGGTGAGACTAGATCTATCAACTAAAGTAGTTTTTATTGGTTGAAACTAGAGGAAATGATGGGGGGTGGTATTTAATGGAGTAGCAACAATGGGGAGTGAAGAGGAGAGGAAAGTGCAATAATGAAGAGGAGAAAGGGGACTGGTCGGGTTGGTGGAAATACCAGGAAATCACTGGCGAACAAGCGGAATGTTCGCTAGTGGTACGTGCCTTCCCACTGGCTAACCATCTGCGTTGTTCGCCAGTGGTAAATGCGGGACCGGGGGACCCCAGCGGGACCATCTACCGCTGGCGAACCACGTTTGCTGTTCGCCAGTGGTACCTAACTTACCGCTGGCGAACAGGAACGTGCGTTCGCCAGCGGTAGATGGCCCCGCTCAGTACGCCCGGGTCCGCGTTTACCACTGGCGAAGCGCGCACATGGTTCGCCAGTGGTAAGACATGTACCACTGGCGAATCAGGTTTACAGTTCGCCAGCGGTACTTACCACTGGCGAACACGTTTTATTCGTTCGCCAGTGAGTGGCTGGCGGCTATAGCCCTTTTCCTACTAGTGGGGGCGTCAACCGGTCCACTGCTCCGCAGCTTCCTTAGCCTGGCGGCTTGCACGGCCTGTGTTTGTTTGTCATCTTTAGTAAGTGGACTTTGAGTTGAAGAAAGACGTGAAAAGGGCACCTTTGGTACACCAGTCCGCTCCTTCCTCTTCGTAGTCCTGCGAGGAGTGGGGGCCGGGTCCTTGTCACTAGACGACTCCCCAGAAGAAGTCGTCATAGCAGTCGGTGGATCCTCAGCAGAAGGACCCTTGGCATCATCATCAGGAGTCTCTGGAGAGGACTCCTGTTTTTCTTCATCGACTCCTTCATTGCTTTCAGCTCTGGCATCTTGGTCATTGTGTGACCACCAGCTATCAGTAATCTACACAAAGGTTCAGAATGATATAATTAGGCAAAGAAGGAGTCGAAATATAGCAAGATTAAAGTCAGAATACAAGTATTAAACAACTTACTGTTGGTGGAGGAGTTGTTGTGCAGAAAGGGGAAAGACCAAAGCTTTCCTGATCCTTCACCGGCTTACCGGTCAGTTTCTTCACTAACCAATTAATTTCGGTGGTGCTGGCTGGTTTCACTGACATTCTGAGGTCGTCCGTCATGCAATGAGTGTACTCAACTATTAGCCGAGTCCTGAGACTAAGCGGCTGGAATCCTCCAAGTCGTCCAGCAAAGCACCAGATCCATACCCCCAAGTCCATGTACCACAAGAGCGCGAAGTCGGTTCAACAAGGAGTCGACTTTCGGGCGAGCATCTTCAGAGCACTTTGCCTTCATATTGGCATTTATTTGGAGGCTGTCAGGAGAGAAGTCGGGTAGGCGGGGCTCGTCCGCAGGGGATGTGTCCTTGTAGTAGAAGTAAGTTTTCTGCCAGTCCTTGATATGACTCGGCAGAATTGGCTTGGGAAAGAGAGAGCCCTGGCAGTGCTGCAGAGCAACGGCTCCACATTTGAGAAGTGGGCCGCCAGAGTACTCGGGCTGGGGATTGCAATAGAAGAGTTCCAGCCAGAGGTCCAGATCCGGCTTGATTTGAAGATAATCCTCACAGAGAGTGATGAAATTGGAAAGATTTAAGATGGAATTGGGGGCGATATCGTGGATTCTGAGCTTGTAGAAGTTAAGGACTTGGCGGAAGAAGAGATTGCCGGGGGCGTGAAGCCGCAGAAAAGGTGCTCACCAAAAACGACGACCTCCCCGGCGGCCGGTGAGGTCTCCGTTTCCTCGCCGGCGGCGCGCCAGGAGATACTGGCGGAGATGAGTCCAGACTCCTCATAAACCTTGAGGGTGTCTTGGGACAGCAAAGATCTGCACCAATTGGCGGAGATGGTTCACCTGGATGCGGGCGCAACAACGGCGGCGGCGGCTATGTCGACCACCGAACTCATGGCTTTCTTCCCCTTAGCGGCCTTGGAGAGCTTGGGTGCCATGGTGGGGAGGAGAGGCGTGTGCGTACATGAGAAAGGGCACGTGCGGGCGAGAGTGCAGAAGAAGATGACAAAGCGGGAATAGAGAGAATAAATGAGATCCGGTCCCCGCACTTTTATAAAAGGGATAAGTGAAACCCTAGAGAATAACGACGCTGTCTGTTGCGCTGCATGCGCGGGAATCTCGGGATGTATCCGTTGCAATCTCGCCGGTCAAGATACGCGGCGAAACTGAGGCATCCCGACAATCACGGTCAACGGATGACACGTGCGGAAATGAGATAATAGAATAATTCTGAAGGGTCGACTCGTTTTTAAAGACGAGTCCTCAGTATAGATAAGTAAGAAGTCTGTCCTCCTAGCCAACTCGTAAAGGGCTATAGCCACATGGCCAACCAGAGAGTGGGGGTCGAGTGTGGGGGCTTGAGTAAAGGAGAGGGCCGACTTGTTTTTTGTCAAGTTTGTTTATGTTTATGCAGGAATTCATCTTGGAGCTAGCAGCAGGCGACTTCCCGAGTTGCCAACTTCAATAAGAAGAAGTCGGAGAAAAGGGAGCCGGACGAGTACACCAAAGTTGCGCCCAAGATAAATTCGGGGGCTACTGATGGGGGGATACTTTTCGGGTAGGCCCATGGAGCCAGAAAGTGGACCCGCCAAGACCAAGGAGGCCCAAGCCGGGTTACACTTCAAGCAACATGGGCTGGACAAGGAACAAGTCGGCCAGCCCGTTACGAGTAAGCACACAAGAGAGGACACGGCAAAGACTGGACTCCCAATACAACCCGGAGTACCAACTTGGAAGGTGAAGACCTAGAGAAGGACTCCGTATTCATGTGTAACCCGGTACAAGTTATAAGTCTAGGGACCCGGCCGCCTTATAAGGAGGGCCTCGGACCTTAGATCGATAAGCTCTCAGGGAATACCAATCCCGTAGTCGTCGACTCTCAAGTTAGAGGAGTCGGAACCCTGTAATCGAGATCAAGTCCACATCAATAAAGAACAAGCAGGAAGTAGGTCTTTACCTCCAAACAGTGGGGCCGAACCTGGGTAAACTCCTTGTCCCCTTGTCGAGATTAACCAACTCTTGTGTCCTAGTCGCCAATGGCCCCACAACTTAGCTTCCCGGAGGAAGTACTTGCAGTGACAACCCCCACGACAGTGCCACATAGTTCTTTCAGGGAAAAGAAACATCGTGGGACTGGATGACAAGACAGACATGTCAAAAGATTATAATAAGTTTCATGAAATTCCGCCCTTCACAGTGAAAACTGACCCATGCATCCTGTTAAATGATGAAGATTCTCCATGGCTACGGCGCAGAAGAAAACCACAACACTAGATAGGGATGTTGGTGATGTGTAATAATGGCTATATGCGAATACAAACCGTATGTTTTTATTGGTTAGGACAAATGATTTGTATTCGGTCGATGAACTAGTTATTATCAAATGATTGTATTACTAAGATTGTTAGGACAAATATTAGTTAATCCATTTTTTGATTGAAAATGGCAAAATTGTTAATAGTTTGTAGAGTTAGAATAATTATTTTATAAAACAGAAAATGGTTTTGGATTACTTATTCAAATTCAAACACTTTTCATGTTGAAAGTTTAGTGAGATTCAAAAATATGCAAAAAATATTAGTTAATCCATTTTTTTGATTGAAAATGGCAAAATTGTTAATAGTTTGTAGAGTTAGAATAATTATTTTATAAAATAGAAAATGTATTTGGATTACTTATTCAAATTCAAACACTTTTCATGTTGAAAGTTTAGTGAGATTCAAAAATATGCAAAAAATATTAGTTAATCCATTTTTTTGATTGAAAATGGCAAAATTGTTAATAGTTTGTAGAGTTAGAATAATTATTTTATAAAACAGAAAATGGATTTGGATTACTTATTCAAATTCAAACACTTTTCATGTTGAAAGTTTAGTGAGATTCAAAAATATGCAAAAACTGTTTCATTCAAATGTTCAAATGTTTTGAAATTGTGCCAGTTTTGAAAAAAAAAATAGAAAATCGCGCGCTAGTTTTGGCCCAGCGCGCGCAATTTTTGGGCCATTTGTCCCGGCCCATATCACCAGCCGCGACTAAAGCCCTGTCAGCGCGCGCGGGTGCCGAAAAGCCCCCCCCCCCCCCCCTTTAGTCGCGGTGCGTGGCTCAAGCCGCGACTAAAGACCCCCCTTTAGTCCCGGCTTGAGCCACGAACCGCGACTAAAGGGGGGGTATAAATGCACGTCGTCTCACCCCGGTGCGTGGCTCAGACCGCGACACCGGAGGCCATTGGACAGATCGAGCGCCGCCAGGCTGCCGGATTTTCGGGTCGGCCGTCACCACCGCCACCGCCGCACGCGCCCGTCGCCTCCGCCACGGTCTCCGCCGCCACCCTAGCCGTTGTTCTCCTCCATCTCCGTCGCTCGTCGGTCGCCGTTCTCCTCCATCTCCGCCACGGCCTCGGCCTCTCCCTCGCTCGTCGCTCGCCGTCGCCTCCCGCCGCCGACGCTGTCGCCTCCTGCCGTGACGCCCCTCTCCTCCTTCCCCAGGCGCCGCCCGAGCTCGCCATCCGGCCGCCGCCGCCCCTCAACTCCGGCCGCACCCGCGCCCGAGCCGTCGCCGCCCCTCAACTACGGCCTTCCCCGCGCCCGAGACGCCGCCGCGAGCTCGCCGTCCCCTAGGTCAGACTGCCGTCGGCGCCCCTCTCCTCCTTCACCACCGACTTTTAGCAAATTGTAGATAGCAAAATTATTTTATGAGATTTTAGAATTAAGTGTTAGTTCTAGCAAAATTAATTTATGAGATTTTAGATATTTTAAAATTAAGTGTTAGTTCTAGCAAAAAATTTCATGTTAGTGTTAGTTCTCGCAAAATTATTTTATGAGATTTTTAGAATTAAGTGTTAGTTCTAGCAATTGTATAAAGTGTTAGTGTTAGTTCTAGCAAAATTAATTTTAGAATTAATTGTATAGGTGTTTGATGGGTTGCTACTGCCAAAAATCATGTTAGTGTTAGTTCTAGCAAATTGTATAAAATCTAGCATTTTTAGCAATTTGTAGATAGCAAAATTATTTTATGAGATTTTAGAATTAAGTGTTAGTTCTAGCAAAATTTATTTATGAGAATTTAGAGATTTTAAAATTAAGTGTTAGTTCTAGCAAAATTATTTTATGAGATTTTAGAATTAAGTGTTAGTTCTAGCAATTGTAATAGTGTTAGTTCTAGCAAAATTAATTTTAGAATTAATTGTATAGGTGTTTGATGAATTGCTACTGCCAAAAATCATATTAGTGTTAGTTCTAGCAAATTTTTTGTTGAACTTTAACAATTATGCAACTTTTTTTATAAATAATTTTATGTAGCAATATTGTATGCGAAAATGATATTGTGTCCATTTTGCAGAAACTATGGATCCACCTAGTCCAATCCGCAGAGACCTAACACAAGAAAAAATTCTCGAGGATATAATCCACAACGCCCCCGGTGCTGATCCACCCGAATCTCCTTCGATGTATCTAAACCCATCCGGTGAGGGTGAGGAGGTCGACCGAAATGAAGGAGAAGCCGATGGCTCTGATGATGGAGAAGGCGGCAGCTTCGATGATGGACCCTTAATGAAGTCCGGCGAGGTATATATATGAAGTCCGGTGATCAGTAGATGCATTAATTGAGTTGTATATATATAAATTGACAAATGTTTTTTCTCTTAGGCCTTCACATCGAGCAAATGTTCCAAACGAGCCAAAAAGTTGGCCGCATCTGCACATTATACAATTACGGTGGTATCAGCACTGGGCGAACCGAAGGAACCCATAAAGGCTGCACAGATATTTGTAAAACAATGCGGAGTTATGGTTAGGGATCGCATCCTGATCACCGTTCGAGAGTGGAATAAGCCCAAAGGGGTGGAAGATAGTGAGTATGCCGCCGAAAGGTACAAAGATGGTCTTTGGAATGACCTCATGGCACATTTCACCCTCCCAAAATATGAGGATGATGCCGACACAGCTGCATTGAGGGGCAAAGTCAAGCAGTTTACTCTTAAGAAGATGGCCGAACTATTCCGGTAGTGGAAGAAAACATTATGGCAAGAGTATCAGAAGAACAAGACTGCTCCAATATTCGAAGGCTATCTAGCGAAGTAGAAGGCTTACTGGGATGCATTCGTGAAGTACAAGCAGTCAGAAGATGCTAAGAAAAAGTCAAAACAAAACAAGACAAATGCTGCGAAAAAGAAATATCACCATCGCCTCGGGACAGGGGGCTACGCGACTGCCATGCCAAAGTGGGATAAAAAAGAGGAAGAGCTGCTTGCTAAAGGGATCATTCCAGAACCAATTCGCGAAGAATGGGAATTGAGGGCAAGAAATTGGTTCCTTGGGCATGGGAGTGAGTATGACGATAAGACAGGGGACCTTGTTTGCAGTGACAGGATTAGGATACCCAGGGAGAAATGGTTGAAAGTGGTGAAAGAAATTAAAGAGGGAAAAACAAAGTTCATTCCCTGTAGAGAGGAAGACTTGCTGACAAAGGTCCTCGGGAATGACGAAAAAGGACGATGAGTACGAGGCCTTGGCCCTGGTTTTACATGGGAGATTGGGTTTCCCAAAGACAAAGATACTTATAGAAGTCGATCGAGAGCAAAGCAGCGACGGGAGGAGGAGGAGGGAGACAGGTTCAACCAGTTGCTAGCAAGAATTGACAAGCAACAGCAGCAGCCGATTGACGAACTTAGAGGAGTGCGCTGGCAAGATCCTTCACTCGATATTACCCGCCGGCCCATCTCAGCGGAGAAGCAGTGTGGATGAATCGGAGGTCCCGTCTAACGATCCACGGAAGATAGATGGCGGCCCCAGCTACCCCGTGGATGGAATTAAGGAGCAGATATCTTGTGAGCTCCATCAGAAGGTGAAGAACATATCCCTGAAGGTGGCGGTCGGATATGCTTTACCTTGTTCACCTGACAAACGCTGGCATGACCGTGAGATTCCAGCTGGCTATGCTAAAGTCGGGGTGGATGAAATCGTAATGAGGTTTGACTCAATGGAGCTTGACATCCCTGGACCTGAAGGTGAGAGGACACTCGGAGAAGTACTGGGTGGTATCATTCTATGGGACAAGAACAACATCAAGCTTCCAGGCTCGGCGCCAAGGCCAACACCGCCTCCGAGTCGTCGCAGGTCACCTTCACCTCCATCACCTCCAAGAATCCCACCCCATGACTACGACCACCACAGCGCGAGTCCATCTCGATCTCCGCCGCCGGACTTGGGTCGGCCGTCTTCGCCGCCGCCTTTGCCCGCTAAGGACAATAAGCGGAAGCGTGCTCCGTCGATGAGTACTAAACGACGCAACAGCCCAAAACGACAAATGTCGCCCCTCCCAAGAGTACCTCATAAGAATCTTCCCATCAGAACTTACGATCGTACTGACGAGCAAAACACAGCGATCGCAAAGGCCGAAAAAGATGCGCATTTTGCAAAGAAGAAACCCAAGCCCGCCCCGGTATACACCGAGAAGCAAAAAGCGTATGCACGTGATTTTCTGAACACAAAATCGCAATATGAGTTGCACCATAAGCCAGATGACTATCTACACACACTTCAGACGGAAGTGGAGAAGAGCAAATCAAGTAAAAGTGCAAGCGGGAGCGGGAGCAAATCAATTAAAAGTGCAAGCGGGAAAAGAAGGGACGTTCCCCAGCTCGGAGAACAGGCCAAACAATCGATCCCACCCCTCAAGGTGTTATCCGAAGACGTTCCCCAGGTGCTGCAGCAGGATATGGAAGAAGCTGCGAAGTTGGCGGCCGCTATGGGTGTGAGTGTTGCTGAATTGCTAGGTTCCCAAGACGACAAGTTACCCAAGGCTGATGTAGTCCCTACATATGTCCCAGGGAAGCCTTTGGTCAGCAAAGAGAAGTTGAAACAACTGCCAACACACATGCGGAATTTGCATGAATGGTACTTGAGAGAGGTAAAGGGGGACAGAATAATGATCGTGGCGAAAGTCCCACAAGAGTACTTCTTCCGAGCCGAAGAGGTCCATGTTGAGTTTTCAGAACTCTTCCAGTTATACAATTTCGACGCCCTCAACAAATCTCTCATGAGTTGTCATTGTCTACATATAAGTTGTTCAGTTTTTCAGTTGTTCAGTTCATTACATGTAATTATCCTCATTATATCCTTTTGTACTCTATTATGCAAAATGAAGATGCAGGCTTGTAAAAGAAGGATCTATAGTGTTGGGTTCATTGACCCAGATAAAGTACATATAGATACGCTAATGACGAAACCCGACGAGATGGCGGAAAACCTTCTAAGGTTTCTAACGGAGCAAAATTTCTGTGACCAGATACAGTATCCATACAACTTCAAGTGAGGGTCTTACTCTGTTGTACACATTCACTTTTACTTACTCGATGTTAAATGTAATTGATGAGTTACTGACGTATATATAAATGTGTGCAGCTTCCACTGGATTCTGCTAGACATTCGAGTTGATAAGGGAATAGTTGAAGTCATGGACCCATTAAAGAGACACCTAGAAGAGTTCCGCAACATGCAGGACATGCTCCAGAGGTAATTTTCGCGCTATATCGGTCTCTTTCGTTGATTTCATGAGATATCAGGTAATGAATAACTCATTCATTAATTCATTTTCTTTGCCGGGCAGGGTTTGGAACCTGTTCAAGAGTGTGGTGACGGGTTCCTTCAGTGAGAAGCTGGCGTTTACTCCGGTCTCGGTAAGTAGTACGAGATATGTCCGCGCATCTCTTTACTTCTAGTTTCAATACAGTTATGATGCTAGATTATTATTTTGATTGAATTATATTCTCGTAAAGTGCGCGAGGCAGCCACCGGGGATGCATCTATGTGGATACTACGTTTGCGAGTTCATTCGCATGTTTACCATTGAGCACAAAGATTATAGAGTCGACGTAAGCAATACATTCACAACATTATTTTATTACCCTCACTTTTTGTTATCATGATTGATATTCATATTGATCTCCTTTTCTTATATAATTTGAGAGAATGCGGGATCAACTCCTACCAGAGCAACGCGTACTAGGAATTGTAGAGGAACTGGCGGATTTTTTTATGAAAGAGATGATAGACGACGCCGGAGAATTTAGTATGAATAGGCGCTACTGATGATCCCCGGCCGTGTAATCGAATAGACGGGCTTAGTCCCGGTAATTGTGATCTCCATGTAACTATCAAAATTGTATATATATGTATGCTCGATCGTAAGACAAGTTATCTTATGTATGCACGAACGTGTACGGTATGTGGTATCGTAGAAATATACGAAAACTATTTTGAAATAAAAAAATAAAAGAAAACAAAATGAATAGACTCATTAGTCGCGGCCCGTTATACGAGCTGGGACTAAAGGGTGTGCCCCCATCGCGCTCCGCGGCGGCAACGTGGAGGGTCTTTGGTCCCGGCAGGTAATAGGGTCGGGACTAAAGGTTGGGCCATTAGTTCCGCTTGGCCTGTCCCGGTTGGCCAGTCGGGACTAATGCCCCTCACGGGCCGGGACAATAGGCCCTGTCCCCACTAGTGTCTCAACGCACTACTTAATTAGGTTATGACTTATGAGTTGGAATACTGGATCAAGAATATTGGAAAGCAACCACGGTGGATTATATTAGATAGGGCATAATAGATACGTCGTCTGCAATTGTAGGTTGCACACAGATAGGAGCATCGCCATGCCAAACAACATCTTTGACCTTATCAAACTTAGCTAAAACATAAGCAGCCCTAGCTATTAGCCTCTCTTGGATAATGACTAAAAGAAACACGTGCAAAGTTAGGGCAAACAAAAGAACATTCTTCGTAAATGGTTGCCGCTGCTCCAAGAGAATTCCCACCATTTTGTATGATCTCGATCACCTCCATGCAATCTGATTGAACATGATCTTGTTGCATCCCGCCATGCCAGCAAGAAGGAGCCCATTCCGAAGTCCATGAGCTTCAGCCGTTGCTGCATCTTCACCGTGTTAGAGATTCCACCGGCCAATAGAAATGAAAGCGCCATGGTGATCCCGAATGATCGCACCTATGCCACCAGTATCCGAGTCAATATCAAAAGCCGCATCAACATTAAGTTTAATAAGATCATCCGGAGGTTTTCTTCCAGCCATGCATGCCTATCAATCGTCGTCGCCTTTGTAGATTTTGCCTTTTTGTAATTTAGAGCCAACGCTAAGATAGCATGAGCCGTCTGGTCAGGATCATAAGCCGTCTGGCTCATCGTGAGTGATTTTTTTGTCTCTCCCACCAAGCGTACCACACGGCAACTGCAACGAGATCACTTTTGCGCAGATCATCGTGCATGGGACCTATTGCCGAGTCAAGTAGCAAAGTAGTCAGGGCATGTACTCATAGTTTAAAAAACCGGACCGGTGATCGAACCGGCGAGGGTTTCGGTTCACGGTTCACTGGTCGGACCGGTGGTTCGTTTGGTTCACTTGCTGGTTTTTAAAGATTGAAATTTGAAGAAATATTAATAATCTGTTACAAAAAGTTATTATATTTAAAAGCTAAGTGGACTACTTCGTCACAAACATGCATCAACCCTGCTGGCTAGCCTAGATCAACGCCTCCGCGCGACGCGGGATGTCGAGGGTTCGAGCCCCGTCCCATGCAAAATATTTTAATAGCGTCTCAGGATGTCGAGGGTTCGAGCCCCGTCCCATGCAAAATATTTAATAGCGTCTCAGCTCCGGTTGAACCGCCGGTCCCGTCCGGTTTTTTAAACTATGCATGCACTCCATTAATCTCCTCCAAACAGGGGCGCTACACTAAATCAAATTAATAAATTCTGGGACATTGGAAAAAAGCATGTGAAATGCTTTCACGTCTATGGAGCAAACAGGGCATTGGCTTCATGTTAGGAATGCTGGATCAAGTTATCTCCTCCCACCGATGGTTTTTCGTCTACTGACAGTTACCGGGAATAAAATGACAGAAGACCCAGCAAGAAAAAAACATTAACCAACCGCACAAGCTACCTCCAAGCAGAAGACCAAGCATGGAGCAAGAAAAAAAGCATGTGAAAGGATGTGACGATTAACGAATTAACAAGAAATAAGACCACGATGGGCCAGCCCTGAACCGGAGGACAACCAGGGTATGTTCCTCCATGCTTGCTGCACCACAGTGCCTAGTGTTAACATAGATCCGACAGTATTTTCGCCCCGACCTGCAACAAACTCCTAATCCGTCGTGACCTCGTTGCTACAAAGTAGAGCCGATCAAATCTGGCAAGACCATCTGGCGGACCTGGGCCCCTGCAAAGTGCAAAATTCACATTTGGTTGGCAATGCAGTGCCGACTATGGACTGCGGACAGGATGCTCCGACATGGGATGGAGTCTCACTCTATTTGTCCCCTTTGCGACCAAGAATTGGAGAAGGCCGACCACCTCGCATTAGGTTGTGTGTATGCGAGAGAGGTATGGCACACCTTGCTGCGGCGCTGCCACTTGGAAGGCGTGGTAGCAGTGGCGGACGCGAGACTGATCGAGTGGTGGCCCGCTGTGCGTCTCCGAGTACTGCGGGAATTTAGGAAGGGCTTTGACTCTCTCGTCCTCCTCGTCGTGTGGACCATGTGGAAGGAAAGGAACAACAGGGTCTTCAAGAGATCCGTCGCCACACTTGATGTTACTTGCCGGAAAATCGCCGACAAGCTCTCGGGCGCCGTTGGGCTGGGAACGATCTGGAGTTAGCCGGTCGATAGGGTTTTGGACGCTATCTCTCGTGGCCGTGTGGGTGTGCCACCACCATAATTCCATGGCCCGTACTTGTAGTTGTAGCTGTAACCGCATCCATTGATGCCGGAACTGCTGTACCTGGACTCTGTCCTTCTCCTTTCTATTGATCTCGACACGCAAGGCTTTTGGGTGTTCGAAAAAAAAAATCTGGCAAGACGCGCACGTACAACAGCCAACCAGCTAGATCGATTGATACCTAGCACTACTCACGTCAACTATACAGTGGATTCGATTATTTTGGCATTTTTCTTTCTTTCCTTTATTTCCTTGTCGGGCTGTGGTTACAAGCAACGTATACATGTACGTATAGGTATAGATGTATATACAAGCATACAGTAGATTGCATGAGGAACAGAGGCGCAAAGCGGGATCATAATAGATATCAGTAAACAACAGAGTGCTAATCCTTAGAACGGATGGCGAATAAGACAGGTACATGCACGCGCTGGAGCATGACGATGGAAAGCCGCTACAATAACTGAAGACCAGTCCCTGATCAGTATTCCCAAGGCCTCCCGTTCCCAGCTAGCTAGAAAGGTGTTGTTTTGTTTGTGTGGCGGACCGCCGTACGTTCTTGTGATGCTTGTACCGAACGGTGCTCTCACTCAACCACTGAAGCAGATCTATGCAAGAATAGGTCGTTTAAATAGAGGAGATTCCAAGTCGGGTACAAACCGTACATTCTCTCTCTATATATATCTAACTTTAAAATTATGTCCAAGGAAACTCGTGTGCATGCTCGCTGCCTCCATGTGATGCTCAACACATGAAAACACCAAAATCAAAATCGCTCTTAAATCTCAGTTACCCGTTTCGTTTCCCGTGACAATGTGGACTGGGGAGCAGTCTAAAATCAAAACTGGCACACAACATGTCGATATTGTGAGCTGAATTGCGTTGTCTCTAACGAGTCTGGACATTTTGCTAGTGACGAACAACGAGTGCTAGGGACACGAATCAAACAAAACAAATATCCCCGTGGTGACAGACTTTAAAACTAACCAAAGTCCATCATCACATATCAGCACATTGCCACATTCAAGATATATCATTTCTACTAACCATGTTGTGATTGGCCATTGTCTTGCCATGCTTTAGCTGAATTGCAACACAGAATTTGGCTATTAACGCGATCAAGCTCTTTTCACCGATCCCGCAAAAAAGATATTTTTACTGATAGCTTTCAACGTATAGACATTTATTTATTTGTTCACATTCATCAAAAAAGTTGAAGAATACTCAAACTATTGGTGGGGTAGTTTTCGCCAAATTATCTTATTCTACGAGTAAATTAGTTGCCCACTGTAGCGTAAATCAGTGCATCATCTTAAAAAAATCCTTAATTTGGAGGTGGTGACGATAGGTGTCATATAGTTTGATATACTAAGCTAATTTTAATATCCCGTTAAAGTAAATCGGAGCAAAGGAGGTAGCTTGATATATATCTATCCTCATGACGATGAAGTAGTATATAGAAGAGAACATTTTTTCGCATAACTGAAGATCTGGTATATGTAAGCCAAAAACACTATGCACACAATTAGATGCCCGCTCATTGCAGTACCCTTTACCCATCGGTCATTTTTTGAAACGAAGGCAAAAGTTTTGTTGTTTCCATTAATTAAGAAGAACGTGCCCGGTTTATTAGCGGAAGAAACCGGGCGAAAACCATACAACAAAACCCAACACCACGGGACAAAGCCCACACAACCTCTCGAACATCAAACCACAAAGAGTGCCAAGACAGAAGGCCAAACACCACCGCTAGAGAGAAGACGCCGTGACTACAATGGGAGGTGTAGACACGGGACGCTCGAGCGAGGATGAAGAAGCCAACCCTCCGAAGAGCCCACAACATCACTCGGGGCCGCCGCCCCGACATCCAGCAATTCCGCCACGCCGAGCAGACCGCCAACACCACCTTCCGGGACCGCCATTCCGACGTACCACCGCTCGCACTCGAGCCACGATGCCGCACGACACAGCCACCCGCAGCCCAAGCTGCACACGGAAAACTGCTCGCAGACCACAGCCACCATACCAACATCCGGGGCTGCCGCCCCAGCCTAAACGACAACTGTTGCTGCTACTGCCCCAACAGCCCCGACAACCTTGCCGCCAACACCACCTTTCGGGACCGCCGTCCCGACATAGCACCGCTCGCAAACAAGCCACGACGCCGCACGAGTCAGCCACCCGCAGCCCAAGCTAATCAGGGAAAACCGCTCGTAGGCCACGACCGCCGTACCAACATCCGGGGCCTCCGCCCGGCCTAAAAGACAACCGCTGATGCCGCTGTCACACCAACCCCGACACCCTCTCCGCGAACATCCCAAGGACGCCGCCACGACACCCACCACCTCCCGCAACCACAGGTCCCTCCGGCCGGTCACCACTCCAAGAACGATGCCCCCAAGGGGGAGCATGACGCAAAGCGCCATCATCGCCCGATCCCGGAGGATCTAAGGTTTCCCCCGGAGTGGCACGGGCGGAAGGCGAGCACCACGTCTCGACGGCGTCTCCAAGAAAAGAAATGGCGCCCCGAGGCATCGTCGCCGCCTGCCACGACAAACAGCCAGAGCAGAGATTTTGCTCAACGTAGCCACGCCTTGTGCCCGCCTCGACGAGACCACCAGCCCACCAAGCTTCCCACGCCAAGCCTTGGCAGCCACCATCGCCTCTGCTGGCAAAACCAGCCGCCCCGGCTACTTCTCCGGCCGCGAGATGGCTGCAGCGGTGCAGCATGGGTGTCGCCATCAGTCATTTACAATTTAATATTAAGTAGGTGAATGCAATCTCCTCAGTATCATGGTGGTAGAAAACGATCACTATACTATTTGGCTTGGCGATGTGGAAAATTAATGGCGGAGCACCTCTTAGACTGTGTTTTGGTAAAAGACTTCGCAGGACAAGATTATTTTTACCAAACTGAATCTCAATGCACCGCTTAATTAGGTTATCAGATGGATCAAGTTATTTCCTTACGCTGATGGTTTTAGTCTACTAAAATTTACCAGGGAATGGAAAAACAAAAGAGATAAAATTAGCCAGAAG
This sequence comes from Puccinellia tenuiflora, assembly GCA_012064385.1. Taxonomy (NCBI): domain Eukaryota; kingdom Viridiplantae; phylum Streptophyta; class Magnoliopsida; order Poales; family Poaceae; genus Puccinellia; species Puccinellia tenuiflora. The sequence continues at coordinate 780,768 of QRDG01000100.1, read as the reverse complement.
CACAAGTTATAGCTAGCTAACTAGCAGACGATGACTGACGAATCGGCACAAAACAAGACAAACTGGTATTGTGTGCACTCCATCGTCCACCACGATGGGCCATCAGTGAACCGGAGGATAACTAGGGTATTGATCCATTCTTGCAGCGCCATAGTGCCATGTTGTCAACAAAGACTACCGAGATGTTTAAGGAGCACTAGTAGAAAAATAGCCTTTTGTCCCGGTTGGTTTGGGCCATTGGTCCCGGTTCCCCAACCGGGACGAATCAATCGGGACGAATGCTCGTCCCGGTTGGGACACCAACCGGGACGAATGGGGGGGCACGTGGCCCGGCCACAGGCAGCAGGGGCGGAGGCTTTCGTCCCGGTTCGTATGGCTTTCGTCCCGGTTCGTAATACGAACCGGGACTATTGTTCCGTCAGATTTTACTTTTTTCAAAAATTTCAGAAAATTGTTTAAATTTATAAAATAAATAATGCTTATTCTATAATTCATAAAAATATGAATAAAATACCAAAATGTTCAGAAAAATAAGACCTATTTAATTATGAAAAATGCATGCATGTTTAAAAAACTTAAATTAAATATTTCTTAGAACTACAAAAATGGCACTACTAGTTAAATAAGAGGAACCACTATTACACATCATCGCCACGAATATATATATTACACACATCTCATTCGTCGTCCTACATATATACATCTCTTTTACACTCTCCCTATTTAATTTCAACCTTACAGTAGAATTCTCCTTTCGGATCTAGGACCTCTGCAAGTAAGAATCCGGCAAATTCCTCTTGAATTGCTCGTATGCGATCGTGTGGTAGAAGGCCATCCCGCAACCGTTCGATCTAATTAAAAAAGGGTCAATATATATGAATGAAAGTAAACAGAATTGATGGCAATAAACTAAAATTATGAATATTGCATACGCACTTTAAGTTGTTCTAAGATTCTGCCCTTCTCACAGCACGTCTGACGAATGAACTCGCAGACATAGTATCCACAGAAATGATTCCCGCTTCCCTGGCTCAAGCACTTTACGGGAACAGAGTTCGATCAAAAAATGGTAATGGTATTGAAATAGAATCAAAGAGATGCGCGGATCTAGATAGTGGTACTTACATTTATTGGTTGAAATGTAAGCTCCTTCGCCCATTCACCCCTAGCCCTGGCGGTGAATCGTTTCCAAGCCCTGCCCGGCAAAGAAAATGAATAAAGGAGTTATATATTAATTACTTGCTATCAGTAAATGAACGGAAAGTTGCCGATAATGCCATAATGATTGAAATTACCTCTGGAGGCATTCCTGCATGTCCGCCCACTTCTCAAGGGGTTTATGTAAGGAGTCCATGACTTGTACTACTCCTTTGTCAGGCATAATGATTAGCAGAATAAAGTGGAAGCTGCGCACGCATAAGTCATCAATTATACACTTAACATCGAGAAATTAAGCGAAATAAAATATATAGAAGACAGTAACACTTACTTGAAGTTGTAAGGAAATAATATTTCTCTTTTGACTTCGTTGAACCGTAACGCATTTACCAAGTTATTCTCGGTTTGGTCGTAAAAATCAAGGAGACTTTTTTCATGAATGGTATTTGGATCAACGAACCCAATATCATAGATTTGTCCTCTTTTGCATTCGAGAATCTTCATTCTGCATAATTAATATAGTGATAAGTAAGATAATTATAAATGCAATTAACGAGGTGAGCTAGGTAGAGACTTAACTACAGAAATAATACTTACAGACAATAGGCGCTGATGATAGCTTTGTCAAGGGCTTCTTGTTGGTATAACTGAAATAATTCACAAAATTCAATCATTACGTGGTCATCTCCATGCCCGTAATGCTCGTTCTTATATCCCACGTAGATCCAATTTTCCCCTTTCTTTGAGGCTGCCATGTACCAACTATGCAATCTTCGCATTTTTGTTGGTAGATCTTTGACATGAGATTTGACGAGAGGATGTCCGTGCCGGTATTGGTATTTTGGAACTATTTTTTCGTGGAATTGTAATTGGTCTAAGTACTGAGCAATAGACAACCGTGAGCAGCGGCTGCTTCTCTGTACATTGCAACAAACTCAGGATCGATTGTTTTTGCCCGTGCCGCAGGTTTGCTCGACCCCACCTTGGTATCGGAAAACACTTTGAGCGGGGGGCACGATTGTTTTTGCTGTTCTACTAGCTGGGGAACTGTCTTCCGGCTTGCACTAATACTCTTCGACCGCTGTTTATTTGCCCGAACCGACTTGAGAATAGAGCGGTCATAGTCTGGTGTCAGCTTTGGCGGGGGTTGGGCTAGATTTTTCAGCATTTTCACGACAGCGGCATGTTCTTCTGGGGTGTCGGGGAACTCTGTTGCTTTCGCCTTCTTTGCCTTCAAGTTAGCAAACCACTTATCCGTTTCCCCTTTTGCGATCGCCTTATTTTCCTCCACCGTATAGTCATAAGGTCTCTTGGCAAGATTCTTATGAGGTACTTTTGGGAGGGGTGACCTTGAACGTTTCGGTGATCGGTTTTTATCAAACCCCAGAGTACCCACACGTGGCGCCGGAGAAGACTTACGCGGCGGCGGAGACGACTGACGCGGCGGCGAAGACGGCTGCTCTGGAGACTGGTGAGGCGGCGGAGACGGCGCCTGAGGCGGCGGCGGTGGAGAGTGGTGAGGCGGCGGAGACGGCGCCTGAGGCGGCGGCGGTGGAGAGTGGTGAGGCGGCGGAGACGGCGCCTGAGGCGGTGGAGAGTGGTGAGGCGGCGGCGGTGGAGAGTGGTGAGGCGGCGGAGGCGGTGGAGAGTGGTGAGGCGGCGGAGGCGGTGGAGAGTGGTGAGGCGGCGGAGGCAGCCAGTTTGGAAGCACGATGAATTCCTTTGGCCATAGAATAGTCCCTTTCTTGGCTTCTCCAAGTTCAACCACCTCCCCATCTTCACCTGCAGGGTGTTCCAGCTTCAGCTCCTCAAATCCTTTACTAACTTCATCGACCCCGACAATAGCGTAGCCATGAGGAACCGGGGAGCAATGGAAAGTTGGTGTAGGTCCAATTGGTACGGCATAGCCGACCGCCACCTTCATGGTTATGTTGAACACTTTCACATGTAGCTCACAAGGTGTGCTCTCCGTGATATCATCCACTAGGTAGCGACGAAGAGCATCCGTCGTCAGTGCATCATCATCACGTGCCGGGACCATGCTCGAAGCCACGCTGCTTTTCCGATATGATGGGTCGGTAGCATCGACTGCAGCTTCTACAACGTGCTGCTGAGATAGGCCGGCAGTGCCTTGCTGGCTAAGTTCGTTAATTTGATCCTGCTGCCGCTTCATTTGATCCTGCTGCCGCTTAATTGTTTCTTCTATATTACGCAGCCGGTCTGCAGCAGCGATTGCTTCCCTTGCCTCCCTTTCCTTTCTCCTCTGATGACTTTTATCGGGAAATATTTTCCTTTCCTCGGGAAACCCATGTTTCCACGGCTTGGAGCCTTTGGTGCCTCGTGTTCGTCCCTCATGTTCTTTATTCCCAATGGCGCGTGAAAGCTCGTCATCGTCTCTATCGGGACGGAACCGTCCCTCTTCAACATCCTTGTATGCTTTCCTAATTTCTTCGATGGGTAGTAGGGGATTATCCTTGTGTCTTCTGGTATATATGCACTTTCCTTCTGCGTCCAATGTGCCCCCATGCCCGTAAAACCAATTTCTTGTCCGTTCGGTCCATCCTTCTTTTATAGGCTCTGGAACGATCCCTTTAGCCAGCAGGTCGGCCTCAAGTTTGTCCCACTTAGGCATGGAACAGGCGTAGCCAGCAGCCCCCATAGTATGGTGGTACTTCTTTTTAGCAGCATTTGCATTGTTTACTGCAGACTTTAACTGAGCTTCCTCTGATTTCTTGTAATTCACAAAATCTTCCCAGTAGTCTCTTATCTTCTCATACCCGCGATCGAAATCCGGAGTTTTATCTTTCAAGATGAAGTCGGTGTACAATCTGTTCTTAAATTTGTTGAATAGCTCGGCCATCTTCTTAAGAGCCCACGCCTTGACTTTATCTACTAGAGCTTTTTTTCGGGCATCCATCTCCTCCTCATCTGGCTCCCCCTCCTCTGGATCCACCTCTGGCAACGGCAATGTGAAATTAACCATGACCTTTTGAAAAAGGCGTCTTTTGCCTTCGGGGCCGATATAGCTAACTTTAGGATCCCTTGGCTTATTCCATTCTCGGATGGTGATCGGGACGTAGTCCCTAACAATAACACCGCATTGCTTCACAAATTTTTGTCTAACATCAATTGGAGCAATGGGTTCGCCGTCTGCACCGACTTCTTCGATCCTGTAGCGGACATTGTCCTGCAACTTTTTGGTTGGGCCTCGTTTCGTCCTCACAGAGGATTTGCTCGATCCGGATGGCTAAAAGAAGAAAGACTGTTAATATCTGTATATGGACAACAGAGGCTAAATTAATTAATATAAATATATATATGCACCTCGTCGGAGTTTGTAATAATCAATGTTGCACCGGAGCCGCCGGCTTCTGCCTTGTCGGCTTCTCCCTCATCGGAGATGCCGAGTTCGGCCTCTTTCCAGGCGTTGAGAGACTCATCCCCCTCACCGGAGTCGTTCAGAAAGTGACTTGTTTCATCATCGCCGCAGATTATATCCTCGAGGATATTTTCCTCAATTTCATCTCTGCCGTGTGGTTCCATAGTTTCTGCAAAATACGAAAGTTATTTTCGGAGCCGTCTCTGCCGTGTCGTTCAAAAAACTTGTAGGGATAGAATGGTACTACAAGGAAAGGCGCGCGTTGCTGCGCCTGTTGTTTCTAAGCGTCGTCATGGTGATACATTTTTATGAACATGTGCTCATCGTCGGCACTTAGGTGACTAAATCGTCGATGAACTAGCTCATCGATTTCATCCCCCGCAACACGGTAAAAATGTCGCGGTAAATCACTCCTCACAAAAATGAAACACTTAGCACATTCGTGGTTTGTCGAGTTTTGACTTCAATTTACATCACTAAATAAAAATCAACATCGCTACATCACTGAAATTTGCACTAGCTAAATATTACATATGCGAGGATGATCCACTAAATAAAAATCATCACAGATCAATTTTGCAATTATCATCGGATACTTTATATACACTAACCGCTGTCACATATCACAGATCAATTGCAAATAATATTGTAGACTGTCACATATGCTATTGAAAATAACCATACACTAACCGCTGTCACATATCACAAATCAATTGCAAATTTTTCTAATAACATTTCTAACACTAAATTTCCTAACACTAAATTCCTAACACTAAATTTCTAACACTAAATTACCTACCACTAAATTTCCTACACTACAAAAACAACACAAAAATGTACCTAAACTACACACCTAATTTATACTACTAACTAATTTAAATTACTAACTAATTTAAACTACTAACTAATTTAAATTACTAACTAAAACTAACTAACTATGGAGTAACAAATAGTTCTTAACAATAATATTGCAACTAATTATGGAGTATTAATTTTGATTTCTAACTTTGCTAACACAATCATCAAATAACATTGCTTTGCTAAATTACTAACTAAAACTAACTAACTAAAACTAACTAACTAAATTACTAACCCTAAAAGGAGTAGCAAATTCAACAATTTAAATTACTAACTAATTTAAACTACTAACTAATTTAAATTACTAACTAAAACTAACTAACTAAATTACTAACCCTAAAAGCAGCAGCAAATTCAAAATTTTAAATTACTAACTAATTTAAACTACTAACTAACTAAAACTATCATTGAATTTTTTTAACTAACTAAAACTAACTAATTTAAACTACTAACTAACTAAAACAATAAAGTTAGAGATCGCTACTCAGAACATATAGGACAACTTATAAATCCAATGGTATAATTTGTGTGACATAAAATTTGTATTTGTTGACAAAATTTGTGTGACATAGGGGAGCAGGGGCACGGAGCAGGGGAGCAGCGGCTTCTTCGTGTGATGTTTGTGTGCGAGCTGCAGGAGGCGTGCGTGCAGGTGAGGTGCAAGTGCAGGGGCGTGGAGCAGGTGCAGTGCGTGCACGGGCTCGAGCCCGTGCAGGTGCTCGACCATGGCGCTCTCGGTTGCAGTGCATGACGGCGACCGCCGAGAGCAAGGGGGAAACGGAGAAAGGGCCGGAGACGGCGGTGGTGCTCACCCTGGCGCAGATCGGCGACGTGGAGGAAGCAGGACGACGGTGGGAGCAGAGGCGGCGCGGGAGTCGGGGACGGCGCGAGAGCGGAGGCCGCGCGAGGAGCGGAGGCGGCGCGGGAGTCGGGGACGGCGTCACGGCGGCAGCCGGAGTCGGGGACGGCGTCACGGCGTCACGGCGTCGAGTGGAGGCCGCCGGCGGCGGGCGCGTGGAGGCCGGCGGCGGATTTGGGCAGCCTGACGGCGTCGGGTCGGTTCGCGCGCTGGTCCTTAGCGAAAATGAGAAGCAGTTGGGGGAGAAGAAGAGGCGGCCAGATTTAAAAGGCAAAGACCTTTCGTCCCGGTTGGTTCCACCAACCGGGACCAAAGGGTCTTTCGTCCCGGTTGGTGGCACCAACCGGGACCAAAGGCCTAACCTTTCGTCCCGGTTCATGCCACCAACCGGGACGAAAGGTCCGGCACCGAAAAGGCGCGTGAAAATACCCTTTGGTCCCGGTTCGTGGCATGAACCGGGACCAATGCCCTGAAAATTCAATTTTATTTCAAACTTTTCAGTTCTGAATGTTGTTCCCGCCTTTTTTATTCTTATTAAGGTGTTTGAATATGAATTTCAAATGGTTTCGAATTTGAAAAGACTTTCAACATGAAAAGTGTTTAAATTTGAATAAATAATTCAAAACCATTTTCTGTTTTCTATAATAATTATTCTATCTATACAAACTATTAACCATTTTGTCATTTTTTTAAGATTAGAGGTGAATTCATTTAAGTAAATTTTTTGGAATGTGAACTTAATTAATTCATTGAACTTATAAATTCAATATCTTTTGATCTGTTTATCAGAAAAATGCACATAATATATCAAATTGTTGATAAAAATGTAATCTATCTATTTATTTAATTTATATCTATTGAATTAATTTATATATATTGAATTAATTCATATCTATTGATTTAATTCATATCTCACTAAACAGTACATAATGGCAACAGTGGATCCTTCAGGTAATCGACCGGATACGGTACAGAATGACAACAGTGGATCTCATAAAAGAGAACTGGAATGGTGATCACATACTCTGAAACTAACTTCGACGGTGTATTTGATACGGTACAGAATGACAACAGTGGATCAGTTGTCCTAACAATCTTAGTCATACTCCTGCCTAGGCCTATAATACTCGTACTCGTAGTCGCCGTCATCGTCGTCGTCGCTGTCATCGTACTCATACGGCGCTCGTGGCTCGAACCTCGACGGGTGAGCACCCCCGGACTGCATGTTAGGGTAGCGTAGGCGGGGGTTATCGCCAGCCATGATGTAGTTCATAACGCCCTGGAGAGTCCGGCCAGCCCACCACAGCTGACGGCCGGCCTCGTTGAAGTCCGAAGGAGGAGGGCCATCCCCCTCGTACCTGGCGAGCGCCCTCTCACGCCGATTGATGAAGAAGGCTTCCCAAGTCGGGCGGTAGTCGGGATGCCAGCACGGATCCATCCGCTGCTCCGGTGTGAGCTCGAGGTAGTAGTGGTTCGTGATGGCCGCCCGGCGCGCCACACCTTGAGGGAGAGGAGGGACCGGCACGCCTCCGGCGCTCAGCCTCCAGCCGGCGGGGACGCGGTAGCCGGGCGGGCAGGGGTAGTTCGAGGCGGAAAGCTCCTCCGCCTGACGGTAGGTTAGTACGGTGGAAGCCATGGAAGAGTGATGAGGTTGCAGATATGAGTTTAGATGTGATATATATAGTGAGAAATTGCGGGAAGACGAAGGCGGAAAGCGGTGGAAGAATCAAACGGATCGTGTGTTTCCTTCGAGCGCTTGTGAGCCGTTGGATCAGAGTTGTGTTTCTTTCGAGTGCTTGTGAGCTGTTGGATCGTGTGCACACGGATCGTGTGTTTCTTTCAAGCGCTTGTGAGCTGTTGGATCAGGGGTGTGTTTCTTTAGAGCGCTTGTGAGCCGTTGGATCAGAAGCACACGGATCGTGTGTTTCTTTCAAGCGCTTGTGAGCGTTGGATCAGGGCCTTTGGTCCCGGTTCGTGTTACCAACCGGGACTAAAGAAGCACACGGATCGTGTGTTTCTTTCAAGCGCTTGTGAGCCGTTGGATCAGGGGTGTGTTTCTTTAGAGCGCTTGTGAGCCGTTGGATCAGAAGCACACGGATCTTGTGTTTCCTTCGAGCGCTTGTGAGCTGTTGGATCAGGGCCTTTGGTCCCGGTTCGTGTTACCAACCGGGACTAAAGAAGCACACGGATCGTGTGTTTCTTTCAAGCGCTTGTGAGCCGTTGGATCAGGGGTGTGTTTCTTTAGAGCGCTTGTGAGCCGTTGGATCAGAAGCACACGCCTATAAATAGCGACGTCCCTGCAGCGAAACGGCACACAACGAGCGTCTACCTTTGCCACCGAACCCAATGGTTGGATTTAGCCTACCCGCTGGCATGTTCCCTAACACAAGCCCTCGGGTAGGTTGAATCCAACCACTGGATTAGGGTGACACAATGATGAATTGCCGAGGAGGTGGGAGTGGTGGTGGTGGAAGTGGTAGCCATGCCCCTCGGTCGGATCCAAGCAGCTGCAAGGCTCTGTGATGATCTACAACATTCCCAACACTTTTTGGGACGGTCGTTAGATCATCACAGAAGTCTTGCGGCTGCTTGGATCGAAGGTCGATTTGCTGCTCACGACGACGCGAGACGGATGCGCAAGCTCCGGATGGGCAAAACCAGTGTTGGATCAGCCACATGACCCTATATGCAAATCATTCGGATTCCCGTCATACAGCCCAACGGTGCATTTGATATGCAGGCACTCACGAGCCACCGTTGGGCTGTATGACGGGAAAACCGTGTGCATTTGATAAAAGGTTTAATACATTAATTATTACACATCACCAACAACATCCCTATCTAGTGTTCACTTTTTTCTTCGTGTGTGTCCCTTTCTTCTGATTGCGCCGTAGCCATGGACAATCTTCATCAGGCAAGAGAACTGCAATGGCGATCACAGACTCTGAAACTAACTTCAACCGGTTCCTGAGCCGCGGGGTGCTGAGCCGCCGGCACTGCGCATCCAAAGAGAAGGAACCCTCACAGGGTCATAGCTCACGTGAGAAGGAACCCTCTGAAGAAACGACCACCTACTATCATACTGCCTATCCAATAGATACATGTAGCGACGGACATGCTCATCCTCCTCCCTGATACGGCGACGTACCTCCTCCTCGGGGGCCGGCTCCCTCTGCACCGAGCGTGGCCCACGCGACGGCCACCACAGAAGATCCGGGTCGACGATGTCACCCGTATTCCTCACCAAGCTGCGTGTCCCGGAAGGTAGCACCTCCCAGTGCCACCCCGGTGGAGCCCAGTCCCGCACATCGCCCCTCTGGTCCAACATGGACATCGTCCCCGAGAACACCTTAGTCAAAAACACCTAAGTCAAAATTTTGTTACAATGGAAGGAGTGATGAGGTTGCAGATGTGAGTTTAGATGTGATATGGCAATGGCGGCCAAGCCTACATATATATAGTGAGAAATTGCGTGAAGACGAAGGCGGGAAGCGGTGGAAGAAGCACACGGATCGTGTGTTTCCTTCGAGCGCTTGTGAGCCGTTGGATCAGAGTTGTGTTTCTTTCGAGCACTTGTGAGCTGTTGGATCAGGGCCTTTAGTACCGGTTCGTGTTACCAACCGGGACCAAAGGGTCTTTCGTCCCGGTTGGAGGCACCAACCGGGACTATAGGCCTACCCTTTCGTCCCGGTTCGTGTTACCAACCGGGACTAAAGAAGCACACGGATCGTGTGTTTCTTTCAAGCGCTTGTGAGCCGTTGGATCAGGGGTGTATTTCTTTAGAGCGCTTGTGAGCTGTTGGATCTGCACTCCCACCTCATCCACAGGTACACCTTCTAATCGCCTATAAATAGCGACGTCCCTGCAGCGAAACGGCACACAACGAGCGTCTACCTTTGCCACCGAACCCAATGGTTGCATTTAGCCTACCCGCTGGCATGTTCCCTACCATTATTGTGTTTGTCCTTGTTCGTCGGCCAGCCATTGGAGCCACCTCCTGTAGGTCGGTGAATAAGGACAACACAACGACGCTGTTGGAAACACAAAGCCCTCGGGTAGGTTGAATCCAACCACTGGATTAGGGTGACACAATGATTGAATTGCCGAGGAGGTGGGAGTGGTGGTGGTAGAAATCATTCAGTTCATCGACCGAATACAAATCAAACGGTTTCACCTGCATACGCCCTACGGTGCATTTGATATGCGGGCACTCTCTAGCCACAGTAGGGTTGTATGCAGGTGATACCGTGTGTTTTGTTCTATCTAGAATCCTTCAGTTCATCGACCGAATACGGTTGTATGCAGGTGATACCGTGTGTTTTGTACACGAACTTCTCACCAGTTTTGTCAACACTTAATACATAAAAGGTTTTGAGAACACTCCCTACATAAATTGTTTTATTACTATTACATAAATCGCTTCTTCGGCCGTAACCATGAGTTTCTTCATTATGTAACGGGATGCTTGGGTCAGTTTTTCACTGTGAATGGCGGAATTTCATCAAACTTATTATAGTCTGCTGACATGTCTGTCTTGTCCTCGACTCCCCACGATGTTTCTTTTCCTGAAAGAACTATGTGACGCTTTGATCATCGTGTGCTGTATTTCTTTCCTTATCTTTTCTTTTTTTTCGGTCTGGAGCTCATGTCCTTCACATAGAAAACCTGAGCCACATCATTGGCTAGGACGAATGGTTCGTCCTCTGTACGAAGATTCTTGAGATCCACTGTTGTCATTCCATACAGCTGGTCTACCTTTACCCCTTCTCCATTCATGTTGACCCAACTGCACCGAAACAAAGGGACCTTAAAAGTAGGCCCATAGTCAAGTTCCCATATCTCCTCTATGTAACCATAGTATGTGTCCTTTTGTCCATTCTCGTCTGTTGCATCAAAGCGAACACCACTGTTTTGGTTGGTACTCTTTTTATCTTGGGCAATCGTGTAAAATGTATTCCCATTTATCTCGTACCCTTGGAAAGTCAATACAGTCGAAGATGGTGACGCGGCCAATAAGTAGAGTTGATCTCCAACATCGGTGTCATTCATGAGATGTAATCGCAACCAACTGCCGAAAGTCTCCATGTGTTTTTGTTTAATCCAGGAGTCAGGCTCCCTGGGTTTTTCGAGCGTACACTATTCTTGTGTACCTCGATATACGGAGCCACGAAGGTGGAACTTTGTAGAACTGTGTAGTGTGCTTGAGTGAAAGAATGCCCGTCCCTACATATCATTGCTTTCTTTCCTAGCGTGCCTTTTCCACTAAGTCTCCCATGCCGCGATTCAGGAAGACCAATCGACTTAATGTCAGGAATAAAGTCAACACAAAACTCAATACCTCCTCTGTTCCATAGCCTTTGGAGATGCTTCCTTCTGGCCTAGCACGGTTATGAACATATTTCTTCAAGACTCCCATGAACCTCTCGAAAGGGAACATATTGTGTAGAAATACAGGACCGAGAATTGCAATCTCGTCGACTAGGTGAACCAGGAGATGCGTCATAATATTGAAAAATGATGGGGGGAACACCAACTCAAAACTAACAAGACATTGGGCCACATCCTTCTGTAACCTTGTCAGACTTTCTGGATCGATTACCTTCTGAGATATTGCATTGAGAAATGCACATAACTTCACAATGGGTACTCGAACATTTTCCGATAGAAGCCCCCTCAATGCAATCGGAAGCAACTGCGTCATAATCACGTGGCAATCATGAGACTTCAAGTTTTGGAATTTTTATCTGCCATATTTATTATTCCCTTTATATTTGACGAGAAGCCAGCCGGGACCTTGATACTGATCAGGCACTCAAAAAAATTTCCTTCTCTGCTTTCGTAAGAGCGTAGCTACTTAAGTAATGACGCCCTTTATCTGTATGCTTGTTGTTTGGGTCTTTCATACGCTGTTTGGTCCTCCCTTACTTCCGGTGTATCTTTTGTCTTCCCATACACGCCGAGGAAGCATAGCAGGTTTACGCAAATATTCTTTGTCACGTGCATCACGTCGATTGAAGACCGGACCTCTAGGACTTTCCAATAGGGTAGCTCCCAAAATATAGATTTCTTCTTCCACATGGGCGCGTGTCCGGTAGCGACGTCTTTCGGAACAGAATGTCCGCCAGGACCCTTTCCAAAGATTACTTCTATGTCCTTGACCATACCAAATTAACATCACCATCAGGGAGCTTAGGCTTCTTCCGGTGATCTGCCTCACCATTGAAATGCTTGCCTTTCTTTCTTACGGGGTGACTGCCTGGAAGAAATTGACGACACCCCCAGGTACACGACCTTCTTACATTTTTCCAAATATGTACCTTTAGTCTTATCTAAACAGTGCGTGCATGCGTTGTATCCCTTGTTTGACTGTCCTGAAATGTTACTAAGAGCAGGCCAATCATTGATGGTTACGAACAGCAACGCTCGTAGGTCAAATTCCATCTGTTTGTGCTCATCCCACACACGTACACCTGGTATGGCCACACAACTAAAAGTTCATCAACTAATGGCCTTAGGTACAAATCAATGTCGCTGCCGGGTTGCTTCGGGCCTTGGATGAGAAACGGGTATCATAATGAACTTCCGCTTCATGCACAACCAAGGAGAAGGTTGTAGATACATAGAGTCACGGGCCAGGTGCTGTGACGCAGCTCTGCTCCCCAAAAGGATTCATACCGTCTGTACTTAGACCAAACCATAAGTTCCTTGCTTCACCTGCAAAGTCCGGGAACTCTCTCTCGATTTTTCTCCATTGAGACCCATCGGCGGGGTGTCTCAACTTCCCGTCTTTCTTACGCTCTTCTTTGTGCCATCGCAACAACATGGCATGCTCTTTGTTTCTGAACAGACGTTTCAACCGTGGTATTATAGGAGCATACCACATAACCTTAGCAGGAATCTTCTTCCTGACGGGCTCGTCATCGCCCTCAACATCACCAGGATCATCTTGTCTGATCTTGTATCGCAGTGCATTGCATACCGGACATGCATCCAAATTCTCATACTCCTCACCACGGTAAAGGATGCAGTCATTGATGCATGCATGTATCTTCTGCACATCTAATCCCTAGAGGGCAGATAGCCTTCTTTGCTTCGACGTAGTCTCGGGCAGTTCGTTATCCTTTGGAAGCTTCGGCTTCATATTT